>JAOXNQ010004081.1:0-29857 GCA_028571165.1 Hypoxylon perforatum
CTCTTTGTGTTCGGCACTGACGCCCAGGCGGATCCTCAAGGCATCAACTCGTGTACCGACAAGAGCTGCAACCGCGGGGCCAGCTCGATTGTAACTGTGAGGCGCCTGCGCTGCTCAACGTTGAGCCCTTCCCCGGGGACGCTAATAATTGCGTCGGCATACTATTCCATATCCATCATTCTCAGAACCTCGTTAACGTATTCCACTCTCTGCTTCGTTGATTCCTTATTTGGCTGGCACTGAACTCGAGCGCTTCGCGAACCGTGGCTGTCGATAGATGTATATCCTCCTGTTAAACGTATTCGACCCTTCGACGGAAGCTGGCTCCTCGACCCTTTCCATCCAACGATATATCACCGGTAGCGACTCCGGTAGTGATTCTATCGGCTAATACGTCAAGAAGCGTAGTCTTTCCAGCTCCCGTGACACCCTGTGAGGTATTAGTAACGGCTAACCGTTTATTATATGGTGTCTTACTATCAATGCTGTCAACGTTACAGGCTTTAACCATCCATCGATGTTTTTTAATATCTTTCGGGTCCCTTGACGGCTTTTGATTTCATAGTTCACGTATTGCCAATAAAAGACTGCAGATCCGGTGGCGGACCTTGTTCGAGTATTGCTCTCGCTCGCGGCGTGCATGCCCACTGCAGGTGACGTTTCCGCATCAGCATCATAGTGTGCATACTTGGTTTCTGAGCCCATCTCTTCGTCAACCTGCACGTGGTCGATTTTCTTGGTGCCCTGCTTGAAGAGCAATATCTCACTGCGGGAGGGCTGCGCGGGAATGTATTGTGATGCAACTAGATGGATGGCGAAAAATACAAGCATCATTGCTAGCAGTATCCCGAGATTTCTATATGATTATGTGTCAGACCGATCTGTTAGTTCAGGGATAATGCACTCTTACCGCCAAAAGTGATCTAGAGTATATCCATACTTGAGGGCAAGATAGTCAGTCCCCTGAACCATATCGTCTCCTATATTGCTGCCAATAGCCGCAGAGACTCGGTCGCTAGTAGGGACCTGACTATATGCTGGTCCCTGGGGAATGAACACTGAGCAGGGAAGCGATCGATCCCCTAACTTAACTGAATTAATATTTCAATTCTTCCGACATGAGGCGAACAATACATATAACTCATTGATCAGTATACTCTCGTATGTATACGACAGAGGGTTAATGCGCCAGAACCAGCCAAGCCATGGGACCATGTTCGATGGAGGTACCACAAAGCCGCCGCATATAACAGATAGCAGGATGAATAGCGTCAATGTGGTTAGAGTCTGTTCTCGGGTCCTAGAAATGGAACCTATCATCCGGAACAGCACAGTCATAGTCAGGAGGTTTACGAACATGAAAAGCCAGTATGCAAAGAAAGCGACGGCTGTCCTTCGAAGATTTGACAGCAAGTATACAGGGACATGGAGCCCGGAAGATATCACCAGTCTGGTCAGCAGATCGCATATCAGTGATGCGAAGCGTTCGGTAAAGGGGTGGTAAAAAGCGGATTGCTGGTGTTTTTCAACTATAGGACGTTGAGCCGTCATGAGAGTAATTTATAATACCTCGTTAATTGAAGGTTCATTGTCAGACTCGCATAGTCCTATAGTTACCTCATAAGCCGGGGATGTGGCATTAATTATAAGCACGAAGCAGAGAAGAATGGATCGCGACTGCAAGCTATCGGTGTCTTGCCCTAGGGAATAGAAGGCGCTGCCTATCACCAGACCAAGGAAGATATTTGCGACAATGCTTGATATCGTGGGTCCGACATTGTTGCGTAGCCGCTGGGATGCCCTTCGAAGGCATACTTGGATTTGGTAGCGCACATCCAGGAGATAGGTGGAAGTCCGCAGCCTGACATACGTTAACTACCTAGCTACGTACCTGCGAGAAGACATGCATGTACCTCAGCCTGTTTCTTTCTATATGCTTCCCCACAGGATGACTGGTATTGAAGGTATCAATCTCTGTATGGAGTCTATCTGCCTGCGGGCTTTCGTTCCATATTCTTGCAAAGTGATCGAACGTCTTGGGAACTCGGTTCCCCAGCAGAAGCGCCCGTTTCTTTCTTTCGGATTCGTCAAAGAACAAGGAAACCAAGAACTCGACTGTTGTTACACCGTCCGATCTAGCGCCGTGACGTAATTTGACGCCGAGGCGGCCGGGCCGAAGTGGATCTGGCAACCGGCATACAGCTAAATATTAACACGGGTACTGGTGGGGTGATTGCGGTTACTTCAATTTACAGTCAGCTAGACCGTCTAGCTAGCTTTTACCCTCTACAATATCAATACCAACTATTACTCAATCAGTACCAAATACACGATCCTAATACCAAAGCAATTGTGTAAATAGCCGAAAAGGGGCTGGAAAACTGTCATGGTTAGTGGGTACCTGTGCTGAGCCATACTATGACACGTTAGACAGCAAGTTAGAATCGGCCGCAATGCGAAAAATCTCCTAATAATAGAAATATTCCAAAGCTAAAGGCGCCGACAACGACAGCAAGCAGCTGCGAGAGGAAATCGGTGCCCCGCTCAAAGATGGGAGGGCTGCTAGGCTCCGCGTCATGTTGGCTCGCACAGCAGATGTTACCAACCAATATTTTCTCGGTGAAAGACGGGGGTGGCGTCTACACCCTCAGTGAATGCTTCGCCAAGATGGGTTACACGATGAAAACCTGCTAATGCACATATTAGGGGTTGCTGTGAGGACCAAGCCCCCCGACTTGGGTTACAGAGATATGCAGGCTGTCCTTAGCCCAAGCCAAAGCGATGCAAATTTGAATTGTATCCTATTTTAAGACAAAATCGAGAGCTTCATGAAAATACTTGGTAAGTTTAATCCAGCTGACGCGTTTCGTATAGATTAAGAATGACGCAAATTACAATAGGGGCGAACGCATTGAATGGCTTGTCTAAAGCTTGTATGCTTTCCGACACTGTAAAGAAAGACACAGAAGATATTGCACTAGATAATCTACAAGGCCTTCCGTCCTACTGCTGTGATAATTCCACCCTGGTGGAGAGAGACGCCCTGTTCGGTCTCTGACACGGCTTTTGAGAACATATGTGCCCACATCTCTTTCGTGATGACCGCCTGGGGCTGGTCAACCTTGGATGGGAAATATTGTTCAAGTTCTTCCCAGACCATCAAGAAGTCGTCGGTCCAAGCTTTGTAATCCTCCTTTCGATTCTTAGAGACTTCCATATGGACGTCATCAAAGCCATTATCTTTCAGACGACGATCAAGCTCAGCCACGAACCCAAACCTCAATCCTCTCGACTCGCCACCCATCTTGACGATTTGAGCAATAGCCTCACACGCATCTTTCGGGGTGGTAGCCGAGGGCGTCGAAATGAGGAAGTCGGGCTGCATCTCTTCCCATTGGATCCACCCACCTGGCTTCAACATAATCAAGGCCGTAGATAGAAGCGGCCTGGTGTTTTCGTTGACTATGATGCTCGCGAGGGCCCGGATGTGGACGAGGTCATACGCCCCTACCACCTCGTTGGGGAGCGGCTTGGGAAGTATATCGAGTTCGTTCAAGGTAACAGAGTTCGGGAGGAAGGCCGGCGAGGGAAAGTTAATGGGATTGATGTCGTAGCCGTCCAATTGTGCAGGTATTCCTTTGCCAGAAAGCTCGCGGTTTAGGTCAAGGAGCCAGACACCATTACCACAAGCAAGGTCGGCAATTTTCAACTTGGTGGTGTCACTAGTAGTAATACTTTGCGCTACAGAATTGTGCACATGAGGCTGTAGGATGTAGCCCAATGTGTTCTGGCAGAGAAGATGCTGTAAATGTAGACGCGCCGAGGTCCTAAAGTTTCTGGCTGGCGCAAGCCAGTAAGTGGATGGATCGTAGTCGCCCCTGTTGGCCATTGTCTTTGTCAAAGAATTTAGAGTACGGCGTGCCAGGTCGGTTGACGCTAAACCGTTAGTGTAAGGAGATCGGCTAGTCCGTTACTTGAGATCATATATGAGCAGGTTGAACATAGGAAAGCCCCCAAGACAAGACACGAATTGGCTACGTGGTGTGTCAGTCAGGAAATGGGGTATTAGAAGCAGGTGTGTTAGGTGGGGGCCTACCGGGCTGCTACCTAATATATGCAAGAAGGCCGCACTGGGTTACAGCTGCATGTCCAAAGTTGCATGCAGATATATGAATTTATTGTGACATGTTTGAGAAGGCACCGAATTACATGCTGGCGTTCCTAGGCACGCATTAACACTCCCAAATAGCTGCTGTTTCGCTGGCTGCGCATAATTCCATTTTAGAAATTCCTCGTCCCGGGCCAACCCGCATTACAATAGTCCGGTGCCGCCCCAGTGCATTTATAATGTCGTATCGGCAATTATAGCAGCCCCCAATAACGAATACCCTAGTCAGTTAAAAGAGAGCGAGCCTCGCCTTACTGTGGAGTCCCGGACGGTGGCTCTTTCGGATGTAGATAATGAGAGGATACCTACGTTGGAGTCCTAAGTGCGCAGGATGTTTGAGACTTCCATCAAACCAAGATCGACCTCCTTAAACATGACCACGGTAACAAACACAGAGTCGGTAGCGCACCGAACGAGCGATCAACTAGTCTCGGTTGACGCATTTCATGTATGAATCTACCCAAGGAGCGCTAGTAGCCGAAACCCTACCAAGCTAACAGCAACAGGCCATCATCTGGACAGGAGTCGGCCTCTGTTCTGCTGGATTTCTCTGTCGGGCATACATACGGATTGTTTGCCACGGTCGATTTCTAGCCGATGATTACCTTGTTTTTCTGGCTCTACTTACGGTCATCGGCGCAGGGGTGAATGTTCAGTTGAATCTCGTCTACGCATATATCCAGATGGCTGTCGCCAATGGACATGAAGCACCTGGGCCGGATTTTCTACGTGAGCTCGAGGTAGGCTTACGAGGCTTGGCAGCAAATTTTATACTATGCTTCACCGGTCTCATATTTATCAAACTTGGATTCATTCTGTTCTTCTACCGCCTAGGAAATATGATCGCCAAATTCCGAGTCCTCTGGTTGGTCATCCTGGTCCTTACAATTGGGTGCATGGGTACAGTTATTGGGGTTACACAATGGAATTGTGTATTGTCAGACATCAACACTATCCAGACTATATGCCACGCTACGTCAGTCCTAGATCACCAGGAGACAATGAACAAGCTTGCTATAGCTCTGGATATCCTTTCAGACGTTCTCAGTAAGTACTATACGTCCTCTACTAGAAAGGGAGATGCTGATTGGAGCAAGTTGTTTGTTTCCCAGTTACCATACTCTGGGGTACTCGAATCACATAGCGAAAGAAAGCTATCTTGACAGCTACTTTCTCTCTTATTTTAGTGACCGTCGGTATCACTATTGTTAGAGGTCCTGTCTTCGAATCTTCGTACTCCTCCACCGATGCTGATAAAAAGGTCATGAACATTACATGGTTATGGTTTTGGATCAATATGGAACTCATAGTCTGTACGTGAGATTATTTTCCTTCTCGGTTCTTACACTGTTTGTGTTGATACTGATCGGCTGAAAGCATTCCTTGTATCTTGCCTGGTCTCATTCCGGGCTCTTTTCGTCCAAAAGGAAAACAGCAATAGCGACGCCCGAGCCCGAGTTGCAAGCGACGAACCAATCTCTTCGAGTATGCGTGAGAAGGCGAAGCGATTCCACAGAAATTTCATTGACACATTGAAAACACTCGATGACGATGATGGCTATGAGTTGGCTATTCTGCCAACTCTAGCGTCGGGAAGAATAAGTCTTGATTTTGAAAGGAGAGAAAACTGGAGTACAGCTACTAGATCATTTCGTGATCACGCCGACTCACTGAAAACTCCCCAGCAAGTCCATTGCACGGTTTAACCAATCCTATATTTACAAGGCCGACACTCCAAGCCGCCAGGTAGGTTGGGATCCGGAAGCGTTACGGATCGATGAGCAGTCGGGGGTAGGTAAAGGACACAAGGTGTGTTGACTCTACCAGCTTAGGTTCTTAAGGAGCCGATGTCAAATTGTATGAGTGGAATTATCCAATTCTGGGTACTATTTCTTGGGCTATCATGTTCAGATATTGTCAATCTTTTAGGTATGCCATCTAAACGTAGGTGGTATACCGCTTTTGGACTTTGGAATTGTCTTTCAACCAGTTGAGTTATTCCAGGTATCTATTGGAAGTTATGGACTTTTCATTCCATTACTCGACGGATCTCAGCCATAGAAATCAAAGCATAGGCCGTAACAATGACGTTTTTGCCTAACAAGAAACCATGGATCCGCCGTCATCAATCACCTGCATCCTATATTCAATTACTGCGAATACAAATGCGCAACGAACGTGCGTTGCGACACCTGTGAGTTATTCTACCCTCACGTTACACTGTCCTTTCGGGTAACTACCTATATACCCCGCCCTTGCGTTTATCAGATACAGACAGAAGGCCATCATTGTCTTGGCAGAGGCTAAGCATGCAAGGGGCGGGGCATGGAAGGAGCTGTGTTGGATCTCGCCGACCAGGTTTGCACACTTGCTTTTGCAACCTTCTTTAAACCTCCCGAAACCAAACTCACTACTCCCGTCAGCAGTACAATACGATGAACACTTTAGTTTCTATTTGCGCGGGGCTCGCCGCCGCCTACGCATTCCTGTGGTCTCTCTTGCGTTTCACCCAGGATGAAAGGGAGCCCCCTGCTATGCACACAACCATCCCCTTTATCAGTCCACTTATCAGCATGTATTCGGCCGGTATTCGATATTGGAACATAAACAGGTTAGTGCTAGCTGTTGCCATGTATCTGTATCCTAATTAACGCGTACAGTCGCCTGCCCATCTACACCCTGCGGGTCCCTGGAATGCACCTTTACATCGTGAACTCTACAGAATTGATCCCCAAGATCCAGCGCCAGACTCGAGTTTTCTCGTTTTCCCCTATAATGATTAGATTGGTATCCACGATGACAGGCCTCAGCAAGGAGGGCCACGAGATTGCGAGTTACGAGCCACTAGAGAACCATGGCTGGGCTTTGGGCATTGCAAGGACCATCCATCACAACTTAGCGCCGGGTCCCAGACTGGATGTGCTGAACCGGCGTTCTGTGGAGTACATTTCAGAGTCGTTGAATAAGTTCGCTGTTGGTGAAGAACCGAAGATCATGTCGATGTACAAATGGATCACTCATCAAGTCCTTTTGGCCACCACCGAAGGGGTTTATGGTCCGCATAACCCCTATCGCGATCCTGCAATGATTGATGCGTGGCGGTAAGTTTCCCTGTAGCTTTGTTTCTATTTACTGCTAATTTATTCAACTTCCCCGTTCGAAGATGCTAAATATTGAACAAAGTCATTTCGAGCCCGGCATTATTCCTTTACTTGTCGGTATTGCACCCTCCCTTATAGCTGGAAGATTCATAAAGGCGCGGGACATAGTTGAAAAATCATACGAGCGGTACTTTCGGGACGGGTGGCATCACCATCCTGACGTTCCTCCTTTTACCAAGGAGCGCATGCGCTTTGATGAGGAGCGTGGACTATCGGTGACCGATTTGGCCAAGATGGAGACGGCCACATCGATTGGCATACTCGCTAATACGCTCCCGGGGACTTTCTGGCTTGTTTATCATATCGTATCAGATCCGGAAGTTCTTGAAGATTGCCGCAGAGAGCTCTTTTCTGCTGTCAAGATATCGGACGACGGCGACACCTACGAAGTGGATATGACGTGCGTCAAGACATCGTGCCCGATCCTCTTCTCTACCTTTCAAGAAGTCTTTCGGTTCCGCGGCACCGGGGTGTCGGCACGTATGATGATGGATGATTTTCTTCTTGACGACACCTATCTTCTGAAGAAAGGAAACATCGTTTTGATACCTGCCTCTGTCCAGCATGGCCTGTCATCCGCCTGGGGAGACAATGTGCATGAGTTTTACCACAAAAGGTTCTTACCGGGACACAGTGGAGCCAAAGGCAAGCGACACAATCCTGTAGCCTTTCGTGGATTCGGGGGCGGGTCGACGCTCTGTCCGGGGCGCCACTTTGCCGCTACCGAGATACTCGCCTTCGCCTCCTTGATCATCATGCGGTTCAACATCCGACCCGTCCAGGGTTACTGGCAGACGCCAACCGTAGAAAATGGAAACGCGGCAATTTCTATTCAGACTCCGGACCAAGACTTCGATGTGGAAATCGAGCCCCGAGATGAAAAACGATGGGTTGTTACCTTCTCGGGCTCTGACAAGGCGATGGATATTTCCGCGGAGGATATCGAGGCAAGGGAAGACAAGAAGGTTGGAGACATCCATTAATTACCTAGGCAAGGGATTTAAAACATGAAGTTCCTAACAACTTTATGACAAAACGTATCAAAACCAGACTTTGGGCACCAACGGCTAGCTCGATAGTGGGAACATCCAGAGTTCATATAAATTGTCTTCATGTTGGGGATACCGTCGATTCTTTTTCAGAGTGTAAGACCTCATGGCGTTAGTATTAAAGTTATTTGTAAGAGTTTCTTCCCAACCTATATAATGCGTGCTGGAGTGTAGAAATATGATCCGGATCTGCTCCCTAAGACTTATTTACACTGATATCGACTGCAATTTCCCCTGCCACGCAATCTGTTCCTCCAAAATCCCGAGCTTGACATTCGAGAGGCAAGATCGCCTTGCCAATGCCTTTTAAAGAAACACTGATATGTATTAGCACAGTAAGGTAAAATAGGTAAAATAAGACTTACCTTCCGCCATCTGCATCGTCATCGCACACCCATGTCTGTTCCAAGGTGAGCACGTTATCTGTCTTATTGAACCAAAACGTCGTGGTCGGATACCCTTCCCACTCTACGTACTGTCCGTCTCTGCCTATCCACGCCTCCGGGTAACAGCTGTGCGACGCCGAAGGATCCATGACCACCGTCTCGGAACCAGTGTTGGTGAAGTTAGAGCAAGCTATACTGAAACCATTCGCGGAATTCGTGACGTCGAAAGTGGCTCCGTGCCCAACACCACCGCCCGTACCGGTGAGCGGATTACCGGGAAATGGAATAATAGTGTATTCGAATCGCAAGACCTCCCAGTGAGGATCTTCGCGCGACGCATCGTTACAATCTCGCCGGGGGAGAGGAGCTTGCAATCGCGCATAGGTGTTGAGGCGCAGGGGATCTTCTAGTGTCGCGCTGTACCCGCCGTCGTCCAGCTCTTGCCGCACGAAGTTAAGGGTGAGACTCCGCGATGCGAGGCCAAACGTGGGGGAAGTATAATATGAACTGTTATCTGGGCTGCACAGGTATCGATAGTGGATCTGGATCCAATCCCGGGCGTCCAGATTGAATAAGACGTAGACGTCCTCGGTAGGCGCGCCGCAAAGGAGCCATCCAGTGCCCTCGCCGCCCTCGCGAATACCGTTGCACTCGGTGGCGTAGTCGCTGACGGTGCTTGATAGATGGAAGTTGAATCTCTCAACTCCGTCTCGCCCTTGGGCAGTCCAATTGGAAATGATGATGAGGCGGTCTATCTCGGGGACGTCGCATGTCATATACTCCGAGACATCATCGGTGGAAAGGACTGACAGAGCTTTGACGAGTTTCTGGAAGAACGAGGCAAAGATTAGGAAATACATGACCATATAGGGCCAGTAGTGACGGGCTTCGTAGAAATAAAGTAGTGTAAACTACTTGTGATGTTATGAATCCTTGGATCTAGACCCCTGAGTCTTATAATTGGGTTGGATCTAATCTGAGATCGGAATTATCGGGTCAACAGAGACCATTAGGATGAAGCGTTATCATTTCAAAATTGGTAATGGTATTAATATCTAGCTTAATGTATGAATATTTACTTCTCCCAGGAAAATCTCAGGTTGTGGCAATGTAACTCGGTGATCTTCGCTCTTTATCCGGCGTGTAGGAATATTTGTTGCTTTGCCTAAATACTTCCGAGCTCTTCTATAGGTTGGGGGCTGGCAGCTTTTATGTAAGGCAGTTGGCAAGTCTAGACCAATTTGAAGGTCGAATTTTGCATGTCATACCTGATGGTGTATGGGACTTGGCTGACCAATGATCAGAAGTTGTATACGTGCTTTTACGGTGGGCTCTTATGACGAACACGCGGATCTCGCTGTCATGTAGGTCGTCGAGCGCTTCGCAGCCTTTACCAAGGCAAGCTAGGCCGACGGCACCGGGATCAGGTCTGCGCTCATCAGGAGTTCGCATTGCCAGGCTGAGCTGATCTATGTAACTCGCACGCGGCGAATTCAGATATCCACTCCGCTTAAGTAGGTAGGTATAAGTTGCCAACTATAACAGAGTCGATATGCGATCCCTCTTTAGTTGGCATCTTGATCTCGGGCTCATACTATAGAATGATGGATCGTGCGTTCTCCAAGTCGATACCTCCTTAAAGCTCCTTGTTATTTAGTTTCGGGGCATGTGTTCTTCTCCAACAGCATGGGAAGCTCGAGATATGTTGAGATGTATAAATTGAAAACTGGTGATATCTTAGCCCCTGTGTTCACCAGGCAATATCCTGCAGGCTATTATAGCACGGGCTGCAAAGCTCGGGTCTAGAGCACATGATGAATCAAGTAACCAATGTAAGCTACGGGCTTTTGTGAAAATTTAGATATAAGCCAACAGCAGCTCTAGTGCCATCGTTGATCGTGGCAGTGCCATAGCTCACATCCGGGGCTTGATCTTAGCGCTTACAACCAGCACGCGACCGCCGTCTATCCTCAAGATATCGCCTGTCATATACGACCCCGCGGATGACGCCAAATACAGCGCGGTCCCGACCATTTCCTGCTCAGTTCCAGCCCTTCGAGCCGGCATCTCTTTCTCGTATTTCATGTTATTATACGAAGGGTCGGCTGGATCCGCAGGGTTCATCCGGCTAGGGAAGAGCCCAGGCGCGATGGCGTTCACGCGTACTAGTTCAACTAGTTAGCCGATGGATACCTAGGTAAGTACCGACAGACAGAGCCCATATTGCGAGGGATAGATGATAACAAGGATAAAACAATCTTGTGGGGAAGGGAAAATGGACCCACCGTAAAACTCGGCGAACTGAGCAGCCATAATCCGCACCATATGATCGACGGCGGCTTTGGAGCACTGATACGCCGGCGCGAACTGGCCGTGGTGTTGCGCGGCGGCCGAGCTGAACAAGACGACGGCACCGCGACCCCCGCCTTGCTTGGCCGCCTCGCCTAGGAGGTCTATCACGCCTGCCGTCATGTAGTACGGCGCCATTACGTTGACTTTAAATGCTTTCTCCATGTCGTCGTATTCCATACTCTGCATCGACTCACGCAGCTTTTGCAGGGTGTCCCCTACCTCATATTCAACCGTGTGCATCGGCCGGATCCCCGCCGCACACACCAGCGTGTCAAGCTGCGTACCGTGAATATCCCGGACTCCGCGGACCGCAGCCGTAAGACCATCATCCGTTCCTAAATCAGCCTCAACACTGAGAAAGAGCGGTGTTTAGCGTAACGTATTTCCAAATTTGGTTGGCATCGAGAAGTTAAGGGGTTAAAAACTGACGTCGAGATCTTGCAGGATGAAGATACTTCCTTGCGCAGCTCTTCTAGTTCTGATACGGCTTCGTCGATGAATCTTCGACTCATATCCACTAGTGTCACAGAGGAAGCGCCATTAGCGATAAAGCCCCGTGCCACCATTTTTCCGAGTCCACTTGCTGGCTTTGCGTCAGATGATGTCTATTTTCACGAGGATAGAATGTGATATAGCTAACGTACCGCCACCTGTTATTACTACACTTCTTCCACTCATGGAAAACATCTTATCGGCAGTGAGATCCGCCATGATTACAGCTGTTGTTGATGGGATCGGCTCTTTTCGGGCGTACGTGATATTTCACGATCTTGGGGATGTATCTCCTGGATAGAGCAACAAGAATGTCAAATACCTGAAATACAACCAAAAACACTAATGCACCACGCTAGGTTCTACTAGAGGATGCCTCCCTTGATAATCTCCTATCAGTATCGTCATCCGGTGCCGGTCTGCCGGCATTTTGATGGGCTTATCACGCTGCGGGGCTCCCGCCGCTATGCCGTCGCAGAATTCCGTCCCTGTTTTCGGAGAAGTCCGGCATTGCCGTGTATTCATTGCAATGCCCGCGCTCACCAATCATAGTCTGGGTTTTTATCGTGACTCAGTGCATATATTCACAGCACCGATTGTGAGTTTTACGATTTCGGTGTCCCTTTCTTCATTTCTGGGCAATCATGAATAAGATGGTGCTTGCTCATTTCCAGGGGCTTACGCCTCCGGATCTTATCCACGACCACATCCTCTTATCGGGACTTACTATTGCTGTTCTAGGGCTTGCAGCGTGGTGTATTTTTACACAGGCGTTTCTAACCGACCTTCCCCTAATTCGCGGAATACCGGAAGCCCCCGGGGCCGTGGCGTTTTATGGGCACCTGAAGGTCCTTGGGCTGGACCACCCGTCCCAGTTTGAAAAGTGGGGGACGAAGCGGTCCTGGCCAGTTCTCCAGGCAAGGTTCGGTCGGCGACGGGTGGTGGTGCTCAACGGGTTCAAGGAGGCACAGGAATGGATCGTGAAGAATGCGACTGCCACCATCGACCGGCCTCTCTTCTGGACGTTCCACAACGTCGTCAGCAAGTCTCAAGGTTAGTGTCTGTGAGGGCGCGGTTAGATAAGTATTTTCTCGTCGCTTACGTCTAAAAATAGGGGGCACGATCGGTACTTCGCCGTGGAACGAGTCGGCTAAGCGAAGGCGGACTGCTGTGTCAGCATATCTGACCCGCCCAGCTCTGAGGAGCTCGGCTCCCATGCTTGACGTCGAGTCACATGCGTTCGTAGAGGACCTGTTCAAGGCCACACAGCAAGACAAGCTGGGTGACGTTGATCCTCGAATGTACTGCTTGAGATTAGCATTTAACATCACGCTTATGATATGTTATGGCACGAGGTTTAAAGATATCCACGACCCTGATTTGTTGAGTATGCTGGACATTGCCAGCACGGTAGCAAGGTAAGAAGCCACCGGCAATAAAAAACGGTCATGTCGTCCATGTGTTAATATGTTACCTGCAGCTTTCGCTCTACCAACAGCAACCCACAGGACTACGTCCCATTGCTCCGCTACCTGCCAAATAAGCGACAGAAAATTGCAGTTGAGACGCGAGAGAAACGCGATATTTGGCTTGCGAATATGTTCAGCCGGGTTCAGTCCGCTCTAGATAAGGGGCAGTACTGTCCTTGCATCACGGGTACCTTACTGTCTGAATCCGGCTCGGGAAAACTGGACGAATGTATGACAATAACTCCTTCCTATATCCAATGCGGTGGTAGGGTTCGCTGACGCTTCATGATAGCTGACATCAAGTCTATCAACGTCTCTCTTGTATCTGGCGGATTCGAAACCGTATCAACGACGATGCTGGCGGGCCTGGGATGGCTTGCTTCGGTTGAGGGACAGGTTTTTCAGGAAAAGGTCTTTAACGACTTAATGATCGTGTATGGCGAAGTGGAAACCGCATGGGAGAAGGTCGTGATAGAAGAAAGAAGTGATGTGACGGTAGCACTGTACAAGGAGATGCTTAGGTATTTTGCGGCTATCCAGCTGCTCCCGCCGAGGCAGACGATGAAGGATTTCGAATGGAACGGGATCACCATTCCCAAGGGGGTTTCTGTTTACATGAATGCGCAGGCCATAAATCACGGTACAAGCCCCTGACTCTATATATCATTTACTCACGCTGACCAGATCATCGACAGACCACAACTACTATGGCGAAGATGCACATATCTTTCGTCCTGAGAGGTGGCTCGACGAGAAGAGGCCCATTGGGCCCCCCAACCAGTTCTCCTTCGGTGCAGGTTCCCGGGCGTGCCCTGCTATTGCAATCACCAACCGATTGCTGTATTTAACCTTTTCGCGGCTATTGTTACACTTCAAAGTCCTCCCTGCCGCCGACGGGTCTATCTTAGATGCGCACTACATCAGATACAACTCCGACACTACCCAGCAGACTTGTCATCCAAAGCCGTTTCGGATACGACTAGAGCCGCGGCAGCTGGGAAATTCCGCAATGGAGAAGTGCTTCGCGTCTTCTAGGGCGAATGGCGAACAGATGATATACAATTGAGGAATTTCGAAGTAGTCATTAGTTACTTGTACGCGAGCGTAGGCCGGTCCGTGCGGTGTCCACAGGGCGCCGACAGAGTTATTAGAGACTACTCGGCTTTGATGCATATCTTTAACTCCATTTCTGAGCAGTGTGTTAGAGAATCTGCTGGCTACGCAGCCCAAGATCAAGCTTTTGAAGTCATGTTTGACTCAAGTTACTTCATGTTCTTTACTGCTGGAAGCTCGTACTCTTATAACTCAGAACATCGAGCGCGGTGTAAGTCCTTAACATGATTGTAGCCATCCGACTATTCTTCAAAGTGCTTGTCTAATCAGGCAGCCATTTTATCATGAAGATGAAGCAATCCCGCTGGGGCCATATTTATGTAGATTGCCGTTTGTGGATCGCTTGACTGTCATGTAACCCGAAGACAAGGCCAATAGCGGTAGGTTCCGTAATAGCTCTCGTCTGGCCCGCTTCCTAACGAGATCCTTAGTTGAGGAAGCGGAGCCCCTCCGACGGCAAGCCATACCTTCAGCGGACTCTTGCGTCCAGGACCCCAAAAGACCGGACTCTTAGCCAAACATGAAATAACTGAGTAATATAAATCGGGGTCGTCCCTAGTATTGTGAAAGTTAGAATTTCCTATCGAAGACCAGTTCGTCCCGCTGCTACTTGAGAAAGAATTCATCATGTTCCAAGGCGTGCCGGAAATCACTTGCGCTGGAAGTCCCAGACAAATCGGACTCAACCACGGGAAAGCAGTGCGGGACCGTATTCTATCGAATATCGAGACGTACACCGTTTTCTTTAAGGAATGCGCTCACATCGACTGGGCCGAATCGCGTCGATTAGCCTCAAAGCACCTGCCAGCAATAAAGGCACACGCGCCGCACCTAGTGGAAGAAATGAGGGGTATCGCAGAAGGGGCTGGTGTTGATTTTGAGGACATCCTAACTCTCAATGGTAAGTAACAGGGCCAGTTTATTCTATCTGTATTTGCTCCTCTGGATGACGTGGTTTTATCTCTATTCAAGATCTCCTTTCCCGTTTGCTGGTTTTCTGGTTCGTATGATTCACGTGCTACGTGCTAACGAAATTACCTAGTGAGGAGTGAGATTTCCCTGACGCGCTCAGTTGAAGCTGATGGCTGCACAACGCTGGTTCAAACACGTGACGACAAGGTATTCATAGCCCAGAACTGGGACTGGATTGCTGAATCTGGTCAGAGTACAGTGCTTATGGATATAAAACCACATGACAAGCCGCGCATACGTATGCTCGCCGAGGCTGGTGTTGTGGGAAAATTCGGTATGAACTCGGCAGGCCTCTCCATCTGCATGAATGCAATCAAGTGCGCCACCGTGGAATACTCAAAATTGCCCGTTCACATTGCGATGCGAAAGGTCCTGGAATGCAGTTCATTCGGAGAGGCCCGGTCGATGCTGGATACGCTAGGCCTTGCTTCATGTGTGAACCTCGCTATTGCCGACAAATCAGGAGCAGCCGCGACCATTGAATGCACACCAGTAGGTAACGCCTTGATTCAACTGGAAGATGGGACCGTGTGCCATACGAACCACCTGTACGCGCCAGATATCCCCCCCACTATTCGCGATAAGCCTTCGAAAAATTCCTTCCATCGACTAGAACGGATGAGGACTCTATCCAAAGGTCAATCCCCCTCATTCGATAACGTTCGGAAGTGGTTGTCAGACGAAGACGGGGCCCCTGGTTCGATAGATCGTCGGAAACCGCCGGGCTCGGTCGGCACAGATCGTCTGGAAACCCTGGCTACCATCATTATTGATGTGAAGGCGCTCGCGATGCAAGTATCATTTGGAAGGCCATCGCTTGGGCCACCTGTCAAAACATTACTTTTAGATTAAAACTCATGCTGTACCTACTCCGGGTACTGCCAAAATACCTTCTATGAACACCCATTTCCACCTCCTAGCCGTAGGGATGATCCATCAAGACCAAGGTAGTTCTCAAGAGCTGGCGCCGGGAAGAGATACTTTTCGAACTCGGGGCAGACTGGGCTTCCGGGAATTTCGAGTCCGAGGAACCTTTGAGACTGAACTTCGCGGAGGAACCCAATGACAGGCTGTGAAAGCTGTACAAAAATCTCTACACAGATGTCAAGGGCCGGCCAGAGCTCGGAGACGCTACGCAGCACGGATGGATAATCCGAGATAATCTGAATGACACTCTGCACATCTTCTTGCCCGCTAGACCATTGCACGGCGGAGAGCGCGGCGTCTAGGAGAACAATACCTGCTTCGAAAAGGATATGGCCGCCATGCCAAGGGTAGAATAATCGGCCTCCCAGCCGATGGTCGGTATACTGCTGGGCCAGGAGCTTAGCGCATTCAATAGTAACAAGTCGTGAAGCAAGCGGCGGGTTCCGGTTATTTGGAGCAGGCCGGTGAAGCCGACATTTCTGGAAATAGAATTGAATGTTCCGATACTCCAGTTTCTGCTCGAGCGCAAATGTTTCTGCCTTCCGATGCCACGCATTCAGCTTCTCCGTCATATCGCCAATCCACTCCTGTAGAGATTGGGAAGTATCATTATATCCAGGAAGATATAGACGCCGATATATTTCGGTTTCGAGGTGACGACATTCCAGCATATGGAGAGCGGATGCCTTCTTGTGAGGCCCGATGAATAGGCCATCGGGCCGGATGCAATAGTCCGCCAGGCTTGAATAAGGCTAGAGGGAAGAGCCGAGTCAGCGCTTAGGATATTTCGCAACTCGCCTCCTTAGCTGTACATACCTGGGTTGTTACAGACATGCCGCTGAGCGTTGTAGGTAGTCTCAAGTAAGAGCAGATCACCCTGTCGTGGGATTTAGCAAGAGAATCAATAATCAGCATATAATATGAATTGACCAACATTTCCATAGAGCACGCGGTCCAGAAGAGCCGACGGCGCGTGTCTAGCTCGAGATAGTTAAGGTGACCACCCACAGGTTCGCGGTGATAGTTTAACTGTACGCAGAGCCTCATGGCTTCGCCGATAAGATACCAAACGTCGGCCACGGTGGGGTTCATAAAAGCATAGTGAATCACCAACAAGTTAGCCTGGAGCTGTTGCTGTGTGGAAGAAAAGAGGTCTGGGTGCCCTAATAAAGTGTGAGCGGTAGTCCAGAGCCTTGCCGACGACGACAAGGCAGCCTCTTCGGAACGCCAGAGCATAGTATTAGAGCTAATAGCCATAGCCAGACTAACGGCAAAGCCGTCGAAAGCGGAAGCCTGGCCGTTACCATCGAAACAGCGGCCAAAGCTCTCGAAGAGGTCGGTTTCGGACAGACAAGGATATTGTGGGAGATGGATCTCGGTGTAGTTCCGTATCAAAAGATCAGCTGCAGACTTTGGTATTTGTGAGAAGGAAACCAGAGTCTGCATTGCATCATCGCCGGGCCGTCGAGTCTCGTGCACGTGACGAGTGTCCTTACCAAGAGGCGGAGGAAGATCGGAAGGCTGTAAATAAAAAGCATCTCTGACGGTAGAGAGCGTCTTCTGCATATTTTGTGGTCGTAATGGATATAAAGAGGTGTCCATCACGTCAACTTTCTCAAGGAGATTTTCCAAGACATGATCATGCCGCTGTACATCTTGTAAAGTATGCGCAGAAGTATACGCAGAAGAATTATCATGTGTCTCAGGAAAATCACCTTGGAGTTGGCTAATCTTGGTTTCAAGTGCTGCGATTTCGTCTTCTAAAGCGACGACAGGGCTTCTTGGAACGTCGTTATGCTGGGCATCGTAAGCCATGCACGAGCACCCGGCCTTTTGGCATGCTGTGCACTTGGGACGAGCTAAATCACACTTGATTTTTCGCCTGTCATCGAGGATTAGTCTTCATATGCCAAGGAATCAAGGTGAGCGGATCAGTGAGCCTACCTCCGACACCGAGCGCATGCCTTCCTATGCGCTGGTGAAGCTTTGTGAGAGAGGCTTCTAGGTAGAACCACGGAGTTGTTCGGCATAGCGTGAGGTGAAGAGGATCCCGAGTTCAACTTTCCATTGAATCATAATGGAATCTAGCAGATTAATGACAAGAAGACAGACGAAGCGAACCTCGATATTTACTGGGATAACGCGTAGTTGTTTACCGTTTACCTGTACTCGGTAGGCTCGGTTAGGTACCTAGGTACTCAAGTAGATCAGGGGCTCCAGGGCTGCTGAACTGATGGCGGGGTATGGTTATGTAATCAATAATACCCCTCTTCTTTCCCACTCGTCTTCAGCAAGTTCTTATGATCGCAGTAGAGCATGATAAAAAATAGTAACGGAACTACCATTCACTTACATTATATCAGATGAATTCGTTGAATTTGAAGGACATAAACATCAGTATTCACATATCATCCATTCGCGCATCACTGATGGGAGTCCCCGTCTCACACCGGTCCAACTGGAACAACTTGTTTTTTTTTGGAATGAATTGAAGGTTATGTGATGCCTAAAAGCTACCAAGACCCCCTAAAAGTCCACTAAAGTCTGCTGTCTTACACTATGACCACTAGGTCACTAGGTAGGTGCTGCGGCTGGTACCTCCGCCCATTTGCAATACTTTTGGCTCGCACCTTCGTAGATCGGATAGAAGCGATGACTTCTAATCTCAAACGAACCACCCCTACAGGATCTTAGGGGTATACTAATTCCAGGCTATTTTAGGCCGTTTCCTGCATCTATTCGTCATATTTCTTGTCCCATAAGACAGTAGGTAGTCAATGAAAAATATGAAACCTCAAAGCCCGACTAGAAGGCGACCATGATAATCTTTAAAGCCAGCTACTGAAGTATGATGCTGAGTCTACCCACATGCAACCGCTGCAAAAGGCGGAAGAAAAAGGTATTTGAAACCCCTCCAACTAGCTATTTTTCCACCTGACAATAGGCCTTCTTCAGTGCGATAATCGCCTACCTAATTGTGAAACTTGTGAAGAGAGCGGAATAGACTGCGTCTTTTACGATCCAGGTACTGGCCGCGAAGTTCCACGAAGGTAAAATATCCCTTTCCGCGTTGATGTCTATGCCAGTTGGAAAGTTACGAGCTGATGACGAGTACCAGCTATGTCTATCAGCTTCAAGATCAGGTATCCATTCTCAGGCAGAAGTTATCGAGACTAGAAAGCCAGTCCTCGGGCGACTTTGGCTCTTTACCAGATGGGATAACTGCCGACATTGACGATGTAGCGCTGATTGAACCACCTATGCTTACGGCCTCTCCCACTTCACCATTTTCCATCGAGACGAATGCTTTCAACACTATTGCGAGTGCGCCTTCCAGACTATATCGCACCTCCAATGTGAGCGTCACTTCAATCGCCTCAGCAACTGTTTATCGTTGGTGCGTTCTCACTGGACGTACTTTCGAATTACGTCTGCCCAGCGTGGTGGATGATTTAAGCGTCGGCTTGGAGGCTGTCATCCACAGATCTCATATTGAGCATACCATCGTTCGTGATCTCATCAGCATTCACTATATCCCTGTGATCCACGTTCAGTGTCCGATAGTGACCGCTGGTCAACTACTGCTGGATGTCCATCTCAAGAATCTTCCACCACGACGGCAGCTTATCATTGCACTTGCCGCAGCAATCGCCGCCGCCCATCGAGCACGTCGTCAACCAGAGCTTTATTCTGTTGCGCGCAGTCTTAGGGGATGGGCTGAAGAACTGTGTCAGCATTTTCTTTCGAGAAAGGATTGGGCAGCTCTCCAAGGCTTGATGTTGCTCATCTTATACGAGATGGTGGAGCCCTCGGGGGGCCTGTTACCGTCACTCCTATCTACTGCTTGCCGACTCGGTGTCTCGTTGGTCCAGCAGCATGCCGCTCCAGCCCCCAAGGATATTGACCGAGATGTCACCCATGAAGACTCTGATTGTTCCGACTATCCTAGTGGTTTCCGCAGGCGACTGTTGACACGCCTGTTGGTGTGGGAACGGTGAGTTAGATGCATCCACAACATAATACAACGGCCAAGTACTGATTACGCTGGTCTAAATGTAGTATTGTGTCAACCACATCAGGCCGACCAGCACTGCTTCCGGAGACTGCCATACCTCAGGTACTGTTGGAACATTTCGCGCTACCTGGTTGGGGAACATCTCAAACAATCTGCCAACTGCCTCGGCTCGACTTCTATGTCTCGAAGCTCGCTAGCGGCAATTGTCCCCTTTCCGACGACTGCGTCAATCTCGTTAGTGCAGATATGGGCGACGAAGATTTGTTCAATCTGCGAATGTATCCCCTGATCTGCCACGAATGCGTAGAATGCCAGTCGAATAGACATGCAGCTGTGCGATCCCTCCTGCCCAAGATACGAGAAAGCGCTATCAACATGATCAGTACTATCGATAGTGCCCAACGAAAAGGAGATGTCATATGCGTTTGGCTTGTCGCGCGGAGCAGTTTCCTCGCGGGTCTCGTACTTATAGATCAGGTTCTTAAGGAGAATATAACCTTGTATGAGCAATGCTCGGGTTATAGCGACACTTTGGATAGAGCAAAGACCTCTCTCGTGGTGTGCGCTAGAGTCCTAGCCGTCTGCGCAGAATTATGGCCCCCTGGAAAGATCCTTCGGGACGTTTTCGATAGCTTCCTAGAGACGATAATCAGCTCATGATAATATTGATATTGGCTATAGATATCGGCATGCATGTCCGGATTATGAAGACAGGGGCTAATCTTTACTACCATGGCCCATTGGTCAGAATCCCTCTAATCTCCACCCATCTCCGCAAAATCGCACTTCTGCGACGGAAGCGTGAGATAGGAGAGGAGATATCCGCAAAGGAATCCACTCCAGAACTGGTCCCCAAAGCCGCTTATCGATGGAGGCGAGGGAGGGTAGTGGACGGCAATCTGTAGCCGATAAGAATAGTACGCAGCTCGATCCCTGATTTATGACTGCTGATCTTCGTTCAAATTGTCCCTGCGTTGTTCTATCGAAACCTCGAACCTCGATCTTTCACGATCGTCAAGCCCTCCCTGAACATGGCAGCCAGTACGCAAGAGAAGCATGCCGAAATACAGCAAAAGGCCGACGTCGAGGTTGGAGATTCTGCTGCGTACACGAGCGAGGAAGCTTCGGATATGGCGAAGCTCAACGCTAAGGGCGTCGACGAGGCTGGAGCTTTCGCAGATGCCCACGGCATCGTCGTTGACCTTGAAACGAACAAGAGAATACTACGCAAGATCGACCTCCGCCTGATGCCAATCATGTGCGGGCTGTATCTCCTTCAGTATCTGGATAAGGTCACGTTGAGTTATGCTGCTGTGATGGGCATTCGCACGGATACCGGAAGTTAGTTATCAGCAGCTAAGCCACGAAAAAGGGTGACAATAAAAGCTAATGCATCGATGTAGTGAACAACTCGGACTACTCTTGGTGTGTAGATGTTATTTGAATTTTCCCAAGCTTCGAAACTGACAAACCACCTAAGGGCCGGCTCAATCTTTTACTTAGGCTACTTGGTCTTCTCGTATCCGCATAACAGGTTGATGCAGCATCTACCGATTGCCAAATATGTAAGTTGCAAGGCCCCTGGTTGCGTACGTGTCTTCCTAACTTCGCTAGATGTCTGTCATGGTCCTGATTTGGGGCGCGGTTCTATGCCTGACCGCTTTGGTGCACGACGTTGCCGGAATGATGGCTACTCGTTTCTTTCTTGGGGCCGGAGAAGGTTCAATTACAGCCGGTAAATCATGTCCGAAGCTGCCAGCTGCAACACGGGATACTGACATATCGAACAACCAGGTTTCGTGCTTATCACATCGCAGTGGTACACTATAGCAGAGCAGCCGTTTAGAACCGGTATCTGGTTTACCTTCAATGGCAGTAAGTAAACCATCAGGGACTTTTGTTTCTGATAGGCATCTCTAACATTCTTCAGTGGCGCAGATCGTCGGTGGTGCCATTGCCTTCGGTGTGTCCCGCGGCCTCGAGCAACACCCGATTGGAGTAGCATCTTGGAAGTTTCTCTTCATTATCGTGGGTGCGGCTACTTTCCTATACGGAATTCTTATGTGGTTCTTTCTGCCCGACTCGCCTCTCTCCGCGAAGTGGCTCAACGACGAGGAGAAGCACATCGTGGTAGAGCGGATCCGAGGCAACCAACAGGGTATTGGCTCCAAGATATTCAAGTGGTACCAAGTGCGTGAAGCATTTACGGACTTTCGGGTGAGACACGTTCTTTGATCTAATCGAGCTAGCAAAACTTCATCGCTAACTAACCTGCGAAGACATATCTTAACTTCCTCTGCATTGTTGCGATCAACATTCCCAATGGAGGCATAACCGTCTTCTTGTAAGTGAATAAAATATCAGCGGTATTTGAAGCTTTTCGACTAACGCCACTCATAGCACCCTTATGATTACGAGTTACGGATTCAGCAGCCAACAGTCTTTCTTGCTTTCCATGCCCGCTGGCTGCATGCAGTTGATCATCGGCTGGGGATTTCCATACTTGGCAAGTCGGACTGGTAAGAGGTCGCTCATGGCGATTATATGTATGATTCTTAGCCTTTTCGGTATCGGGTTGATGACTGGGTTGGCGAGAAACGATCCGCTCAACGCTCGGGTCGGTCAGCTATTCGCTTACTACCTCATGATCGCATGCCCTGCTACAGCGTTGATCATCATTCTTTCTACGGTCTCATCCAACGCGGCCGGATATACGAAGAAGACGACAGTCAACGCCATTGTCCTGATAGGATACTGCGTCGGTAAGTGACTACCCCTTATTCCATTGATCCTCGTAGGCAATTGCTTACTTAATAGGTTTTCTCATTGGACCCCAAACGTTCCGCGACCCTCCGTACTACTACAACGGAAAGTACGTCATTATCGCCATGTATTTCATCGGCCTGAGCTGTTTCATCGCTATGTATCTCCTGAACAAGAGAGAGAACGCAAGGCGTGACAAGGCATGGGAAGATGCTGGATGTCCTACGCAGCCTGCGGGCCAAGAGTTCATGGATTTGACCGACCATGAGAATTCATATTTCCGATATGCCACCTAGGAAAAGAAAACCGAAGCGAACTTTTCAAAGGGTATTCACAGCGAGATAAACGCGTGGGGATCTCAAGGAACAATACAATGGTCCACTCTAGATAGTCATTGCATTTTCTCCAAGCTGCAGTCCACCGTGATTACGCGTACCCTACTCCTTAACTACCGAGGCAAGTATTCAACCAGCCTGGGGCAACTTTCGGTTTGTTTGTAAATTGCAAAAATACGATCTCGATGTTCGGTGAAGTTTTTAGATTCCGCGATTGATTCGCTAGGCCCGAAGCAGGAGCCTTCGTGATGGTGAGAATTGAAATCATCTAGAGCTCAGTTTTGGGTGTATTACGTAAGCTAGGGGTATTCTAGCGAGCTTTAGGTTGTAGCGGGGAAACCTGTGCTTTTCCTCCTACTTTTCCTCCTACAACATCAATACGACCACCACTTCAAAGAACAGCAGATAAGACTTAACGCCTACTGTTACGTAAATGGAGAATTCCAGAACTATACCCGCTGCCCGAGATATACCACATCAGAATCTTTACGCCAGCCGAGACTCCGAGGACCGCGCCGAGTCCCCCCACAATGTCGCAGTTCTCCGATACCACCTGAAATTGGCTAAAAGGGGCTAGTTACCCGCGACTGTCGCAGTTAAAGGTGATTCCAATGTCGGGCAGTTCTTCGTAACTTTCCTAGACTGCCTCCCAATACCTGAAGGATGCCACAACGTACGCTTCACACCGATACCTTGTTCAACCCGCTGACCAAGGGTGTCGAAAATGGCGTCTCTATCGTTGTCGATGAGGATACGGGTTCCGTCGTGAAGTTATTCGGCCGATCTGAACCTCTACCAGCGGTGCTGCCGGAAGGCGATGTGGATCTGCGCGGCAATTTCGTGATGCCGGGGTTCGTAGACGCACACACGCACATCTTCCTGCATTCCTACGATGAGAACCCGTCACTCAATCAGAAGCGAGACGAGAGCTTCACGGAGCGGGTCATCCGAGCCGTCAACCACTGCAGGGTAGGCCTCTTGGCTGGCTACACAACCTACCGGTAAGAGTGATCCCATATCTTCCGAGAGAGAAAAAGGAGAAGTCCTAAATGAAGGCCCGGCGCCTAACTTTTTCCACCCCCTTCACAGTGACTTGGGATCCGAGTCGATGAAAGAGGCCGACTGCAACGTGCGTGATGCCATCAACCGCGGGCTGATTCCGGGGCCGCGACTCTTTGTAGCGACGCGTGTGATCGCGTCGACGGGCTCATACGAAAGCCGGACCGAGAACCACATCGGCGGGACCTGCCTGCCGAACGGCTCAGACCCGGCAGACGGAGTAGATGAGATACGCAAGGCAGTGCGGCGGCGTATCGCGCACGGCGCGGACATTGTTAAGTTTTACGCCGACTACCGGCGGCGCATCATGCGATATCCGCCTCGGCAGCAGCATCCATACATTGGTTCGGTGCTGCACCCACCTGCGCAGCCTAACCCGGACGTGTTGTGCTACTCGCAGGAGGAGATGGACGCACTAGTAGCCGAGGCCCGGCTCGCCGACTGCCCCGTCGCTTGTCACGCCGGCACCAAGCAGGGAGTCATCATGGCCGCCAGGGCGGGTAGCCTGACCATCGAGCACGCGTACTTTGCTGATGACGATGTTTTCACCGCCATGAAAGATAACGGTTGCATCTTCGTACCCACGCTCGCTGTCTGCGAGCGCCTCCACGCCCAACGGTTCCCCGAGATCTCCGCCCAGGTCAAGCGCGCCTGGGACCTGGGCGTCAAGCTCGCGTGTGGCGGCGATACGGGCACGTACCCGCACGGTGAGAACGCTAGGGAAATGGAGCTCATGATTGAGGCCGGGATACCTGTAGTCGATGTGCTGGCCGCCGGCACCGTCGGTGGCTGGAAGTCCTGCGGCGGTGACCAGTGTGGTAAGCGGTTTGGCTGGCTGGAAGAGGGCCTGTCGGCAGATATCATAGCCTTGGACGCCGATCCGCGCCAAGAAAAGAACGCGCTGAGGATGGTTTCGTTTGTGATGAAAGACGCAAAGATATGGAAAAAGGAAGGCGCCGCGATTGGAATGGCATGATGGCCACGACAGTACACGTATGTCACGATGTAAGACGCGACTGCATGCTTGCAGTAGCGGCGTCGCTCTTATAACAACATACTTGTATGCCCAGTAGCAAGTGGATGCAGGATCGAATTTAAAAGAAATTTTCATTTCGTCAGAATCCCCACGCTGGCCTCAATCATTTTCCAAGAGTTGGGGGATGTTAGCAAGATCCAAAGGATACCTTGAATGACCCTGTCGATCGTGAAGAAACCTGAGCGAAAGATACGACTGCATCGTGGCATTTTGATCCTCTCAACTTGACGAGAAATTATGCCTTGCGCCCATCATAGACAACTCTGAATATTCGCGTTCGTCGGGGGTCGGCCGACTTGAAACTAACATCACGATACCTCTCCAAGCTTTCGATTGTCCACATTATACGAATGCTACCGACATCTACTGCCTAGAGGAGGTCTGTATCTTCTCCGGCATGGCCAGCTCTACACGAGGCGCTCCTAGACCCAAGCTTTATCTCCAAGTTGGGAGCTACGTTGATCGACCTTGGATGAGCCTCGGCCGGCGCTGATCCCCGTAAAATGGATCCACCATAACGGAGCTAGGGCTCCGGCACAGAAATACTCACATAGGGAGATAGGCAAGCAGGCCCATGCCGCGTATTTAATATTGCCAACATCAATACGAAAAAATTCTTGGTTTCGGAGACACACCATAATAAACTCTCTTTGCTTATATTGATAGATGAACATCTCATTTGGAAACAGCAACATCAAGCATAATCGGGGCCATTTCCAGGCCGCAGTCAGAGCGGATGTTAAATGAAAATCACTAGGAATACCGCTATCCACCGTCTATCTAAGAGTATAATGTACTGGATACGTAGAGATACATACTGTACCTATGAAAATTATTATAATCGAAAAGGCCGAACCTGGTTGATACCGTTACCGAACCCACCCTTCTTTCCTCATCACCTCTCCAGTCCACTCTTCCAACCTCTCTGCGAGCTTTCCATCCTTCGCTGCACTACTCTGCCACCAGGGCTCCCCTAGCCGCCCGTGAATTTCGAAATAACCACCGCTCTGCTCCGCCTTCATATCCCGACTCGCCGCTAAGAACAGACTGGTCCACGACCCCTTATCAGCAGGGTACGTAAATCCGAATATGCGTAAGGCCGAAAAGATAGTCATGACACTGGACCCCGACTCCTTTACCGGCGTGGCGAGACTCGTCTCAACAACACCCGGATGGACGGACGAAACCCAGATTTCACCCTCCCCATTCTGGGCGCTGGGAGAGCCGGGGCCGTACGTCATGTGCAGAGCCTTGGTGTGCAGAATATTGGCAAGCTTGCTCTGTCCGTACCGCAACCATTTACCGCCCTCCTTGAGCGATGGGTCCTCAAAATTGATGCCGCCCTTGGGTGCGCTGAGGTGGCCTGACGAAGAGAGGTTGACGATGCGCACACTTCCGGGAGCAAGCGTCTTGGCGGTGCGCAGCATTAGTGGAAGCAGGTGCTCCGTCAAAACCCAGTGCGCGAGGTAGTTAGTCTGCCACTGAGCCTCGTGGCCGTCTTTGGTGATTTCGAAGGGTGTCGCCATGATACCTGCGTTGTTTACCAGGCCGTGCAGGGCTGTCTCGAGGGTGAGGAAGTGCTTGGCGGCCGCGACGACGCTAGTGAGGTCCATGAGGTTCATTTGTAGAAGGTCGATGTTGGCGGATGGGTACATTTTCTTGATGCTTGCGATGGCTGCTGTTCCTTTCTCGGCGGACCGGGCGCACATGTAAACGTGGGCGCCGTGTTCCGCTAGGTGGGCTACGGTGTAGTAACCACTGTGGTATGGTAAGATTAAGGATTTGGATTTCGTGGTAAAAGGGGAGACTTACATGCCGGAATTGCCACCTGTGACGATGAATACTTTGCCCTTGAGGTCGGGAAGAGTGTCTGGATGAAAAGTCATGTTCGGAACGAGTACTTGACTCAATGTATGCTCGGGAAATATAAAAAAGGCAGATAATTGAATGTTGAGTGTCTAAAGTTCGGTGTTGTGTTATAATGGAATGGCAAGATCAAGATGCATCGAAATTCGAGAATCTCTACGAGCTTTATATCTTTTACCTGTTGAGTAATGCCAGATATACTTCTCTCTTAGATGCTATTCCGAGCATCAGATATTGTGAGCAGGCCGCATGACGCTAAGATATATTGAGGAGATGAACCAATAGGAGAATTCCATGTGAGCAAGTGAGCCAGCTGCATGAAGGTGAGCCACCTGCATGAAGCGTGGGGCCCATTGTAGAATTTCTAGAAACGAAGGCCGCGTTCGAAGGAATGGCTGAGACCCGCCGGGCCGGGGTTAGAGTCCGAGATCATATCCCACATTGTGAGCAGGCTGCATGACGCTAGACCTGAACAGACTAGACGCTACAATCTACGCCTCCAGCTGTAAGATAGGAGGTACCGTCAATTCCTCCGTCCCCGAGTGTCATTGTTCGTTGTGAGCAGACTGCATGACCCGCCTTCGCCGGCCTGACCTTGCATTATTCATCGCCAATTTCGCCGTCATCGTAGCTCCAACGTCCGCTAGCATCATAATTGGTATGTATCAGCCTACAGATTCACAGGCACCATGCATCCGACTCGCGTCGATGCCGCAGTTGGCCGAGGTACGTACTAGGTCGCCTTCAGCCACCAAGACAATGTAACTTGCTCACGAGTCACCGGGCATAGGCGATAAGCAGGGAAGATGACTGGACTGGGACTAAGGATGCCGCAGCGCGCAGACGCGCACAGACACGACTCAATACAAGAGCATACCGTGAGTAAGCCATAGTAGGAGCCTGGAACAGGCCAGTCGAGGGTTACCCGTTTATCGAAGCCAATAGTCCGGTAGGAAAACGCAAGGCTCTAGCACAGAAAGCCGAAGCATCCAATGATGTAGCCGGGAAACCAATCAAGTCAGAAGCGCTAGTAGAGTGCTGGGATATAAAACAGCAATCCCTCTCCGTCGTCCCAGCATCTCGTATCAAGCAACTATACGATGCGAGAAATCCCTTGATGCCAAGGAAATCTAGAAGAGAGAACTCCAAACTTCTCTTTCCCCTCTGTTCAGACCACCTCATCACACTCCTCCAGTATAATGCTCTCCGCGCCCTAGCCGTCAACCGCACTCTGATCTCGGGCATCCTGGCCACGCCTCTGGACTGTGAAGATGAATGTATCCACATTGTCCCCTACCCTACCAAGCCCGAACTGCTCCCTTCAACACTTCTGCCCACTGCCCTTCAGCAAACGGTACTGCATGGAGACTGGATTGACCTGTTCCCATGTCCCGAAGGACGAGATCGCCTGATCCGGGCCGCCGGAACCTTCGACGAAGACGAGCTGTGGGCCGACTGCGTCGGCGGGATGTATGAAGGGTTTCCCGATGACGAAATCGAACGCCGCGGCATTGTTGCATGGTCGCCACCCTGGGAAATCACGGGTTGGGAGATGTCGGAAGGGTTTCTGAGGAAATGGGGGTGGATATTTAGAGGGTTAGGGGCGTTGGATGCGACAAATCGGTGGCGGATAGAGAGAGGCGAGGATCCACTTGTTGATGATGACTGCCCGTCGTTTTCAATTACGTGATCTTTGTGTTTTCTAACTATTTCTTTGACATCGGCCAAGCTGGTCCTTGAAACTATTAACACCAGGAATGGCTCAACAGCGGGTACTTTTTAGTCTATGTGGTCCTGCCAATTGTTGGGCAGTCTGTATTTCGAACAACTCCAATTATTGTCGCTACTACATGAGAAAAGTAAATAATGAGTCAAATTAGCAAGTTGTAGTTACACTCCGGTTCGCACATATGCGTGGCCAGTATTCCTAATTTCAAAGAGAGAAATGTCATTCTTTTAGAAGAAGCATGGTGATGGATAAGAACAGATACGAATCCCCCCTTCAGCTCAGTTGGAAACAAGGTTGGTATGATATTAAGATCCAAACGATATGGACGTTTGCTGAACATTAACATCGATAGCTTTACGAGTTGCCGAAGGTGTTCAATCCTATGAATCCAATTACAGGAGTCATTGATTAACTTGCGCGAATATTCCAGGCATGGCTGCAAAGCTTACCACTAAGAAAAGTGACAGAGTATCCACTCCAGTTTCCGAAGACTTATTCAATGAAAGAAGATGATATACGATATCTAACCGCCATAAAGCGTCGCACTCATGGAGTACTACTCTTCAGTTACTAGACCAGCGACCAGAATAGATCTTGCTAGTGCCATTCGATTCGCCCATGGTATGTGCCAAAACCCCTCCTCACATACATAGATCGTAGCTAACATTAGACACATTAGTTTCGTAACAGATTTGAATTTCATTCATCGAGCTTTTCTTTTCATAACGTTGAGCGGATATAACTTTAAGAGCGGCGGAAAACTTCTTACCGATGGTACTTTTTTCAACGAAGAAATCGCGAACAGCGCTCCAACGTGCGAGATTCGCTGTTACGATCCCGCCTATTATTTCTATTAATTTAATTTCATAAGTTAGATATATATTTTAGAATTTTTAATTTTAAAATAATAATAAATTAAAATTAATTTTAATTATAAAAAAAATTTTAAAATATTTTATATTTAA
>JAOXNQ010004112.1:0-29566 GCA_028571165.1 Hypoxylon perforatum
AATTAACTAAATTATAATAATCTCAAATACTAAAAAAAAGGAAAAAAAAATATCTATATAATTATAATATTTCCCATATATTTAATCATTCTTTCAACTCTCCAGCTATCAATTTAAGATTACATTTTCAATCACACCAAACTATAATGGAAAGATTCTAAGCTTTCCTTATGAATAAGCACCTTGTGATCTTACCTTAACTTCTACAGATACTGTTTACTTAAAATCAAGACCCCAATTCCGACCTATATCCAGCCAGGATATAGAGGTTCGTAACAAGAATCGTAAACCGAGTCCGTGCCTGAGGGTTCGGCGGTTCTTTTATTCCTTAAAAGCGTTGACGGTGACCTGGTTCTCTTCTTCGAAGGGAGACACAGCGGTTTGTTAATGATAAATACAAGCAGGACTAAGAACGTGAGGAGTAACCATGTGTTAACGAAATTTTCGTTTTTATCAATAGTGGGATTGCGAAATGGCTGCGTGGGGCCTATGCAATGTTGGAAAGGGGAATAATATGAAGATCTTAAGGTGTCCTCAAGTTTATTTTCACGGGTATTTATTTATCTCTGTAATCAATATGCCTACCTGTGAGCCTAGGCGAGAAAGGCCCCGATTGGATTTTAAATTTAGGGGCGAAATGTCGTTGCCGATCGAGCTAAGGCAACCGTCAGGGGGCGGCATCCAATACTTCATTGCCACTGGACGGCACTGCCAATTGGGGGTAAGAATATACTTACTTTTTATCAGCTAATGTGCTTCAATCACCAATACACGACCTGACTTGCTGCGGGGTGAGTTACATTATCTAGCACAGCCTGCAGTTAGGTATACCTACCTCCTATGCAGATGCCGACGCATTCCCTATCAGCACCCAAGTTCAATCTCTGTGGTGGCAGTATTGCTGGCAGGGAAACACTTGGCGATTTTCTATAATAGATTAATATGAACCTTATATATTAGTTTCCAGATATTGACTGGGCCAGACGACTCGCATCTTTTCTCTGCGGAGAGTAGCTTACCCAAAGGTTAGGTGCCTAGGCTATCACGATGCGCTCATCTAATGCATTCTATTTCGCCAGCTTTTTGGCAATTTCTGGCACTTGCCTCGCTCTCTTCATTGGTGGCGATGATATGGGTCATGGATTTTTACCACCATCGTCGATGCAATACAAGCGGGCAGCCGGTTCTCTATGCGGAACGGGGCAGCGTGTATGTAGGCAGGTATCCTCAAATGTTAGAACGACTGATACAAGTCTGACGAAGAGTATCTCTAGGCCTTGACCTCGGTCCCGTCGGCTATGATTTATGCTGTCGTACTGATCAATATTGCTTCCTTAACACGAATTGGCAGCTGCAATGCTGCGGACAAGGCGATACATGCGGCTCCCCTTGTGACGAAGACTCAGTCTATTGCAACACTACGACGGCTAACAACACTTGTTGCAAAAAACCTTGCAAGTCTACCGAATATGCCTGCTTAGGGTCAGCAAACACCGTGTGTTGTGATCTGGGTTCGAGATATACGGTGGAGGGGAATGGAGCCGCATCATGCGTCTCAAATAATATGACGTGTGTTGATGGCCAATATGCTTGCTCAGAGGATCAGGGTGGAGGTTGTTGTAACAATGGGACTCTCTGTGTACTCGGTGTGGGTGGGACGCCTTCCTGTTCAGCGGCAGCGTCCCTAAGTCCATCACCATCATCAGTTCCCCCTGCCGATCCTAGCAACAACGCCTTAGCAATAGGCCTTGGTGTTTCGTTGCCGGTATTTACAGTAGCTGTTGGCTGCGTCGTTTTCTTCTGGATGCGCAATTTGAAGAAAAAGAGGGAGAGATCAAATTCTACAGGCAACAGATTTGAAAAGCCCGAACTTCCTGGAATCAGCTCCGTCGAGACCGCTGAGCTCCACAGCACCGCTCTGTATGAGATGTCAGCTGAGGTCCACCCACAGGAACTCTCACAATCTGTTGACGGTCTACCACATGAGCTCCCGACCTATTCATCGGAGGACCAGCATGGCCATAATAACCACTGAGTCGCGTTTGGGAAGACACCTGTACCGGCTTCCTAAGAAATACATCGAGTGGGACCAAAAAGTCATTGGCGGGTTTGGATATCATATGACACTGAAGACTGGTTTCTATGCTATTCATACGAGAGCTTAAACTGGGAGACATTAGATTTAATGCTGATAATGAGTACCTCGGTACGATACTAATTAATTATTCTATCAGAGGAAGCTAAGAACCCCAAGACGATAGTATCGTTTGTGTGATCTTCTCACTGTTCGGATACGGGAACCCATGTCCTCCAGGTAAGTACTCGACCTGCAAGTGCTCAGCTGGCAACAACTTCAAAATATCCTCAGTCGTCTCCTCCCCGACCACTATATCATCGTCCCGGCCAAAGAAGACGAGCAGCTTGGACTTATGCAGCGCGGTATCGGGTCGTGTCCGACCGGCGATGATGTCGCAGACCTTTCCCCACAGATCCTCCCTGTGCTGTGCCGGGCCGAAGCGGATCGTGTCTTGGAACGAGTGGACGTGGCCTTGATGGTGGTCGAACTGCCACTGTAAGATCGCTTCCATGTCGAAGCTCTTCTCCACGCGAGACGGGCCCGTTTCTGACGAAACTGTTTGCTTCCGGTCCGGCTGGATGTTCAAAGCTGGGCCCGACGGAGCTACTCCGAGGATCTCTCGGACCTTCTCGCGGATAACCTCCGGCGATGGCGCTAGCTCGGGCTGGTGCATGAGCTGGTCGAGGTAGCCCTCCGGCATCTTGCGGAGAAGACCTGCCGGGCCGAGGAAGACTAGCGATTGGATGGACTCGGGGAAAGCACCGGCAAAGGCCAAAGAGATGGGACCGCCGAGGGAAAACGCGACGATGGAGAAGCGGTTTCCGTTTCCCGTCCACGAGAGCGGCGATGACGTGAGGGCCACAAGGATCTGGGTTGCGAACAAACTGACGTCGTGTCTACATCCGAGAGGTGTATCGCTATACCCTCGACCCCATAGATCTAAGTGCCAGTGGTCAGTCTTATTTGATATTCACGGCCGGAGCAAGCGCCACTTACCAAAGAGCATAACTCGGTATCCGGCATCTACTAGTCCCTGGGCAATCTTGGAGAAGACTAGCGAAGGAGTGGCATCCCCGTGCACGAACAAGACTTTTTGCCCTTCCGGTGGCCCCCACTCATAGACTCGCATAGTGCCGTAAAACGTCTCCACATCGCGGGCACCCGGAAGGGCGTTGGGCGGGTACGCCATTGTCGCGGCCTCTTCGGCCGAGATGAATGGTATCAGTGTCGTCTGAGGAGACGGAATCTTATTAGGTGGAGCCATCTTCCCAGAAAATTTCTAGTTAGAGGTTAGATAGTGAGGCCTAGGCGAAGATGATGGTGGAAGGTGTCAAGCTGTTGGTGTAAATATGGTGTAAATATCTGGTACTTGTGCATGTAATGTTACACGAAGGATCTGATGACTAATCCATTGATTTGTAATGGGTTGCATGGCGAACGAAGCGACAACAAGTGCTATGAGTTGTACGATCATCAAGGGTGTGAGCACTTTATTCCTATCTACCAGTAATAAGCGGTGGCTCCCGATAATAACCACTTTTTACTAGTCCACTACCTATCTCCACTACTATCGTTCACCGCTACTAAGAGGCAATCCCATTCCCTTTTAACTGGGGCGGGTGAAGCCTTTCACTTCGTAGTCCACCAACGGACCTCTATACCCCACCTTACCTCCTAGGAAATAGCGCGCGACCGCGAAAAGGATGACCGCGCCTGTCACCAACACGCTGTAGTTCATGTTCTCGGCCGTCACGGGCGTAGCCGGCGGCCAGAAGTCCCAGAAGAGCACCCACACGCAGTAGAGACAGGCGAAGCTATTGTTCAAAATGCCCAGCAGGCCGGGCAAGCGCCAGGGGCCCCATTCCAGCTCCTGCTCCTCGAGCAGGATGTCGGAGTCGCCGTTGCTTTCTGGGGTCAGCGGGGCGAGCGCGTTGGGAGCCCCCTCGCGCCGCCCGGTGCTTATTTCCGCGGGGCGGTTTTCGCTCGACCTGTGCGGCTTGATCTGGCCGGTGGTGCGGCGCCAGAGGAGAAAGCTGCATGGGAGGAGATAGGATGCGTAGAGCCCGGATACGGACATCGATATGACATCGTTATATGCTGTCGAAGAGCCGATGTAGATCAGGTGCAGCAGGCAGGGGATAATATTCACCAAGACGACTGCCACGACTGGAATCCGTGTACTTTCGTGAACCTAAAAGTTCTCTACCTGTCAGTCGGGCTTTTGGGTCGGTAAGAAAAACAGGGATAGTTCGAGACCGACTTTTCGGATGACCCGATGAAATGGTAGGCCGTGGTCTCGTGCAAATGACCAGACCATCCGGCTTGCCGTGGCAGCGAACCCGATAACAGCACACCATGCTATAACGATGATGACTACAGTCATGACGGTGGCTCCAGCTGCACCGGTCCCATTATAAAAGATTTGTATGAATGGAAAGCCGGTGGCAGTATTCTACAAAACAGATGGGAAAAACGTCAACAGGGGACAATAAAGGGGGGGGCTTGGCGAAGCATACAATGACGGATTCAATGTCGCCGAGACAGAACAGTACGGCGAGTAACATAGCCCATCCCATGCTGCCATTTAAAATGACGGTAGTGAAGATGGCACGAGGCACATTCAAGGCTGCGTTTTCGATCTCTTCCGACATCTACCCAGGGAGGTCCGGATTAGTAATCAGCTTGGCGGCACTTTGAGATGAGTACTTACGTGGACAGCTGCATCTGCTCCTATCGTGGAGTAATGGTGATGAGTTATACGGGGATCTCTCAAAGAGGTGGGAGTACTTACCAACGAAGGTTGCTACATTGCCGATGAAGCCAACGCAATACGACAGACCCTGGGTCGGCCAATTACCTTCGTTCAGAGAGCGGAAGAACACATCTTCTGCTGAGCCGTGTGGCGATAGATACACAAGTGTAATGAGTATCGCAATGAAGCCCAGGATATGTACCAAAAGGATAAGTCCCTCAAGGATAGGCAAGAGCCCAGCAATGACAGTGTTGACGAAAATGGACACGGCAATCACGGCCCAAGCGAGAAATGCCCCATGATAGAGCTGCGGCTCATAGTCTGGGTAGTTCAAAATGATGAGCCCTTGGATCATGGTACCAGTAAAGATGCTGCCGACAGCGAGGGTAGCGACCCACGCGAGTGAAGTGAGCCATCCTGCAGACCGTTAATGCTGGACTCGAAAGTGGTGAGAGAGGCTGGAAAGGGGGAGAGATACCCGTCAGGTAGCCACAAAAGCGCTTGTATTTTCGAGGCGCCAGGATTGCGACCCAGAAGTATTGTCCGCCGGAGATAGGTGCTCTATACGTTAACGGTAAGTTCATTGTATAGGACCTCGAGCCGCTCAAGGATCTTACATGGACGCCATTTCCGCCAAGCACATGTAAACAGATAATGAGCACATCCAGGCGATGGGGAAACCCCACGCCAAAGCAGCTGGTCCACCACTGTGCGACTCATCAGTCAGTCCGTGGAAATGACTTATCGTACATCTTCACTTCAGCTCGGATGCTTACTTCTCAAATGCCTGCGTAAAGAGTCTGGAGATTCCAACGTTAGCAGTGTGGCGCTGCAGGAGCAGGATGAGCCGCTTAATATTTACGCTAATGCCGTCTCCCACGTAACAAGGATACAGCAGCTGAATCCAAAAATAGAAAGGAATCCGAATCGACGCTATAGGACCGCATCTACTGTCAGCCGGATTTGCCAGTGTCTATCAAACGTCTATCATAGAGCAACATGATGTGTCATGGTTGAGATATTCGGAAGAGGTACCTTAAGCACCTGCGACTTTCCAAGGCGCGCAAGGCCCTGCGAGTCTCGCTCTAAGTAGGTGGAGCTATGTATCTCGTCGAAAGTCGCGCTACTCGAGGCAACCCCCGTGCCTTTGGATGGTTCAGAAGAGACGTTCATTGGACGGTTGAAAGCAATATGCCATGAGATCTTTGAAAAGAGTATTTAAAAGATGCATGGAGGATGAATATGTCGACAAGGCATTTACGAACACAAATTGTCTTGATCTGATGGTGCCAACCTTGATGCAGGTGAAAGTAACAGCGGACACGTACATAGAGTGCCATTGATTTTCGGTGTTGGATGCACGAACCATCCAGTCTGACGGGCTTCATGCTGTGTAACATGAAAGAGGGGTTTCCATTGGCGTGCTGGTAAAATTAGATATCCAACCGTAGCAGTGGGCGTGCATATCACATATGATAGCAGCATGACGAAAATGATACCTACCCGTCATTCGGAAGGCTCTTGTAACGTGTGGTAGATCGTCCATCCTTTTAGGATGCCACCAAGTCAGCAAGTCTTATGTCTGTAGCGACAGCCTTGCTGACCGCTTGCTTGGAAGCACTGACAGGACAGAATGAATTTAGCAAGGTGTGCTCCCCTTGTGTACTCTAACTTGCCATAAAGGTTCGTCCGACCCTTGTTTCTCTCCTTTTACTCCACACCTGCTTTCTCCACATACAATGTTGAAGTGTCCCAATTGGGAACAATGGACAAGCGTGAAGCTATCACGGCATCGAACCTAGGACCTGTCGTTAGTTTGCTGACATGGATTATGGCCGCTGCGGTGCTCATCGCGGTCGGTATCAAGTTTACACTGTCATCTATCATTCCCAGAAAGCGCAATAGAGAAGACGTTGCGCTGTTTCTCGCGACCGTAAGAAGTTCGATCACCTAAACCTCTGCCACACAGCGGGCACGCTAATCATCACAATCCATCCAGGCCTTCAGCATTGGCTTCACCGTTTCACTATCTTTCGCTGTACCAAACGGGATCGGAAGACATCAAGACACCTTATCGTCGCACCAACTAGAGTCATTGCAGAAAGCAATTTATTCTGCCGATATCTTATTCGTTCTGGTTTCAGGTTGCGTGCAGGCCTCGGTTCTCGTCTTTCTCTACGAGATCACAGCGGACTCTCTTCACCAGCTGTTGATTATTGGCATCGCGAGCTTTCTTGCCATGCTATTAATCTCGGCTTTTTTCGTTGTTGTTTTTCCTTGTCGCCCACCCCATGTGTGGGAAATCATGGGAGATCAATGCATCAACCAACTCTCCTTTTGGGAAGCATTCGCGGGTGTAAACCTCGTGATTGAAAGCGCCTTGATTCTCCTGCCTGTCATGATGGTCTATCCCGTTATGATGGATAGGAGAAAAAAGGTAATAGTCATCAGCGGCTTCGCCGCTCGACTCTTGTACGTACCTAATGTCGGGATCTTTGCATTAGCTCGGTACATAACTAATATCGAGAAGGGTAATTGGAGCCTTCATAGCGCAGATCTACGAAGCGCAGAGTCTAAAGTCGCAACTTATTGACCGGACATTTGACTCTTGGAAGTTTCTTCTTACCATGGTGTTTGTGCAAGGGCTTAGCATTATCACGGTCTGCATTCCCTACATTAGAAATTTTCTTTTAGGCATCGAGTCCGGAATGATACAGACCGGCCACTTCCGACTGCCGAGCAGACCTGGTATTGACACCCCTCTTAGATCGTTGACAATTAGCAAGATAAGTGCATAATAATTCTTAAATGCTGGCGTAAAGGTCGAGGAGCGACGTAAAGAGATCTCATTTTTACTAGCATTATTACGAAGTCCCCCATCCCGTTTTCGCATATGCAACTTGAGGATAGCTACGAAGGTGCGGGCCAAAAGTATTGCATATGCGCGGTACTAGCCACAGTGCTAAACCAGGTATAATACACTACAGTTTACATAGCACTCTATTTTTATCAAATAATCAAATCTATATGTCTTACTTTCTCTTCTTACCTTTCTTGCTCTTCTTGCTCTTCTCACTCTTCTCGCTGTTCTTACTATTGCTAATTTTAGATTAAAATTCAAGGTTGAATATCCCGATGTATCATAGTCCATTATACATGTAGGTCTTCAATATCGCACTGTGACTACTGTGACTGGTACCTTTGCCTATCAGATAGCGGTCGTTACCGGCCGACAACTTCCTGTGGTTCGCATTACGCCCGCAACGCGTCATTTTGGCCGACTCCTTACTAAGCCACCTTCGATGGGCTATCCCGCGCCCAGGAAGGGAATGCCAATTTCGCGACCGAGATGTCTCTGTTGGCACACATTCGAACGAAGATGGTGTGTGACGCGCCAATCAAATCTAAGGACCTGCAAAATGTGGTAAGACAATCCGAAGCGTAGCAGGGGCATGTATTGAGGCTTAATATCCTTGATGAACTAATGAGAATCAATGCAAGTCATCTAGCCGCTTGGTCCTGAGTTCCTGGACCTAGATAAGAGCCTCATCCAAGTATTGCACATGTGTTATGTCACAGCGAGAGGCAAGGCTAGAGACCCGACAGCTCAACACACAAGGTTAGTAAATAGATTGAGAGTCATTAAGCTCAACTACGTCATCGCATGTTCACACATCTCTAACTTCCTCCCCGTGTCGCTCATCGGCAGTATTTTCTTCTACCTTCTTGCTTGATTTACGCTGCGCATTTCCTAGCGCCGGCCTCTCCTGAAGAGCAGACCGCACCGGGCTCTTACTCGGTCGACGCGAAGAGTCACCCTCATCGCTGTCGGCCTGGGACTCTTCTCCATCTCGCTTGCGCTTCCTACTCTCCGTGGTCTCCACAGGTGTAGCTTGGCTCGGCGTCGCATATTCGTCGATACCTAGGCCTCTGCAAACGCAATTGACAATACGGCCCAAAAATCTCTCTACGTAAGCAGCGTCATGATACCGCGTGTCAAAGACGCCGGATAATTCAATCTTCCCGACCCAGGTTCCAAGGAATAGTGCCACACCGGCACCAATTGGCTCGCTAGCCGCCCACGTGTTCGTGATTTGGAAAGGGCTATGCGCCGCGCTGACCATCGACGACACGTTGCCGATAGAAGACAGGGCAACTGGGCAGAAAGGCGGATCGGACACCGCATGGGGGTCCGAACTGGGCGCGGGCGTCAAAGCCTTGAACATCAATGGGGCTAGGAGGACCTGGTCATCGATTGAGGAGACTGGGCGTATGGTCTTGTAGTAATCGCGAACCTTGACAGCGATTTGCGATAAGTGGTTCACCTTCTCATCGTTCCCTTTACTCGCCGACGCGCCGGGAACTATCAAGTCTATGCCAAGAGCCTGTGCAGAGACAGTGTGGTACGCGGCGGCTGCGTGATCGGGGGTATTGTAGGGGTCGCGGCAATAGGGGCGGAGGTTGATCATGCTATGGTTGACGTAACGCACTGGGTACGATTCCTTTTTTTGAGGCTGCAGCTCGGACAAGGCCTGTGCCAAAGCCGACAAGAAGACGTGCGTCACACTGATGCTAGGCGCGATTGTCTTGCAGCCACGAAGTATATTCCCGGTGGTGTCCTTAGGGACGATTGTTGAGAGGCGTTGCCGTTTACCCTTCTGCGACACGGCGGCGGCTGAAGTCGAGGGAAGACCAAGGAGGCCGGCGTGGTTGTACACCGTACCGTTTCGAGTCTGTATCTCTTTGAAGCGCTCATTGTGGGCGTCAGAGAATGACTCAGGAATTGCAGCGGCGACTCGTAGGCTTGGGGAAAGCTGCTCGTGCTCGTCACCCCATGTTGGTAAGACATATTTGATTCCCTGATCACATGCTGTGGCTGCGTGGGCAAACAGCTGGTCGACTAGCTGGAGGGCGCCAACACCATCCGTGATATCATGCGGACACCGCAAGAAGACGTTCTGGTTACATTGTGTTTCTGCTTTGGACCTAACAAGAAACAAGGTCGGGGCCTCAAAATTGGTCGAGTCGGTATTGAACCATTGCATTGGTGTGACGTCAATGTCAACGGTCTTGAACGTTAAGCTAAGCCAGTCTTGTTCCTCATCCTTGTTTTTAAACGTTGAGTATACTCTTCTCCATTGTTTACTAGTCTCGTCGTGTTCGATACGGGAGCGTAAGGTGGGATGTCTATAGCAAAGCGTCATCCATGCCTTTCGAAAGGCATCTTGAATGCGACGTCCTATCTCATCATCGTCTGATTCATTAGCTGTTGTGCTAGAGAGATCGGTGGTGAAAGAAGCATAGCCGGTGATAGGATAGCATCCGCTTCCTTCTCTCGCTGAGAGTCTATAGAACTCCTCGCATTCGTCAATGTCCCTTTCCCAGACCCCCTTTACTGACTTCCGCCACTCGAAGCGAGAAGGTTGGATGTCGGCAGTCGTCGTTGGCATAGTCGAAGGTGGCATTTGGAATAGGTATAGCTGATTAATTATATGTCTTTGAAACTTGAATAACTCCCAATACGCCATACGGTGGGTACACACTAATAGACTGAAGTAGGAAACTTAGAGTCGAGCGTTAGACGCGACTTTAATAGGACAGACGCGTTCTTACGCGAATCAACAGTAGCGTTCCATATTGATTGCGCGTAGTCACGTGCAGTACATCGGTACCCGGGTTGTCGGGGTCTTATCTCATCTCCGGTGGCTTGAACACTCACTCAAGTCCAGTATCAACTTCTCTTTATCAACTTCTCTTTATTTCATTAGTACTGCCACAATTTCACGGGCCAATCATATGCTTAGAATCGCCCCGCAGCTCGCGACGTTTTCCTTTGCGGTTCAATCGTCTTGGAATTTTTACTAATGCATATAGTATAGAAAGGTCATGCAAAACGAGCTCTATTTAATGATACTAATTATTAATCTTTTTATTTAGTATTGATTGAGGGTAATTGATTCTACAAAGAATTCTTCGTCTGTGCGCTGAGGTGTGGCTAGCCAATCAGACCTTCAGGAGCCTTTTCAGGAGCTGTGGCGTCAGAATAGACCGGGCCCCTAGATATAACAGGTAGGAGGGTATACAGGTAGGAGAATTAGCCACCTAGAGCGTCTGGCGCCGTGGCCGAAGGCCACAAGCCAGACCTACCCCCCGGGAGGGATATCAGGTATAACCATCCCCCCAGAGTGTCTGGCGCAGTGGCCGGAGGCCGCAAGCCAGACCTCCCCCCGGGAGGGACTTACGTCAGGGAGTGATTGATATTCCTATCGATTCGAGATGCCTATATTGCTCACGCAGCTTCTTTCCCGGGCGCGCTTGCGCGCCCGGGTTATGCAGCTAGTCTAAAGCGAATGTCTTTATCCCCTTCAACCAAATCGCACTGAGGAGTATCTTCCGGTTTCAATGGTGTGGTCAAGCCCATAGCTCGATCCCTCTTTTTGTTCTCCCGCCTCATCCAGATTCCAAGCCCCGCTGTGATAATGATGGCCAGAGCCTGGAAGGCCCCTGTGACGCCAAGTGCCTGGATGTATTTCGGCGCCCACGCCCCTAAGAACATCTGGGCCGAGATGATAGCACCGACAGACGAGAAGGCAACCATGACTCCGGTAATCATGGCGCGCGAGTTCTCGTCCGTCTTGATGTTATTGTGCCACGAGTGAGCCAAGCAGGAGGGGATGTAAGTACCCATGCTAAGCAGGAACGTGGCTTTGGGGATAAAAATTTGTCAGCAATTGTTAGAGAAGTGGTGTGGAGGGTTTCGAGTATGAACCTGCGTAACTCGCACTCGTATTTTGGAGAGGATCCAGTCCTGCCAGCATGAGATACCCAACCATCGTGAACGAGAGCCCCACGCAGAGATGCAACGTTCGCTTTTTAAAATAATCACTCGAGTAGGTCGCCATCAGTGTGAAGACACAGCCAACGAGGTTCGGAGCGACGAGGTACAGATTCGTATAAGATAAAATATTACATACTTTGAGATTAGCTCCAGGGAATCAGGCCTTAAAAGCTTCTGTAGCTGGTGCGCATTGGAGCATATACCCCTTGTATTGCAGTTCATGGTCCAGTTGTGCCTTCAGGACTCCTCTCATTTAGACGACAGCCCTTATGACCGCCCAATATTTCAGTTCTGATCCTTCTACCAAGTCACGAGCGATATCGTCTAGTGTATTTGCGGCCTGACTCAACGCTCAACGGCTTTTATAATATAGCCACTTATCGAGTATTCGAGTTTGCGATCGCGACCAATCCCACCGAACCGCCCAAAAAGGCAATACGAAAATCAAGTCACCGGGGCGGTGGTCTGACCTCTCAATTGTGTTTTGATCTCGGAGCCGTTGACCTAAAGTCACAAGATTCAAATAATCCATATCTCCCTCAATTATAACCAAGTGGTGGCGGCTGAGGAGGACCAATAAATTGCTGGCCCTGGTGCGCTGGCCCAGGCCAGGCTGTCCCCCTGGCGAATGGCAATGGCGCTGTGTGTACTGCGTTGACCGCAGCGGCGTTAGGCATTGCATAGGGAATGTTATTGTTGCCGTTAGACGACCATTGGCCCTGGGCTACTGCCGCTATGGGTGGATTATTTCTCATCGCGGCAGGATTGGGCTGCATTGGCACCGGGGGCGGCGGTGCTACAGCTCTCGCTGGCGCTTGAGGAAAAAATGAAGTGGTTGTAATATTCGGAGCTGCTTGGTTTGTGGTTAATCGTACCCCAGTAGACCTGAGTATTGACGGAGGTATTGGCACTTTCAACAATGGCACCCTAGGAGGTGCGGGCATTGAGTTCAGTAGTGTTCGGCTTATAGTAATTTGCGCCGCCTGAGGAGCGCCATCAACGTTGGCACACGAACGCAATATCGGTGGGATCGAGATAGAGTAAAGCCCATCTATCGTGAAAGCAGTGCTCATGAGATTCCTCACTTCGTCCGTCCTGCGTTCAAACTCACCCCATTCCCTCCTTCGCTGGTCAACGCGTAGCTCATCCAACGCCTTTTTAGCATTTGGGGTTATCTGGGGATTCAATAGAACGCAGGACCAAGACCCTATTCCCATGTAACGATATAGAACCTCCAGGTTCAAATCGGTACCAGAGACCCAGATTGAGAGTGTGAAGAATCCAGAATGGGGTGTGGGCTGGAACAGGCTGCATTGGGCGTGATCCCACCAGCCGCTCGGCCAGGCATCTTTGATCACAACTTGGGGGTGAAAACGAAACCAAGCTTGAAAGCTAAGGCCACCCTGTCTTAGCAATGACGCAGGATTATCTATGGCGATGCTACATTTATCCAATTGGATGGACGTAGCAGCACTTGCATCCATGCGTACAAGGGGCAGTTTTGGAACTCTCCTGAATAAACTTGGGGCTATCCTCTCAAGGCATATCCCCACGCCTTTTTTATCTTTGTCCTCTCCTGTTGCAGCGACGAAGAGTACATATCGAATTTGGGTCGACTTGTGTGTCCAGGAAACCGGCGTCGTGTCCCAGTATGGCTTGTCTGTCCATTTCTCGGCGTCGATCGGGACCTCTGCGAAGTACAGATGTATTGCTCCCGGGGTCTCTGTGATGTCTGTAATATCCAGTGTGCGTTGTACAATCTTTGTCCGCTTTGAGCCTTGAAAGGTGCTGGTGATATCGCCGCATCCAGAGAAAGCCTTAGGCGAGCGAGCGAGGAGGCCGCATGATTCTAAACACTCAGGGTCAGACCAAGCAAAAATCGACATGTCGTTGGATTTATCAATAATCTTCTCCTGGAGAAGACGAAAGGCTTCCTCGGCGGGAGAAAGGTTTCCGTATCCTAGGCCATATTGTCTTGGCATATTGACAATTTCAAAGATACCGCAAAGACAGTAAGCAGTGTCTTCTTCCTCCGTCGTCACCCTTCCTGCGGCCCATGACATTCTCTGTGCTACAGAATACATTCCGAGCTCATCTACGTTTCTGATGACTTTCTCGGGTATCCCTGTAATAGCTTCAATCTCAACCGAATACTCTGTCTTAGAGCCGATCAAGTACCAGCCTGTGCTGTAGAAGTGCACCTTTTTAGGTGCCAAAAGCTCCTGGAGCGTCCATCCTCTTTTGAACCAGCTCTCAGATGAAATGTTAGCATCACGCGTAGGAAACTTGTTAGGATCCTCGTGACCGAAGAGATGGACGATGCAGACAGATGCTTTCTTGTACCATCTGAACATGGAGTTGATAGCGGCCGGCTTTTCATCTTGAAGATCTCGATTGATGCAACAAGAGTCGATCCAGGCGTAATCAAGTTTGTAGAGGTCCCGTGCAAGGCGGCACGTCTCTCTTATTTTCGTAAAGCCACAATTGGAATAGCTCGAATACGGCGCGGAACGGTCTGCTAGTTTCTTGCGAAAATCCTTCTTGTTCATGTCCTGGAATATGACTTCGTCGTCCGACCACCTATGCGAAAGGATGGCGTACTTGCCGTGTACGGATTCTTCGGGGAATTCTTCAAGCTCATATGTCTGGACGTTGATGAGTCTTATCATGTTGTGCGGTTAAGACTGGGATAGTTTTGTGAGGTGGTACGGCAGCGAAATTCAAAACTCATCGTAGCTTTCGTTGCAAAGTTGGCTTCATGAGAAGCGCAGGACCGCTTACCTTTTGTATTCTGTGAGAAATGCGGCCATTGTAAACCTCCAAGGTTGAAGTACCTAGCTGACCACCCTCGAGGCTATGCATGCAGACTTTGCCTACAGCGACCCCCACCAACCGAAATTGGTTGGACCACACGACCCTATCTCATCGCTACCTAGGTATTATTGCTCACGATCGTAAAGGCCAAGCTCCACGTCGGCGTTTGCTTGGCCAATTCGAGTCCAGGGCTGATTCCGGGGAAACCGCGGTTCGGCCAGCGAAGGACATGGGTATCTATGGGGATGTGATGTGTGCTTGCCCAGGATGGCTGCGCATGTGCATGGTGGCGCTTTGTAGAGGTGGCCAGAGAATATATGCGATACTCCTCAGGCCCCATAGGCCACATGTTCACCGAAATGGTATGCTCCAATCAGCCTCCTTAAACTGCTTACTGCTAAGCTACCAGATCTATCGTCATTCTGTCTCTCACTTGATTTGCTGAGTTTCCTCAAACGTATGAATACCCTGGCGGCAACTTCAGCTTCATTCGAATTTTTAGTATAAAGTTCGGAGGCACCAAAGTGCTATATTAGAGGGAAGGTCCTGGAGATTTTCTTGCGGCATCAGATGCATCATAGCTCTAGCTTCTAATCAGAGATAAGGCTAAGGTAGAATCCTACTGTATCCTTCACCTGCTCCTCGAAGCTCTTGAACTTGATGCCAAACGTCTCTTCCGCCTTCGAGTTATCTATTCGTATATCGACTGGATGCGCTTCTACCTCCTCAACAAATACCTTCCCAATTGATTCTGGGAAATATTTCTTCACGAATGGCAGTGCCTCAGACCAGTTCGTCCCACTTGCACCCTCGCTATCAAGTAGATACCTACCTTGCGGGATAGACGAGTCTAGAGAAAGGACGTGTAGCTTCGCAACATCGTCTATGTGCACTGATACGGTGAGTGAAGTGTCCTTCAATTTCCCCAAGATAAGGTCCAGCAGGTAGTGGTTCGAGCCTTTACTGAGCTCCTCGACGGTCCGGCTCAACTTATTGGGACCAAGGACAAAAGTGGGCATCAGGAAGACAACACCGAATGGCGGTTTGTTGTCCTTTATGAACTGCTCGGCTGCATCGAGCGCGATACTCTTGCTTGCTAAGTAGGCAAATACACGATTTGGGAATTGGTCAGTCATTTTGTAATGACAGATTTCATCGTCGCCTATAATTCGTGTGAGCGCTCCCACGCAATGAGGGTGGGAAAGTAGCGTACTTCGAAATATGTCCTTTGAAAAATTTCCCGTGGTGAATTCCGAGGTGGGAATGAAAGGTGCGAACGAGGATGTCACGACAATACGCTTTATTTGAGGGAACTTCACTGCAGCCGAGAAGACGTTCAAAGTGATATCTCGAGCCGGCTCCAGATAGTCCCGCGTGTACTCATCAGTCTTAAGCATAGTTAGCCGGCAGAATTGATGCTTCGACTCAACAGTTGACATGACTCACATCTGCTGGTACAGGGGAAGCTACATGAATAATATGATCCACGTCTTTCATGGGCTCGCCAAAAGCCCCGACGGCTCCCAAATCCGGAATGATCACAAATTCGATCTTGTTTAGGAACTGACCAGGAAGGACGCGCTTGATCTCGTTAATCTGCAATTCTCTCCTGACAACTCCACGGACACGATACCCGGATTCCAAGGCGGAAACCGTGGTCGCATAACCGAGGAATCCGCTGACTCCGGTGATCTATGCGCTAGGTTAGAGAATGCAAGTTGGACAATCGCGGAGCATTTTTCTTACCAACACAAACTCGGTAGACATTTCCAGCACTTTTAGCATATACTTCTAGGTAGGTAGTTAAGATGTGTAGTAGCTGTTTGGATGGTAAAGTCAAAGCTGGACTATGTATGATGTGCCACTGAGAAGTACCTAGTCTTCTATTTATCGATAGCATTCCCCCCTCGAGCAATCGACGTTGGTCGTACAAAGAGGTGCAATTGGACCAACGGCGTTACCCCTTCGGCGGTCTAAGTGGGCCGATATGCGTGCTGTGCCTGTTCTCGGCTTCCGGTTCCGCCGTTTTGTAACATCACCATAAAGCCTCCCGCTATTACTATCCGGTCCCGATGGCGATTGCGATATCCACCTTAGTGTCGTGCACTTAGGTTATGTATTTTGGGGGTTTCGAAGAGCGGACTTATATCCAGCGTGATCCTCCCCAGCGTGACTTTCGGGCCCGCTCGTAAGCTGCGAAAGAGTAGTCGTTCCATGAGTTTTTACCTCTCTTAGGGATATCGGATACCTTGCGTGCCGTGAAGGAGACGTTGCGACCAACATATGTCATATCTATTTTCCCAGAGAAGACAGAACGTTCCGCATCTTGAAATGAAATAGATCCCTCCTCTGCTCGGTGCAGGATTTCCCCCGTGCCAGTCTCGGCGCCCTTCCATCGCAGGAATAATTTTCCAGGGGCTTCGTTCTGGACGCTTTGCTTCTTTCGAGATCTGTTGCCCTTGCCTTTGGCCTTTCTCTTGGAACCGGTAGCCGGCTGGACTTCATCATCATCGTCGTCATCCCGAACCTGCTCTTCGTCATCATCGCCGCGCTCTAGTTCATCGCAGTACTTCTGCAATTCTGCCTTGCTGCCACTCAGGATCATCATGCCCTCGTGGATACCGAAATCAAAGCGGGCGAAGAAAATATTGGGTAGATCCGTCTTGTAGAAGTCGAGGGTCATGTTATCGGAGTCATTGGGCCATTGCGCTTCAATCTCGTCGCAATCAACGATGAAGCTTCCAACAGGTGACCAATCCCGGTTGGTATGCCGGGCCTTTGCCTCTCGGAGATACTTAGTATGCATCAAGTTACGTTCTTCGTCTCGGCTAATATAGGTTTCTTCCGACTCGAATCTTCCCGCGTCATCTCTGACTGTGACTTCCACAGCAGCTTTGCTCCATCCGATGCATAAGTAGTCTCCTCGCCTACCGTAATGCAAGCCATTGACCTTCTTGGCAGCGTCGATGACCTTGCCAGCACGTTTGGTACTGCGAAATGGGACAGGTACGATGAGAACTCCGATCATCTTCGTTCGATCCGGGTGACCGGAGGCGTCAAGGAAATACTTCTTAATCACCCATTCTTGATGCGTCTCTACCATCTCGTCCATTGTCAACTGATTGTGCCACTTATTGGACATTTCCGATTCTAGTTGCTCGATGTGATAAGGGACTTTATCCATCTGTTAGGTATGTTAGTTTGCTTAGGAAGGTGATATCAGTTTGATAGTCGGTGGGTGATCTCACTTTTCCTGCCGCAAGTTGCTTCTTAAGAAAAACAGTCCCTTGTCCTGTCAGGTCCTCCTCGTCATAATCGATCCCATAGTGCTTCAACTGAGCTGGCACGAAGAAGTTCTTATGATCCCGCAGTTTTTTCTTGCCTTCCGGTGTAAGTTTGGGAAGAAACATTGCGCGAAGCGCTTGGGGTTCCACACGCTCGACGTGACCAGAGGTCGACTCGGTGGAGAATCCATCCAAACCGAATGCAAACCCGTTCCGGCGGACGTCGGTGTAAGGCATTTTGATCGACTCGAATGACCCTTGTCGGGTTTCTGGTGGTAGAATAGATGGCAGAATTGACGGATATCGAGTTGGGTGGAAGGTATTTCCTAGCGCGGGCTGCCTTTCGCGCGGACGTGAAAAAAAAAAAACAAATGGAAATTCACCTTGACGGCTGGCAAAGTTTGCCAAATCGAATCCAGGGTTAGCGACTTGATTGAGCCCAAATTCGTTGCGCTGCAACCGCTACGTACTTAGGTACCTGCAGTACATCCAACTAAAGGAAAAGGGGGGCGACGAAAGCCGCATAATCTGCGTAGAGGGGTAATAGTAAGATGTATTGTACTCTTACAGTTCGCGGGACTCATAGAGGCCTAGTGTACACGCTTTGAACGTTACAATACGCCTTTAACCCTTCTACTCCCCATTCAAAACCAAGTCCACTCTGCTTCCACCCTCCAAAAGGAACGTTAGGTCGAGCCTCCGTATGCGAATTGATCCATAGGTTGCCGCATTCAAGTCTCCCCCCGATACGCTGAGCCTGTACCTCATCTCGAGACCACACAGACGCCCCAAGGCCGGCATGTGTGTTGTTTGCCCTCTGCACAACTTCATCTTCGTCTGACCACTTCATCACAGGCAATACAGGTGCTGGTAAAGATTAGCTATGCAAGTAAATAGGCGGATGGTCATGTTTTTCAGTGGCCTGGTCACGCTTACCAAACTGCTCTTGCTGGACAATGGTCGAGCTGTCCGGTGGGTTGTCAACAATGGTCGGCAGGAAGAAAAATCCCTTCCTGTCGGTCAATGGCTTCGTCGACCCAGTAGCAACTGTGAGATTCTCACGCTCGACACTCGCGAACATTTCCTTGGTCCGTTTGAAATGAGGCTCGTTTGTAATTGGCCCTATCGCATTCTCGTCGCCGGCCTGGAGCTTGCGGCCCTCAGCCTCGACGATCCGGACCAAGGTAGCCAATACCTGGTCGTAGATACTCTCGTGAACATAGACTCTCTTCACGGCCATGCATAGTTGCCCCGAGTTGGCGAATGCGAACTGTGCAATCTTCTCCGCCATGGCAGCAGGATTGACGTCGGCGCAGATGATAGCCGGGTCGTTGCCGCCCAACTCGAGCGTAACCCGCTTCAGCGTTGAAGCGCATGCTGCCATAACTTTCTTGCCGGTTTCGACTCCACCTGCGACGTATCAGTAATCGTTTCCATGGACAAGAATATGAAAGATGACTTGGGTCTCCGACCTGTGAAGCTGATCTTGCTGATATCGGGGTGTGATGTTAACAAGGGGCCCAATCCGTCATCACCGTTCAAAGCTTGAAAGACACCAGGCGGAAAGAACCGTGTGCCTAACTCTGCAAGCTTAAGACTGCAATAAGGGGTGAATGGAGACGGCTTCAGTATGAAGGCGTTTCCGGTCAGTAGGGCGGGACCTATCTTGCCGCATGCCAGAACAACAGGATAGTTCCAAGGTGTGATGCCAGCCACAACCCCGAGGGGCTTAAAGTGGGTAGTTATTTTCCCCTGTGGGGTGTCTTCGATGGTCTCTTCGGGTAATGAAAGCTGACAGATTCCTCTTAGGTGTTCCACAGAATTGGTGAGTTCGAATCGTGCCCAGAAAATCTAGCATATATATGAGAGGAGAGATACATTTATGTTGCAGAGGTATACGAACCGACTTTCCCTGTTCCTTATTCAACATCCGGGCGAAGTCTTCTTTGTGTTCTTCCAACGCCTGTGCGAATTTCTCGATAGCTGCCTTCCGATCGTTCCAAGACACCTCGGCCCACACCTTTGCAGCTCTCTGCGCTACTCGGACCGCCTTGTTGACGTCATCAACAGTACTGAGAGGAACCTCGGCATTTTCCTCTAGAGTGGCAGGATTGACTGTACGGCTGGTCCCGGCGGACCCAACAAGCTCCCCATCGATGATGTTGCTAAAAGTCTCGAAGCTAAGAGAAGAAGTAGCCATGGTTGATTGATCTAGGGCGCTAGCAGGTCCTTTGAGGGGTTCTTTTAGAGGAGAAGAAGTAGAAAGAGGAGGGAAATATGTGAGCTGGAAAAATTGTCAAAAAGCAATGAGCAGACGGGAGGGGACACAATGACCAACGCTAGCATCGCAGTATCCTTCCAGTGATATGTACCTAAGTCGACCGAGTAGGGGGAATGATAAGCGAACCAACCGTAGGGACTTTACGGTGTGACAGCTTTTATGCACAAGTGATATTATCCTGTCAGATCTACTTCATTGGACGATGTAGAATTAAAGCCGGTGAGACATGTAAGCCTAGACCACTCCAACTGCGTGGTTGTGTGTAAGGTTCTTCAAGCATGAATTTTCTCCATTATCGGGTCTGCGTCTATATGAAGTTCAACCGATCAGACTATAATACTACCTAGTCGATATCATTGCTCCCTATGAGTAAACGGCTTGCTTGCACTCTGCTTTTATGATACAATTCGGGGCCACCCAAAAGTGTGGCGTCGCACTAGCCGGTCCAGGGCAGTCATAGCATCTTCACCCCTATTTCGCACAATTCGTTTCCTTACAGTAATAAAAGGGTTAATGCAATAATGCAATCACCTAACATTAGGTAACTGAATTAAACAATCAATCCCAAACCCAGATATTACAGCACAATTAATTCTTCTTGGAAAGGCATGAGTAAGCTGGTATATTCAAATCCATCGTAATAGAGCGATATAAAATACTCGAGTCCACTCGAGCATCCGCTGAAGAAAAACGGGAGTGTCACACAAACACGCAACCATTGCAGCCATCATTACGTAATGCTAGAGATCATTTCTTCTTGGCTACCATTGTAAGCCCGTCGCGCTCATTGAGAGTCAGATACCATTAAGGTTGATAACTCCTGGTCTAAGGATTAGAAGGTTCATATATAAATAAGTAGATCTAGTTACATATTAGAATTATTTAAAGGAAGTCCATTGTGATCCGCTTCAGGGGACCGATACCTCCGTATTCTTAGCCCGTTTAGAAGTTGTCTGACTACCAACGCTATAATAAAAATTCCTAACGTCGTGGCAATGTAGGACATAGGAACCCCGTACTTGTGTAGATAAGGTTGGGAAGAACCGTCGCGCACAGACAGGCAAAGGTATACCGAAGAAATAATCAGTCCGGCGGAGATCAAAGCTAATACGATATGAGTCATCGCTCGTCGTTTCCATTTCATCTCGATAAAAGAAAATGCCAATAGGGCAAGATGAATCGTCGCCCCCTGGCTGAAAACGAACCATATAACTAGGCTTTGCGCTTGAGATAATGCATCGATGCCTGTTATCGTACCCTGGGAATCAACGCTGTAAGGTAGTAGAAGCATAACAGCCATCATTACGTTGAATCCACTACATATGGTGGCTATCCAAAACATTCCAAGAGTATCTTTGTAATACTCGTCGAAGAGCTCTGGTCTGATAATCCATGTTGTCGAAACATCACTGCTACTTGAAGCAATCGTTTGCGTGACTTCGCCTCTGGCGTCTTGGCGCTCCACAGCTAAGCAGAGTGAGAACGAGTATCATATATGCATTGATGTAGTTAGAAACATACTGGTATATTGACTAAGTGGTAGAGATGTAGTCGACTTTCTTCCTATTATAGGTTGTTAGTATATACTTCCACAAGCGAGAACGAAGAGCAGACCTTGTGACATAGACCTAAGGAAATGCTCAACGAGGCTTATCATCGGTAGAGTTAGGAGCAGAATAGGGAGGACTTGGCCAAATGTCCAAGTGTCGCCGTCATGGTTTGGTGATCTACTTAGAATAGTCAAAAGGCCGGCTATCTTGATTGTACCCCAAGCTAATGACACAATCAGCCAATAGACCTTGAGCTTGCATCAGTTGAATAATCATGTTAGGGTGAGCGGGACGAGACACACATCGGATGCCATAGAAGTATACAGATCTATCCATATACAAACAGTGAGGTGCGCGGCGACGATAATATTGGAAACAGCCCGATCCTGAATACTCGAAGTCCCAAAGAACTTCTGGAAGAATCGGGCACTGGAAAGAATCCTCTCCGCGAAATTATGTGAGAGTGATTGAATCCTGAAACGCAGAAAGCTGCGGTGGAGCTTGAAGAGTCTGACGATGAAACTTAACGACAATAGAAGCATCGCCACTAGCATCGCATTTTTCCCTTGGCCAGACGTGAAATCCGTATTGAAATAGCAAGTAGCATTCTCGAAAGGGGCGGCGTCGATACTGTCCGCATAATGCTTGAGCTCATCGCTATACTCAACTTCGCTCAGCGATTCCATGTCGGGCATGTAAATTAGTATATCCCAGGAGAAATGGCCTGTGGGTATCATGGCGACGATAAGAACCACGAGTAAGACGAACATAGAGCAGAGCCGCCACCACCTCTTGGCTGGGTGATTAATAAGATGATTGCGTAGGAATACCAAAGCTGAGAGGTGTGTGGCACAGGAAAACCAGGCCAAATAGACAATCATCTTCCAGTGTAATGCGGACATTCCTTTGCGAGTAACGTAGCCACTGATCAGTATAGAAAGGCCCGTGAAGACTTGAACGTCGGCCATACTGAGGACACACTTTTTACGTTAGGAAATACACCTGCAGTGCCAAGTTAGGGGCATCATTGCATACTTTGTTAAATGCCTCCTCCAAAGCTTCCGACATATTGAGACGTCTAATTCGTGGGTCCTTGATTCGAAAGAACCTTCTTATGAGTCCAAGGATAAGATAGTCGAAAGGATTGGGGCGAGGGGACTCGGACTTTTCTCCCTCTTCCCTATATGGGTCCAGAGCTGGATCGAAAGTGACGACATAGTAGATACAAACCACAAGAAGTAAAATATAGGCTGGGGTGAGGAACCCAATAAGAACCTGAGAAAAGTCAGCTGGTGTTATTTGTTGCTCTAGGCTCGCCAAGCTCGACCTACGCCAAGCCCAGAGATATCCGACACTGGCGGTACATCAAAATATTGAGAAAAACTAGAGATGTCGATTTTCGGACAGCCCTCGGCGGACCCGTCCATCTTTAATGTCTTTTCATGCGTCCTTAGCAAGAATGCGATAATTTCGATTAAAAAAGAAAGAGCTGAGGATGGGGGTACAAGGTCTAGGTTATATAGGCAGCTTACCAATAGTAATCTATTTATAGTATCAAACTCAGGCTAGCACCGAGGGCACTATTCCGTAAAGGTAAGGAATGGTGTAAGCAGCATCTTAAGTCATTAAAATAACTTCGCGGTCAACTCGTAAATCCATCGACCACTTGATTATCTTGAATTTTAATGAAGTCGATAGCGAGTATGGACGACTAGGCTTGATTAAGAGCTATGCTATTTGCAGAGTGGAAAACCCTATTATTTACAGAGTGTTCGTAGAGTGATTTGTGACGGCTGGCAACATGCATGTTGGGTATATATACCTGCACCCAATATTGTATATAAGTGACGAAGACGCTGCGATTATTAACTACCTAGGTAGTTATAATAATAGAATAAAAGAAAAAGAAGAAAAAGAAAAAGAAGAAGAAGATGATGATGATGATGATGATGATGAAAAGATATATACATAGGACCTATCGGGGGTTCTATTGCCACCTGTCACAAAAGCACTGTATGAACACTCTGCAAATGAAGAATTTATTCACTCTGTAAATAGCATAGCACTTGATTAAAGCATCCCTTAATCGAATATGACTCGCATGTGGCTGTGACTGGACAGAAATAAAATATCTTATTGCTATGATAGTTGCGTATATGAGAATGAAGATTTGATAAAGTTGAAGACGCTTCAGCTGACTATGAGCGTCGCGTTGACATGTATTGGATTTAACATATGGATAGGAGAATGTGTGAAGACAATATACTGTTATCTCGTGATAGCAAAATAAATGAATTCGTCGAAGAGAACGTTCGTATACTAGGTATTTTAAATCGGCTTCCTGATCTGTCGTTTGTTCTGGTATCGACTACTTTGATGCTGTCTTTAGGCAGGCTTGGTAGAATCACCCCCTGAATCTACCGTCAGCCAACAACCCCAATGTTGAGGAATCCCTAGTATACGTGCCTGATTGATTCTTAGGGCTCTCTAGTACATCAATTAACTTCTGAAGTTCTTCTTTCATTCGTTTCCGTGATATCACAGTGGTCGAGCGACTAGTGGTACATTGGTAAGGCAACATAACGTTTCGATTTCCGGCCTCAGGGGGCTCCTCGATAAAATCACCCAGACGTGAGTAAATAGGGGTATCAGGTAACATCGACAAGTTTTGATCGGGATTCGATTTATTATTCTGCGCTTCCCTACTTCTCCAACAGTGATGAGCATTGACCATGAGTGAGTTTTGTTGAATTTATCGAGAGCTTACCCCATGCCCGCCGTGTCGTCTGCCTGGCCCGAGGAAGCCATAGTAGCAAAAAACAATGATGAGAAGACTCAGCATGATTTAGATGCTATCCAAGGAAATACGAATCTTTATTTGACCTTTTATGGATTTTGATAATAAGTCGAGACACATCGACGTGTCCCGCAATGCTACCAACACGAAATTGCATTGGCAGAATTACGAAACATTAAGAATGATGCAAGTAATAACAGTCCAATCTCGATGTCTGAGATGTAATTTAAGATAGCTGAATCAGAAGATGTAAGTCTGGGTAGTCCCCGACATCATCGACAGTAGCCCGAAATCCCCCAATATTACCGCATGCCCAATCACATACATGATTAGCTAGGATAAGAATTTAGGAAACTTCTCTATTATCTATTACCTCGGCTGTTATACCAATTTTGCCCCTTAAATTGACTTAGTATCCTCTTTGCGCTTCTCGCGCGATGTCAAATCGGCGCCTTATGCAACTGGCACGGAATCTCGGTGCCGTAAAAGAGCATCATGTTGTGGCGCAACACGGGTCTCCCGACTAATTGGGACAGCTTTGATTGGTCTCTATGGTCTAAATTTCCGGTATTCGTGCATGTGCGACCTCACAGCCTCTGGCTGCTTTATGTGGCTGATCTCTTGCATTTGAAGCTGCAGCTGTCCAATCAACAACCATCCTCCAACTTATTCCAGCCACATGTTATGTTGTTCAGCCACAATCATCTACCCCTATCTTTCTTGGTAGCATGACCTCGGTGAGTTCTAAGTATTTCCAGCTTTCCTTTTCTATACTATCTCTGAAGCTCCGTTGAGAATCACGATCCCATTAAGTAATTCAGGGGGAATTATATGACGAGATACTTGCTTCGTGGTGGCGAGTCAACCAGCCCGTCCTAAATATATCGCCACCCAGAGGATACCAATATCGGCGCTGAATCTGGACAGGCTGCCTCTAATAGATTCTCCAAAGTTTATGCATTGATGCAACGTAACAGTGTTGATATGAAGATAGAGCTTGCAAAATATACATCCTTTATCATCAAAAATTTCTTATTTCATTAAGCTGAAAAGGGGTATCCATCCACACTACGTAAGCATTGACAAGCACCAGGTAGAAAAACTGCCAGAGACGCCTCACATATGGATGTATTAGCTCTTCAGTTTCAATCAGCGCTCATAACGCCCAAATACGATGCTCAAATCATCTATACGCGCCAGCAACTCCGTATCAACCGTCAGCTCCACACAGAACAACACACTTGAAGACATTGGCAGGGTTCCTATCTGGGCATCCTGATCATCAATATGTACCGCTTTAAACAAAACCGGGTGGTTGGTTATTTACCTACCTTCTCAAAAAGGATCGTGCGGAGATGAGCCCTAGGCTGTGAGAGCAAATAGGGGCTCGAAAAAAACGCATGTCATAACCCACCCCATCAACACTGTTTCACGATTCCAGTTATCCAGCCGATTTCATCTAGCATTCGACCGGCCTAATCATGATCATCATTTTATTTTGAACTAAGCAGGCCATTTTTCGGTGAGAAGCCGAATGACAATCAATCAGCCAGCCCTAGCTCCTCCTTACTAAAACAAAGTAGAAGAAGGCAAAACTGGAAGTAATTACGTAAGAGGGTGAGTTCGCGGACACTTTTAGAACCGTTCCAAGGGATTTCCTTTCATTTTCTACTTCTTCTTTGGCTTCAATTCTCGTTGGCCTTATAACTTGGCGTACATTATTGTCTTACCAGCATTTGCCTAGGAATCCCCTCTTCTCGTTTCTTCCCCTATAGAGCTCACCTTGATACATCTGACGGACTTTCCACCAACTAGGCTTGTCTAATACATAATTTGTATGCCTAGGCACTACACAAAATTATCTAGCGCCTGCTCGTTTGTTTAGAAAATCTGCTCGAAACGAATCGGTCCGAGACCAGTAACGGAAATCCCCCAGCCATTATTTCGAGACACGGGGACTTTGATACGAACATCCAAAACTATCAAGCCAACGTACCATTTATTCCTTCAAGCTATAGTGACATCGACTCGATCCGCGAACTAACCCTTACCTTTCATCGAAATAACAAGATTGACCTAGGAATGGTTCGCGTTCCTTCGTGCCCTTTACTTAGACGCGTTCAGCAACGGGCTTCTACTTACTGTCTATATCTATCAAATGCCGAAGACCCAGTGTGTTACACACCTGTACCCATCTAAATAACCCCCGTCAGGTGCGGAAATTAGATTATTAAACAAAGGTTTACAAACATAAATGCATAGATGTACGTATACATACATGGATTACCGAGGCCCTATATCCTTGAGACCCAATCCTCCATCCGAGCCCACTGCGAGTCCCCCATGGAGCAGTCAGGCTAAGAGCCCAAAGCCCTAGCAGTATTATTGTACATTCAGACAAGCTGAGTTAAGAGACTATCTGTCCGAAGACTAGGGGTCAATAAACAAATTTATTCAGGAGAAAACATAACACTGAGGAGAAAACCAAAGTACCTAGCTAATACAATGAGTAGGTCGTCAGGGGTTATAGGCCTTGATAACATACAGTGCTACTCACTCCGCCCTGGACGTAGTATTAAGTCGTCAACTTTCTCAATAGAAGAAGAGACACGATTGAAAGAGCTTTTCTTCGTGGAAGTGAGGTTTTCGGGTTCATGTGCCAACAACATAAGTCGATTGCTGGCCTCGATTGGTTCTTGTTCGAACTGTTGCTGCCGCCAACTTGAGAGCACATCGTCACGTCGAGCATGGGCGGTGTTGTTCGGAGTGGCTGTATCCCTATACGAGGCGTCAGCTCCGTAACTAGTAGCTGTTTAGTATATATGATGGGTACTTACTTGGAATCCGAGGGTGATTTATTTAGAACGGCCATTGCACCTCAATAGCCGAAGACTGATAAGAAGATAGTGGTATTAACCGACCCGTGAAAGTTGATTTTCCAGTAAGTAAGGCAAGAGAGAGATCGGGAACTTATATGTTTCGGACGCTGACCATTGCACTCGAACGACTAAGGTATCATTGAATGGCATCACACTTCATCAAAGACTTACAGTCCCTCCGAGCCAATCGACTTCTGTATGTTGCCCCAGATAGAGTACCATTTTTGCATTTGGCCACAGGAGGAATGAGGAGCCATTCCCGTAGGTTTGCACTGGCAGGGTGTTGGAAATGGCGTAGATGAAGATCGCGGAGAAGGCGCCCGGTAGCCTGTGATTCTCGTAGACCTTGAAGCTATAGGCTCTTTGGTTCGCGATCCTCTGCGTCCTAGTCGGTACATGCTGATTAGTTGTTCTCTCTCTATTCTCAGTAGTTTGGGGATGCAGTTGATCTTACATGTTACACAACATGTACCCACAAGGCACCAACTCCATCAATGTGGTTCCTTTATAGCATGATTACTGTTACCATGTACTTTCATACGTCTTACACTTCAGCACCCAGCCTTCGCTATAATTATAGACTATTATTACACACAGGTGCACTATTGACGGCTGAGTTGAGGGGTTCTCACATAGCAATATCGACGACCATCATCTAGCCTGAATTCCCATCGCGATAACTTTGCTGATATATCTTTACACTTAGATATTATGGATTTCGAAAAGGCTCAGCGACCAGTCGAAGCTGATTTCATAGTACAATATTCAGAAGCCTGGACATCCAGCGATCTTCCCGTAATAGGGTGTTCGTTACCGACCTATCTACCTACCTAGATGAGTTGCTATAACCGTATAGCCACTGTCCCTTTAAGGCTTTAGCATGAAACCAGAAATAGCTCATTAGTCAAGTTCGGCTGTGCATCCGAGGCTAACGGACCATAATTTCTCGAAGGCTAAGGAATTCAGCAGCAGCAATTGGTAGCAATCAGGGGCTAAATTGCTATCATCCGACACGTGAGATTAGATGGGATGGTCTTGGCAGCATAGGTTCGTGCCGGAAAAGGGTAATACACACGAGCAGTGACGGGCGTTTGTTGGTTTAAGAAATGAGGCTGGTAGTTTTTTATAGATCCGATATCCACAGCATACGAGATACACGCATGCCTTATGAACTTACTAGTTCAAATCTGGATTTAATTATCATGCATGGAGGTGCCTCATACGAAGGGAACTGCCGTTGTATACCTGCAATATCTGGATACGTCCCCGATACCTACCCACGAGGTACCATTGCCAAGACACAGCTACAGGAACGAGATAAATTGGTCCGGCTAGACCGCTCACATAACTGATCATTGGGTCTCTTAGATGTTTTTACCTGCCTTAAACGAATACCTACCTCCTAGGTAGATCCGTAACAAAAGGACTCTTCCGGCCGAAAGCCTACAGACTGTTGGCTCTCATCTGTCAAATCACACGTGGATAGGCGGTGAACGGACAATATTTAAGTTCTTGCATAGATCCTACGATTACTACGAAATTGTGTCATCCCATACGAGTAATATTGTCTCTAAAGATAGAGCCTTTAGCAGTGGTGTCTTACCGGGGATGTAAGGTCGCCACAACCAAAGTATATGGGTAATTTACTCCTTCTGGGTGATCTTTCTGGGGGTTCGCTCATTTGAGAGCTGAATATATGGTAATGGTATGCGATCGATACCGGGTTGGCCTGGTGGTGGACATAAGTGGCAGGTAAGCTTTTGATGAGTGGACTTGTGGGATTTAGGGCTGGATTTAAGCTGGACTTTCGACTAATAACTCTTAGATATAAGTAACTGGTTATAGGGCTCGTTTCGGTACCCTCCGTCTATCCGATATTATCTCATCGTTGCCGAATTCATTGTTACACAAGGAGATGGCCAATCGGACTCGAGCGATGTGGTTACGGTGTAACACCATCCCATGCATCACGATAGGTGGCTGGTTCAGCCAATAAAAAGGGAGGCACTATATGGGCATACCACAGTCGAACATGTCGATCATGTAAGATGATGTTCTATGAATTAGATTCGTACAGTACATACATAACCATACCTGGTTGTCTGGCTATGTATGTCTTACACCCTTCTTTCAGCTCAAAGGATGAAGGAATACAAACAGCTCAGCTACCCAGTGTTATTTCAACATAGGTACATGGTGTCATGGTAGTTTGCTAGGTACCATACCGGTGGTGGGGGGTTTTGGATAACGGTTGTTGGACCGAGTAATCGTAGCCTATATAGTGACCATTCAGT
>JAOXNQ010004143.1:0-29387 GCA_028571165.1 Hypoxylon perforatum
AAACCGTGTGCTCTGAAAGGTACGGTCTTTAACGCAAAAACGGGTTTTTTCAAAAAAACGGTTTTCTAAGACCCCCCATTGACGCTATGGTAGATAATTAGGTAATCACTCTTATCCAATAAATACTCTTGCTCTTTGCTTTTTGTCATTGCTGTGTCCACGTAATCCTCGGCTTGTCGTTTTTATAAGCCAAAAATATCTTCTGACTTATTACTATCCCAGCTCCATCAATTAGTTATAAGGGCACTCTGGATTTCCAACGTATTTTCTAGAAGAGAAGCCGATGACCTCTTCTGGTACATTTGTATGGTTAAGCCACAAACAAGCAAACTGGACTCCTGCAGGAAAACAAGCCGTGTTAGTCAAAGATAAGAATTAAAAGCGTCTAGGTATGAAGCTCACCTCCCGTGCTCCAATGGGGCAGGATGCCGTTAGCTTGGACTGTCCCATCGCTTCTTACATAGCTATAGCATCGTCCATCGTCCGCCTGAATATCACTCGTATTGATATCTATCCATTGCGGATTCCTGATGCCCTTGAACCAGATACCAACGGAAACGGGATGGCGGCCCTGTGAATCTGCAGCTACGCTATGGCAGGTACAGTACGGGTAATCGGCTTGTGTATAGTATTTAGCTGTGCCCGCCGAGTTGTCGTGGCAGCCGATGTCGCCCTCGGCATAGTATCCTCGCATACACCAGTTGTTGCCTTGGTTGTTGGTCTCAACAAAGGTGTCGATATTACTGAAGTTGCATTCTGCCGGCGCTGAATCGACGGAATCCTGTCGGCGAGAAATACTGACGTCCGTTTAGCATGTAGGAAATATACGGTTAACGCAAAGAGCGGTTATATGACTTACACCATGGACGTTGGGGTTGCCCAAGTAATTCCAAGCGTAGCAAGGACTACAGTCACAAGGATGGATTGCATTTTGCTTATTTTCTTCTAGGATTGAAAGAACGACTTAGTTAGGTTGAAACGAAGGACTGGCGAGAACGACGAGAGCTCTCTTAAATTGATGCCAACAGATTAGGAAAACATATTAAGAGCCTTGATGGCTCTCGATGACAGTATTTAAACCATCAATTGATACCAGGCTTGGTCGCCAAAGTCCTAAGAATACTGCTAAATACAGGGCTTCCGACCGTATAATCCTACCAAAAGATACACGGCGCTAATTCCTTCGAGAGATTTGAAGATACAATTTTCCAGGCAACAATAACACATGTGGAGTTAAAGTGGCCCTCGCATTGCCGAAGCAGTCCGCCAAGAAGATAGATCAAGTTGGATTTGAATGCGATTCCTTCAAATCTTAGGTCATCTTATTTCCAGAACGGACCAGGGATCATGACTTTCGAAGAATCCCGGTTACAACCCAGCCCAGGATCGCATCGAGACCAATCAACCAATTGAGGATGAGACGCCGTTCACATGTCCCTTCAAATTCTCAATTGCATATCAAGACGGCCCGGCGGTCAACGATATTAAACTAAGATGATCGACTCGGTCATACCATATTGTTCTTCTACTCTTGAGACTAGATGTACACATGGAGACTTGATCAGGACCACCCTTCGCGCTCGTGATAAGTCGGAAACGAAGAGAAAAAGGCACTCCTACCCCGAACCATGGGACCGACTTAGTATAACTCAAAACACAACACTCGAACTAAGTAGTTCACGATGATAGCTGCCCAAGCGCTTCACGGCGAGACCTGGAGTTGGGGTCGTAGTACGGCTTCTCACCAATGGAGACAACTCGGTTGCCCTGTCGCTTTCCAATATAATCGCTAATTTCAAGTTAACATTTGATCCTATACCGATTTTCATATGCGCATAAAACTTACTTTGTGGCGGTATGGAACACGGAGCGGCTAAAGTTCAGCATGTCAGTATCGGTGCAGTAAATGGGTATGGATTGAGAAGGACTCACTTGTCCCAGACTGCAAGGTCATTCTTGTTCCATCGGAACCGAACCTGAAGGTCGTGGTTCTCGACGATCAATTGGAGGACTGCAACAATATTAGCGCTTTTTCTGTAGAACAGAAGAGCGGCGGCTTAGGGTGCCATACAATATGCTTTCAGTATCTCGCTCTCCCGCTCGGTGACCCCGTTGATCCATCCAGCTTCGACCTGGCCAGCCGCGCCGAACAGACTCTTCCATCCAGTCACTGGGTTGGTACGAATAAGGGGGTGTTCTGCCTTGAAGTCCAGACCCTTATTTTCGGGTGATCCTCGTTCCTGGTCGATGAGTTCCTCTCCGAAGTCGTTCTGAACCTTGACGAAGCCTGGCTGGTTGTGAGTAGCGGTAAGGCCGTCAGCCAGTTTCTGAAGGGCCGGCGACAAGCGGTCATAGGCCTCGTAGCCGCTGGCCCACAGCGTATCACCGCCTGCGTCCTCGGGCGGCTGGATGATCTTGAGGATGGCATAGTCTGAGGGGATGTTCTCGAAAGTTATGCTTTTATTCCATTAGCGTTCCGTTCTCAAGGTCCCGTGTGTTCTTTTCCCACGTACTCTGCATGCCAGCCGTTGCTCGCTATCTTCTTAGAGAAGGCAGTGAAGCGATCCTTGTAGAACTTGCGGTTCTGTTCAGACGAGATAATGGATACCTCATCATCCAGACGACCGTTCTCGTCTACCGGGATGCCGCGCTTACTGTTCGAAAGGGCGTGGCGGTGGAGCTTCGAAGTCTCCGGCTTTCCGGTAAGTTCGCCGAGTCTTTGGCCTAAGATCTTCTGGTCGTCGATGTTGATGTCTTGGTTGCGGAAGAATACCACACCTCGTTGAGAGACTTCGGACAGTTAGATCTTTTGACTCATTAGAGTAATGCTTTTTTTTTTTTTCTTACCGAGGATTGCCAGGTCTCTAATCTTGGCGTCGTCGTGTAAGATCTCACTCAGCTGAAGGTCTTTAAACTCTCGGCCGATGACCTTGGTGACATCGAAGTGGTCATAGGAGTCAAGCGTTCCAGAATACTCCAAGGGTCCGTTGAGCCTCGAGCTGGTCGCCGTTTTGACGGGCTCTGACCCAACGGATTTCTTCACTTGATGGACGGGCACATTGGATTCAACATCAACATCTGCCACAGGAGGTGCCATGACAATAGAAAGGTTATAGTAAGTCTTGGGTTTGAACGAATATTAGGTAGGCGGCTGTTTAGATCGTAATGTCATGAAGCACTGCAACGTTTCTATATGACCTCAGGTCCCAACTCATTTATATACGAATAAGTCAACAGCTAGATTCTGCCCCCGTGCCAAGTATAACTATTGTCTCAACAGTATAGGAGTATCACGTCAATCGTCTTGCTATCTGTGGCGAATCGCCAGGGAGGAATGGTTGATAGCTCCGAATGAGATCAGATACCCCGCGAATAACGTCAAACTGAATCGTGATCGTGTGTGAGGGGCTCACTAATTGCTTTCAACGAATGAATGCGAGCGGGTTATGAGAAACATCAATCTAATAGGCCACTGGGTTTCACTATTGAATAATATACTATCGCGCGAGTTCTGAATCAATTTCATGTCCGATCCGAGGAAGAACAACATCCGGTTTTTGGCTACCGACCGTTGTTGAAACGGCGCCAGCGACCATTTGCGTCACCCGGACTAGTAATACATCATTTATGGAGTGATTTGCCTAGCGAGTTCGTGTGCCATATCAGTTCGTAAGAACTTCCTGAGGGGACGTGTTCCCGCGGTCTTATACTATTATTAGAGGTTCTGTTTGACGCATAGTAATAAATGGAGGTGGACAGACTGAGTTGCACCTAGGTATATTGCATTTATTTCTTATCTATAAGTGACATGTGCTCAAGACACCCAAGGCATCTAAATAGTATGTGTGTGCCTTCGATATGGTAAGATGGCCATAAAATTCATATTACATTGATGTTTCGCTCTGAAAACCCGCAGCAGATTATCCGTACCTAAGAAACAAGTCTTCCACCTACTGTATCAACGGTAAGATTGTTTCTGCCGTTTTTCTCAGCATATCAGTGTAGTATTCCTCTTTTAGGACACCGCTAGCATGGTCCTTTAAGAACTGTAGAGTGCCAGCGTCCACGTCCCAAGGCTCAGGCTCTATCTGCTTGGAACCAAAAGCACCTACGGGTGTCCGATCGATAGGCGGCACGGCCTCGTGGGCCAGGGCACCCTCATAGCGTACTTCCCGCAGCGTCTGTATGATAAGCGGCCAGTCTAAGCTGCCGTCGCCCGGTGAGAGTCGGTTGTTGTCGCCGAGGTGGACGTTGAAAATCTTTCCCTCGCATCTGCGCAATGCAGCGACCAAGTTTGGCTCCTCGATGCTGAGGTGGAAAGTATCGAAAGCGATGCCGACGCTTGGCAGGTCGACGTCCTGAATGAGCTGGAGCGTCTGGGACACATTGGTGATCAGGTACGTCTCGAACCGGTTGAGTGGCTCCAAGGCGATGCGAATCCCTTTCTGCGCGGCATGCAGAGCCACCTCTCGCACTCCGTGTACGACCCAATTCCATTCGTTGATCGGGCTTGCACTGGGTTGAAGCTTGCCGACCGTGCAAGGGACTAACGTTACTATCTTGCCTCCTAGTCCTGCCGCCAGGTCGACGACGCTCTTCATGTAACTGATCGTGTCTTCGCGCTGGCTCCGGTCTGGTGCTGCTAGGTTTCGGGATCCGTACATGAGAGTCACGCAGCCCCAGCAAGCCAAATTGTATTTCTTCAGAAGAGCCTGCGTTTCGCTGACGCTGTGAACTGTTGGCTCGCCGGCAAGTTCGATGGACGCGTAGCCAAGAGAGGATGCCCTTCTAAGGGTCAGTTCCAACGGCTCAGGCCGCATCCATGTATGCGTTGAGAGGTGATGCATTTTGGTAACTGCCATAGTATAAATCTTTGAATACTAAACGATAGATTTCATATGTTCGAGGCAAAGAATCTGTTGTGCTGTAGAAACAACCCATCTTTATATACGTGCTCACATGGCCGAAATAATTAGTTAATGGTGAGACGTCAGATAGTCACGGTTGCGATCGCTCGTACATGCTCGTCTCCTATTTCCGATACCGCGAAAATCGGCCGCATCTGCGAACGGACCTGCTCCATCCGGCAGGCCCGCACACCGCCCGACGTCGAGGTTCTGCTCCCTGTCAGCATGGACAAAAACCTCTGCAAACCTGCCAACTAGAAATCATGAAGCGGATAAGATTTCTCGGAGACCGCGGCGACGGCAGCTACTCGAAGCGGAGACAAGTGAAGAGGGCATGTGACGCTTGCAGGAGTGCAAAGCGCAAATGCCACCATGACCACCTTGATCAGCCCGATCTCGCCAGTAATGGATCAACACATCATGAGAGAAACGTCTCTAAAGTGCCAGCCACCACGGAGAATTCGTCAGAGGGCCATGAAGGTCATCGATCTATAAACCACCAACCGCAAGAATTGGCGTGTCCTTCTACTTCGTCTCCACCCTGCTCTTCGACATCCATAGCCCCCTTCTCTGGGCCTTCGTCAGCTCAGTCTCTTTTGCTTTCTGCCTGCACGTCCACCAACATGATGCCCGCCGGATTGGAAACCGGCCTTTCGCGCGGCCTTCCTCGCTCTCGTCTCCTGCGCCCCTCCTTCCAAGACCTCAAGGCGCCGTCTTCGGAACGTCGCCCTGGAGTCGCCCCGGGGTATCTTCCGTTCCTCGTCAGAGCAATCCTTCCCTATCTGGAAATCGAATGTCTCCAAATGCTGCCCCCGCAAGAGGATCTCGACATCCTAATGCAAGTGTTCAAGCAAGAAGTCCATCCTATTCTACCTATCGTGGACTTCTCTACGCAAGCACTCTCGGGGCCTATAGACCGCGAGAATCCGGCGACTGTCATATTGAGGCAGGCTATATGTCTGGCTGTATGCAAGAACGTCTCGGCTAGACCGCATCTCAAGCTCCCGGAAAGCGAAACCGGCCAGCTCTCCTTCCAGAAGCCCAGAGAATTTGCAGACAAGCTCTTCGGCGCATTGAAGATCGCGCTGGACATCGGTCTCGTTGATGATAGGTTGGAGCTCATCCAGGTTCTTGCGTTGACGACCTTTCACTCGTACGGTCCGGATGGGGACGACGAAATCGCTCGATTATGTGGCCAGGCCGTGCATTATGCGTACTCTAGTGGCTTGCACTATCCTTGGCGCCCGGATGACCATGTCTCGGAAGTAAGGCGCGTAGAGTTGCTTTACTCTCTCTTCGCCCTAGACAAGATCATCGCAATGGTCACTGGTCGGCCAGCTATTCTCCGAGAAAACGAAGTATACTTACCGGCCCAAGGGGACACCACGTTGATGGAGCTGTCCCCCGGTCTGAGATTATTATTCCGTCTATCCCAAATGCTTAACCAGGTACTAAATCTCTACCGACCGCGGGCACCTGGCGAAACTTCGGGAGAAGAATGCGCCTGGGAGGCATCTTGGCCTGAATTCGAGGACCTCGCTGCACAATATGATCTGCAAACAATGCGGGCTTCTACGCAGACCTGCCTGGAGCTTCTGTACCACGCCATTTGTGCCTTATCTTACCGTCCTTCGCAGCCACCAACGGTTTTGAATTATATCCCCAGGGTTATCCTAACTCCAGCGAGCCAAACATCAAAGATTAGGCATCATTACTGTGCCCAGCGAATTTCTTTCCTTCTAACCCTAGAAACAACCATGCTCCCGTTCGTCCCATACGCCGCATCCCTTTCCTTGACTGTAGCCCTACGCAACCTGCAGCAAACCACACTGGAAAGCACGAAAATATTAGCCAGGGGCGACGTAGAGAGGAACCTCCGAGTTCTTGCAGAGTTGACAGAGACGTATTGGCATGCGGAATCGGCTGGCACGATTGGCCGTCAGCTGTTTCAAACCCTTTCATAGCACAGAATCGACTGACATTGAAACTGGGCCGACACGAGTTCCACTGACTAGTAGAATAATTCCGTGCTAAGTGACCATGAAAGGTAAACAGAAGAAATAGTAGAAGAGAAGGAAAAGTAAGAAGAACCAATCTAGCCGTGATGTTATGTGGGGGTTAGTGGCATGCCATTCTGCAGGCTCGGCCCCGTACTCAACTCAACTTCACAATACACTGTGATTGAAATGTCAGTTGAACACGATGTGGCTCTTGAGCACCGAAACGCTTCAAGAGATTCGATGAATTCTCTTTTCACGAGGAATAAAAAGTTCAAAAGTTATCGTTATGTCATATAAAAAATATTTTTTAATTAAATCATTCGTCTGATACGCCCAAGTGCTTCAGTATATTTGCCAAACCTTGCAGGTCGCCTTCCATCGTGCCAGCGGCGTCCTTATCCACCCATCCTTCCGTGTAGCCTCCGCCAAAGTCAGTCACCCAGGCATTGTCATAGATGTCGACCAATACATTCTCCGCCTTGGCATCGCCCCAGATAGCGCCAGCCGCGTGAAGGCGATTCACTGTAAATGTAACCTGGTCTGCCCATTTCCGTCGTAAACCGTCCTGTAAACCCGGCTTCACAGCACACATCAAGTTCCGAGCCCGGCAATCAATATACGAAAGTAAGAATCCTAACAGAAAGCCGTCATTATCTTGTAATAAGCCCAAGAGGCGCGATGTTCTCAAGTCCTCTTTTGCCAGCCCCACATCGGCAATCCTGTTATAACTTCTGAGCTCCTGCACGGCTCGCTGTTGATCTCCAGCATGAAGGAGCTTGAGGAAGAAGACTTCCGACCCATCCGCTACTTGCACCTTTCTAGGCGTACCAGAAAGCGCCGCCTCAAGGTTCTCGGCACATATCACGATTTCGGATGGGAGGAGGCGAGGCCATGGCGCGTAAAGCTCATCCGGAAGGCGAATACCAGTTTCCATAGGTAGGTTATTCTGATCAACTTTATAAGGCGATGGGACCCGCTCTCCTGAAGCTGCTCCTTTCAACGTGTAGGTCAGTGTTTTGGCGTAAAAGAAATCTTGGAGAGTTGGTGTCTTGGATTGCTCTGGAGGTGGTAAGCTACAGAGCAGGGGTATGAAGGGTTCCATGATCCAATCGTAAAAGTCCTCAACTGTTGTACCATCTAATTCGAATTCCTCCGCTACTTGGAGGTAGAATAGGTATTTCTCTCTCAGCTGGGGCGATTCAGCAAAGTTTTCTTCCAATAGGTAGATATGGAGTCGTGTGCCTCGATATAAAACGTTCAGTTCAGCGTTGGTGTCATTTTCGCTGAAGCTGAAATTAATGACATTGCAGCTGGGTAAGATATCTAATTCCGGGGTTTCCGATGCCATGACAACAGCAGCAATCGCAGAAAGAGAAGAGGAGTGAGCTGCTTGTTTCTATATCGTGTCGTGGTTTGGCGAGCAATTGAGGCTCGCTGGTCCAGATGAGGAAATAAAAAGTGGCAGAAAATTTCACCGTCCAGCCTTTTTTAAAGACCTATCACGTAGTATTAGTGTTGGAAGGGATGGACGGAGAAGCGAATATTCTTATATTGAGATAGCTACAGAGACAATACCATTCACGCGGTACTCTACAGGACCTACACTGAGATCCGAAGACGAGTTATCCCTGGTAGGCCTGGACTTTTCAGCTGCCTTTTGAATTACTCTACCAGCGCTGTTCAACGCCCGTGAATATCAACGTAAAGTTGATATCATGTTGATCAATCTTAGTGAGGTCGTTATCAGTCATGACTGGCTTTCGCCTAAAATGTCTCCAATATCCTGTCCTTTGGAAGTAGACTTTGAGTCCCTAGCCTTTGGGAAAGACTTGTATCGAATGGCTGAGATTTCGCGTTATAACAAAGAAATGGAGCTCTTACAGCGCGTCACCTCTGTTGCTACTGCGGAAAACCCTTTGCGTATTCCTCTCTGCGATATAATCTCCATGATCCAGATGTTACTATCGAGGCCGAGAATCTCAAACGACTTCGCCGTTGTGATTCAAAGTCGAATGATCCACAGTCTAGACCGAAATTGCAGAGCCTCAATTAACCCAAAACCCGCGCCACGCCTCACTTAAGTTCAGGTTCGCTTGGGCTCGTGTGATATGCTCGGATGTGGAAGGGGAACGGGATTGATCAAACACTATTCACTCGATAGGCAGAGACCCTCACGTCGAGTCTTACGGACAGTGAGGCTTTGCAAAACGGCCCCGGACTAGGCGCTTGAAAGCCTTGCTGAATCGACCGGAATTAGCAGAACGGTACTCAAGGATAGGGACCTGATACGCGGTATCAACGTCGCGGAGCGTATGAAGTGGGCATCCAAACGATAGACGACGCGGGCGGAAAATATGGCACATAGCTTGACGAGGATCTTCGATGTCCACTTTCAGGCCTCTATAGTGAAGGAATGAAGAATGCGTTCAAGAAACTACAGCTTGAAATCATGCAGACCTTCTTCAACAGAACGATATTGCATGACGTGGGGGTTATCTGAATAGCGGGCTACTGGCCGAGCCCCCTACCAATTTTTCAAACACGCCGCCTTTAAGGCTATGGTCGTCATGGAGGTTTTCGCCGTAATCGATCATCGATCCGACTGAATAAGTTCTATAAAAGTAATTGCGACACCGGTGGCGCCGAAACGGAGCCAGGCCGGCGGCAGACACCGGTGATCTACCTGAGGCCAGCCGAGGAAGTATATTTCTTTGTCAATGGGAAAAGCCGTAGGGCTTACCATAGAATTCGATGCAACGAGTGGGACACGTCGTCATTACCTATCAAACAGCTTGTTGGCAATCCTTATAATGGTGACGTGCTTGTGCTGCAGGATGAACAGCATGAGCTGGCCATGCGGGCGGAAGTAAACGCTCAAAAGATGCACTGAGCTTACATAAGAGGAGAGGAGGGTTTAATCTCAAGAACACGAGATAGAAGTGTCTTGGCATTCTGGTCAATCGGCTATCGGCAGCGTCTCGAAGATGCCTGGAAATAAATTAGTTAAAGCAATGTAGCTACAAGGTGCTAGGCATGGTTTTAGGTATGACCCATCGATAAAACGCTAGGTTACTAGCTGAAGTGCAAGATAAAAAATGTAAAGGATATATTACGGACGGTAGTAATGCGCGACGCCGGTGCATTCCATGCGACTGGTGGTAAATAAATAATGTACCTGAATGTGCCTGGTTCTGAGGTGCAGGCAATGTTCCGTCGGATCCGATCTTACCTTTCGTATCCCGGTAATTACCAGGTACCTAGGTAGGTACCTAAGGTTATGTATCTTTTGGATGAGCTCATGGGAAGTAGGTGCGCATCATCATCGCGTACGATTCCATAATATAGCAAACATGTATCTGCTACTAGGCCTTGTAGTTGATAAATCTACCTAGATTTAGAAATACCATGGCCAAATACCTAAAACATGATGCAGTTTACATTGGCAGAGTTAGGCGGGAGCTCGCATCATAAATGAACAAGTATGAGGTTAATAATATGCATTGCCAATATATGTAGGTACATATATAGGTACAATACGATGCTGTGCCTTTTTGGGGGATCACTCGCGCTGGGAGCTGGAACTGGATCTAACCAGCAGTTCACTAGAGCCTGGAGCTGACATGAGATGAATGAAGTCTAACCGGGGATGGGCTAGCGGCGAGTTTAAACGACGTAAAAACCATTCGCTTCAGTTAGGCCGAAGCGCCGTCCTTTTTTTAGTTGACTTTCCCATCTGGGCTTACCTGCTTTTGGTGGTTCACTTCGCGATCAGTTACTCATCAATCCAGCACCTCCAAAGCCCTCCAAGCCCTCCAAGCCCCCAATCCCCCCCTAAAGCTTGTTATTTCTCCCTCGTTTCTTGTCCGAGTTACTTGGCATTAGAAGTAGCTTCATGCCCGTTGCCAGTTCCGCATACATTTTTACCCTCTTTCGATAGGTCACACGTCTGAATTTGGGTTCATTAGTCCCATTTCACCACACTCCCTCTCTTTTCCTCTCCATTCCCCTCGGCCTCTACAACATACCGTTTTCCAACCAGTCCCACGACGTCTGACTTCGTAACGCACCACCTTCGTTTAATCGAGTCTGAAGGAAAGAAACTGTGATCATGACACAGAACTGAGTAGTAGGGGGGATCACAGCCAAGACGACGGTTTCCCTCGTTTTTCTCTTCGCATTCCACGTCCCGCATCCAACGCGACAACACGACGACAACACACACCGACACGACAGACACGACAAACCCGATACCCCCTTACCGATTTCCCCAACTCGGTTCGTCTCCTATTCTCGACTATCGCGTTATCGCCATACCGATTTTGAAACCTATACCAAGATCCCGGATCTATTCGTAATTAGCCTGGTTGAATTGGACCATTGGCCACGTTCACTTTTGGTTCGTCCGACACGGGTGACATTACAAAATTAATTCGCTACTGCAATATCGTGATACCGCCAAATAGCGAGAGCGATCACCGCGTATTTCGCAGCCTACGAATCGGCATCTATAGCGACGTCTTGGGGCTATTTGCGTCCGCGACAGTCAATCATTCTTATACCTAAAATAATTCCGATATTTGATACTTGATATTCAAGCCTCATCATGCGTATGTTACATTTTGAAACACTCCATTTGGCTTTTTGAGAATCTGCCAAAGCCTCTGTTCCACCGCACTCCAAGTTCCCGCCAGCTAATAGAATCCTATAGCTCAACCAGTGACAACCGTAGTACCCTTTTCGTCTCTGCCTTCGTGTGCGGTCCAATGCGGTCCCCTCTACGATGCCAACGGTGCCTGTGTGCCCCCGGCGGCACCAGAGACGAATGAGGTTACCTATGACAACTGCTTTTGTGCCTATGATACCCTCCAACCATTCAAACAAGGCACATCTGGTGTTTGCGACAGTCCCTGTGCAGGGGACACCGCTGCGCTGTCGAGTATACAAAGCTGGTTCACCAGCTTCTGTGATAAGGCGGCAGCAGCTACTACGTCGGCCACGTCGGCGACAAGCTCAAGTACAAGTTCTGCCAATACAGGTGCAAGTAGCGATAGTGGTGGTGGTGATTGGTATGATCCTATTGCGCATTAATTTGGTGATTTTCTAGCTAATCACTTTAATCCCCAGGCTCTCAACTCATTGGAAGTGGGTCATCATGATAGTTATCATCGTCGTTGGCATCGTAGGCATATGGGTAGGTGCTTGCATATGGCGTCGCAAGTATCTTAAGAAGAAGGACCGAATGTACGAACTTGGGAAGGGTCTGCCGAGTAACATCGCGGTCAATACTCAAGGCAACTTGGTTGGCCCTGGTGCGAGAGACAGTAACTACTCGAACAACCAGGGCATGTTCATGTCGTCCGGTGCTGGCCTTACCGAAAAGCCGAAGAAGGAACGCAAGAAGTGGACGGTCACCCAACGAACATGACCAGTAACGACGAAACTTGATAATTGACATCTTTTTTCACGACACTCCCTTGATATCAACGTCCCATCGCCCTTACCGAATAGCTGTTTATTACGCTTACACTTCCCACCTACATTGTAGGACTACTCCTTAACATGTCATCATCGGTCTCGAAATTCGCAAAAAGGGCGTTATGGATGGAAAGCTGGACTGGAATGCGATATTATACCGATGCAGGTTCTTACTGTCTGTTTCTTGAATAACTGGGCGCGGGGCGGCTGATCTGGATAAACTATGGAAACGGACTGATATCATTGTACGGACTCTTCTCAGCAGTACGGAGGACTCGGGGAGGGTGAGGCACACGCAGGGCCGCGGTAGTTACCGTCATCGCTGGGACGACGGACGAGTACGGAAGAGAGCAGACTAAACGTCTTCCTTCCATATATCAAAGTCCACAAATAAAATATTAATTCTCTACAAAGTTGTGCAATGCTTTTTGTGACTTTATGCCTCAATCATCCGCCGATATTGACACTGATGCAGTAGACGAGGATATTACTAACATGGAGACAAGAAACGAGGTATGTCATAATACCGGACTTCACCCTTGTGGAATGGATAGTTTTTTGTACTAAGGATGTTATTAGCTGTATCTATACCCGTACATTCAGTAGATACTCGGGAGATTTGTCTCTCTTGTGCGATTCATTTCGTGTATGCTTTAAACAGCCGCCTCGTCGCCTATCCACCTAGGATGCCAGAAACCAAGTAGTTTTGTGCTTGAAGTCTTTTAGTTTAGCCAGATAGTACAGACGAATTTTGCTATAGGGGTGATGCTGGAACATGTGCCACTTCCGTGGTTTTAGTAGTGTACATGAGAGGCAAGTATGGGGGGCTGTGTATATGGTCGGGTTACCTGCCCCTTTTCTGCTAATCTACATGCCACAGCACTCAGTTAGACATAGTGGCACGACGGTAACTTCGAATCTTGGATCTCCATCCGGTCTCAAATCGGCCCCCTTGGTCATTAACATTAACTTACCTGCATGTAGCATGCTTCGGCCAATCAGAAATCCGTCCGGTAGTTAACCACTTACACGCATAAAGCCGGGCGACGTACTAGCTCTGTGGCCGCTAGCTTACCCAGCAGTCAACATACACAACCCGCCGGTCACATTGATCAAGATGATTAGGAAGAAAAAGACAAGGATCTCAGGAGAAGACATAAAGTGTCATATTCTCATGGTTCTGCTTCGTATTCATGTATGTACGTTATGCGTCAAACCCTACCATCGAAAAACTCCTTTGCGTGTATCAGAGTAACTCCTGTGGTCTCTTAGCAGAAAATGCTCATGCTATGCGACGTTTTTACCGAAAAGTAGTAGTGGCCTCCTGAAAAGGCTGCCTTTTTCCAACAAATTACCAGACAAACAAGCCAACTTTTTTTTTTTTCTCTCCTGGCCTCTTGGCCGCCTGAAATCCATCCCCACCAAACTGAATGTGCTCTCGCAATTTACTCCGTACCATAGTCGGCAGCGTCCATGTACAAATCGATAAGGCATCCTGCGCTCCACGCTTGGGTCGGGCTTGAGTCGTCGCAGTACTGGCCGTCCTTCTGCGTGAGTTCCGTCAGACCGGCCCACGGGCTCTGCTTGATCATCTCCTTGCAGCCGCCTAGACGCCTCGTGACCTGCTGGAACGCCTCGACGCGCCCCTCTTGGCTGTCGCGTCGCAGGAGGTCGAACTTGAGGAGGGCGCGTAGGAAGAAGCCCGTGGGCCAGAGCCACTCGGGCCCCTGATGGTAGTTACGGCCTTTGGACGTCGAAAAGTCGGTCGAATCCTCGCTATTTATATAATAGGGCCGGTAATTCAGGTCGATAGGATCGAGCGTCGCCATTCCGGTCGGTCCGCGAAGGGCTTTGTCCGCCAGGACGAGAGCACCCATGGCGTGTTCTGGGTTGAAGAGGTCGGGGGCCACCGTCATGGCTATAGTGAAGTTAGGCCGCAGCTGATAATCTTCATACTCTTTTCCAGAGCGGTAGAGGTCCTTATAGATGCCGCGGCGGTTGACAATGCTCGAATTAACGGAGTATTTACCATCTTCCGATTTATCCACCGGGACGTAATAGCAGTGTTCAAAGTTTGATTTGACCAAGTCCGCCCAGGCTGAGAAGGTGATCTCGGAGCCGTCGGCCTTGGTTACACCCTTGTACGGATATTTGCCCTCGGTATTGAGCTGCGCTAGCCACTTAAGAGTACTGTAGAGAAGGCCAGTAATCTCAACAGCAGCGCCGTCACGGGGAGTGCCCGGAATGCCTTTGGAGCCAGCACGCTCACTCTCGCCCATCTTATCCATCCATGTACCGCAGTTGAATTGATTGCCACCGAAAATTATGCCGTTTGACCAGTCAACGTTGACTTCGATGTTGAAGCCTTCATCGCGCATCTGCGAGTCGATACCAGGACCTGCATTAGCTTCGCGGAACTTCAATCCAGAGGCGTGGCGTTGCATCGCTTCCTGGATAACATCTTGGATCAAGCTCTCTGTAGAGTAGGCTCTCGGGTCCTCCGACTCGAACCATGTATCATCATACGGCAAGAAGCGCCTTTTGACCTTTCTGGTTAGGAGACTCAGCCCATCTGGCGCGTAGCGAGTGTAGTCTTGGATACATTGCAAAAAGAACCAAACGGAGTCTCGACTATTGTACCGTGGGAGGTTGCCGCTGCTGAGGAGATTGGGAATCATGCCATGCTTAAGAACACTAGCAAATGCAAATATGTGCTCTGCAGCCTCGTCAAACCGACCAGTACCAAGGTACAGGCCACGAAGGGAGATGAAAACATCACGACCCCAGCATCTCGCCCACTCTACAGCAAAATGCGGCAACCCGGCGGCCAGTGAAGGAACAAATTTCTTTGGCCAGAGTGATCCAGACTTGACCAAGCCTGTCATCTGTATGCTGGCCATGGCTAAGCTTTGAAGGAACCACTGACCGCTTTGCACCTTTTCGTTCATTAATTCTAGTCCTCTATCCCAAGCGGCCTTGTAGGCAGTCCGCACAACAAGTGCAAAGTATCGGGGTAGGAGGAAGTTAGGGATGCTGCGAATTGCGTCGAAACGCTCCTTTAGCCAAGCAGCAGGTTTAACGAGACCCGCAAACTCCGGTTGCTGGCTCATCCTCTCGAGGCGCCCTACGGTGTAGTCTAGGGCCCATTGGCCATCTCGAAGATTCTGGCAAAGTGGGTGGGCAAGATTATTGTCTCTGATGATATCCTTCAAGAGACTCCACCATCCCTGCAGGCCGGCATACACAATCTTGCCATTTCCTGGAATGTCGTATGTCCCATCGTTACCACTGCTGCCGTCGCGTTCCTCGGCATCACAACGATAGAGTAAGAAGTTGAGATCAACCAAATCAAGTTCGGCCATGACTTCCTTGGCTCCAGATGTGACATAGTTATCCAAGCCTGATGAATGCTCCGCAGCTGGAATCCAAGTTTCGAATAGAGCAATACTTCCGGGCGGGAATTTGTCACGCACGGTGATAACTGTCTCATCCGACTTGACTTCCAATCGAATACCAGGTACATCAACTACTCGACTGGGGAGGCCGCGCAAATACTTCTTGTCGTTCTCGACTTCTCGTTTGGCTTCGTCGTCCGCGTCAACCTCTAGCATCCAGCTTCCTAAATGCCGCGCCTTCGTGCCACTAAGGTGAACGGCATTGAATGCGCCGTTGCCGTTTCCATAGCCAGGATACGCAGTATGGGCGATTAGAAAATATCCTTTCCTTGCCTCGGGGTGAACTCTGTGGACCGTGATGTACTGATCCTCGTGATGGATGTGCGTCTCGTCGTAACCATCCTTACCCATTATTGTATGAATTTGGTTCAGTAGCTTCTTGACACCACCAATACCACCTTTGCCACCGCCAATTGTTACCTCCTTAACAGAGGACGATTCAGACGTGTACAGTCTTGTTTCGTTTACGAGGTCGACCAGCTTCGGATATATTTCATCGTACCCCATAACGCTTCCGGTAACACTGGCACACATACACACTAGAGCGGCGTTTGGTAGCGTGTCTCGAGCGTCTCTCTTCTGCGCGGGAACTTCGTTGTCGTGTGTGCAATCCATGAATAGAGCCTGAACAGGTACAGGTTTAACTCTGCGGATCACCTCCCGTGTAGATTCGCCATTGATACCAGGACTTGTGGGGGCACTTCCAAGAACGCCCTTTGAGATTTCATCAACTTCAAAGCTGCCGATAGGACGCCCACCGTGGCGGTGCACCAATCTGCTGAGCTCCGCGGTACTCCAAGCTTGCATGGCTTCCCTGATTAATGAACTTAGGCCCAATCTCTTCACAAAGACGTAGTCCATCTCCTCAGAACCCGTGAATAGTTCGGCTACCACGTATAGGTTAGGGCGGACACGGCGAGCCTCATCGAGAATGTGCTCTGCGACGTGAAGGGGCGTAGAGTGGCAGTTGTCGATTCGGAAACCGGCAAAGTATTTCGCTAACATGCGTGCATAATTTGTCATGTGCTCCCATAGCCAAGGGCTATCTTGAGGGCCGGTTCCATAACGAAGCTTTACGCAATCTCCCCAGACGATGACTTCGCGACGAAGGTAAACTCGGGATTGAGGGCCAGCGTTATCCACAAGAGCGTTTCCAGCCCATACCCAGCCGTTGTTGACGAGCACCAAGTCTTCGGGTTTGAATTTATCAGAGGCTTCCGTCTTATTCAGGCGAGTGAAGTAAGTTTCGATCAGAGGATTATCTTGATCGATGGGGCCCAGTTTGGGGCCATGGTCGTCAAGGCGAACATACTTTATCCTATTGAAGAGCTGCTGGAGGATTTCTCCGATCTCCTTATCGTACTCTTCATAGAACGGGACATTGACCACGTCTAAAATCTGTACCAGTTTAGAGCGAATAGCTGATTCGTCCGCTTCGCCCCTGTATTTTGCAAATAAGACGGAAATCAACCCGGCCGAAACCTTGGGGTCGATATGTCGGCGGAAACGTTCGCCAAGTCTCTCATTTCCAAGAAGGCCATTCTGAATTAGGTATGCAGCTTGTTCTTTCAAACTAGCTCCCTTGAGGTTGTCGGGGTCACCATTAAAAGATCCCTCAGGGAGACTCAGCTTCCCAGCAGCCCATGAATCAATGGCGGCGTCAACGTCTCTATCAACGTCGAGCGCGTAGTATTCCCACAGACGAAGCTCGGAAACAACGTGTTTCTTGATGCCATCCATAACCTTGATGAGGTCATCGGTGGATTTGAGTTCTCTGGGATATCCTAGCTCTTCTAGCTTAGAGCTGAAGACCAGAAGTTGGGTGTCGAGAACGTAAGCTGACTCCAGCCAAGGCGCAGTAGTCAAGTTATATCCAGCCTCAGGATGCTCCAAGAGCCACTTGCTATTGTTCGCAGTGTGATTGAGGACTATGTCGGTCAGACTGAGAAGTGAGTGGTTATGCTCTAAGCTATCCACCATATGTTGTACGTCTTTCTCGCCTTGCGGAAAGCAATCGGGGTCCCATCCAAGTTGGTCGTACAAGCTGTACGGGGAGTTTGATGCACCACGGACTTGAAGGGGTGTGAAATGTATCATGTTGTATCCGCGGCCAGCAATACCTCGCAGATGTCTCTCCCAGTCGGTTGGATATTTCCCCATAAACTTGCTAATGACGGAAAATACCGATAGTGCTGGTAGCGGCAACGGGCGGCCCTCTAGCGACAGGCGAGGAGCGACATCGATGTAGTATAAAGGCGTCTTTTCGGACTTGACTTCAGTTGGTGTGGTTGGATTCAGGGTAGATGACAGTTCGGGCAACTCGGCGTAGGTGGTATAGAAGGCGAATGCGCCGGCTTCATAGACGGGAATCGAGATTTCGATAGTTCGGTTGAAATCGGGATTCAGTCTAGAAGGTCAATTAACACAAAGCGTTCTAAGCTCTTCAAGGGCGACCACTCCGCCTACTTGTACTCGCGGAACTGATCTCTGCGAAACTCAGAACCTCGATCAGGGATGTTGACCCATAAGCTGCCTTGCCGACATATAGACGATGTACCCTCGATCGTGAATCGTATCGTAATAGGTTCGCTGGACCTTGGGGCTAGGTAGATGTACTCGCCGGGGACATCGGGGGCGCCATTGTCTTTCAATGGCAGAATATAGACCTCATTTGAGGTCAATATCCGGGGAATCATGATTATACAATTGCGACACACAAAACTCAAACAATTAAGAATACCGAAAAGAAACAAAGTAGGAAACCCGAATCGAGTATCAAACGTCGCGGGAGAGGGCGGCGTGTGAAGGCGGGAGGAGGGATTATAGGTCAGGCAGTCAGACGATGTTGATGCGACTGTACAGAACGGAACAAAATGGAAGACCAATAAGCTATATCTTGGTCCTGAAGGTGGGTCCATGCTGCGGTGATGAGAAGAGTAGTAGCAGCAGTGGACCCGAGCAAGCGTGAAGGCGGGCTTGCTACCGCCATGACGTCATGGTTTTGTTAACGACCTACTTGGTCGTTCGCCGGAGACTGCGTTACCGCCGGCTCCGGCTGAGTAAAATACTGAGCCCGATGTGGTCCTCGCTTGCATCCGGGATCATGTTCGCTAGTGCTTCCACAGCAGAACCAATAATACTCGGTCTTTACAAATAGCCCATCTTTGTGGTTCGTCGTCGTGGTATTGGGGAACCACGAACCGGGGTGTCCTGTGATAGAACGTTAGCAGATGATTCCTGAGTCTTGTAATTCTACCCACTTATGTTGGCCTCGCAACCGTAATTCTTCTTCTTAGGATCGTAGCTGATCCCGCATAGTCGGCAGCGACGCAGATGGGGCTCGGGCGGGGGCGGAAAGGAAGAAGGATTCTGTCTGCTTTCTTCCATTTCTTCATCTTGCTTCTTGGCCTCTTCCTTCTTGGCCTCTTCCTCCTTCTTGGCCTCTTCTTTCTTCTTAGCCTCTTCCTCTCGTACCCGACGTAGTTCTTGCTCCTGTCGTTCTTTGCGTTTCTCTCTGCGCGATTTCTTGTGCTTCTTCCTCTCCTCCTTCAATTTTTGGGCCTCCTTTCTAGCCTCTTCTCGCTTATACTCTTCTGATTCATAATATCCCCGGGGGGCGAACTGAAATGGCTTGGCTTTCTTCGCAGACGGCTTGTTGAGTTGGTCGTCGGGTCCCCTCTTGGCTTGAGACGATAGTTGAGGTGATACTGTCTTGTCTGCACTAGACGTCGGCTTGGACAACGCCTTCTTTGTGGAAGAGGGTTCTGCGGGAGGTGTCTTGTTCTCTGCTTGGCCTTTCGGAGAGGGTTCTGCGGGCGATGTCTTGTTCTCTACTACAGGCGGCGACACCTTATCCGCATGAAGCAGCGGCGTAGACGATTCTGTCTCATCTGCATCAGACTTGCTGGTTCCCTTCAGCTGTTCCTTCAAATGTTCGGCGTAACGCTTCAGCTGTTGTGTGCGGGTCTCATCCAAAGGTATTCCATCGACATAAGTCTCTATTAGAATCAAATCTATGTCGCGTGCGGAAGGGATTGGCACGGGCAACATAGGGTTTGCTGCAGGCTGCGATGCAGGCAGCTCTGCCTTGTTCTTGGCCACTGAAGACAGTGGCTTCGGAGCGGTCGTGGTCTCTTGGGTGTTAGATGATGACATCTTGTCGGGGGCCAGGGATCGCGACATATCGCGATGTAGTCGACAATCAGTACGTAAAAAGTGTGCAAGACAAAGTGCGTAGTATGTTGAAAAGACGTAACAATGCGCGCAAGACAAAGTGCGTAGTATGTAGAAAAGGCGTAACAATGCGTGCAAGACACTGCGTGGAAGAAACCTAACAGTGTGTGCGAGGCAATGTGTTCGGGAGAGAAAATATTGGAAAAACAAGTGGGATGGGCGTGATCAAATAAAACAATAGAAAACTGTTGTGAGGCTCCTTCCTTATGGTCCAGAGTCCACGGGTCTAAACAGCAACGCGGCAACGCAGCAACGCGGCAACGACCTTAACAGCCCAGCAACCCAGCATCCGCCATTGCAGGAACGTGCCTACCAAATGATTTTCAACCAGTCAGATGCCACCTAATTCTGTCTAGGACGTTTTCAAGTGCCGTGTCTGCCTTAGTAGTAATGACAACTTACCTATTGTTAGGCAAGTAGCGAATCTTTCTTTACCCAAGGCTAAAATACCTGCTATTGAAGGGTAAAATAGGGTAGGGTGATCATCTGCGGAAGAGGAGAAAAAGAAATCTTTTACAGAATTATCCCATGCTCTCGATGTGCTTTATATCTTTACATCTATACAGTCCCTTATTGGCCACAAGGCATGATCACCTGTCAATATGTAAATCAAAACAGGCCATCTGGAATATACGTACCTAGGTATTTACATTATAGATAGATAATCACAATACTCTGATAATTGTGTCTCGTCAGGGGGACTAAGTAAGTATACCTTTGTACATAACTCCTCACGCAGCATTGTCGTTATTCCCACGCATTTAATTCTACCTAGGTACATCATGGCAGACTCATTAAGGGCTCCAAGAATCTATCTGATATATACCTTAGGTACATACATTATTGCGACCACGTTGACTCTACTTCATTATGTGCCGGTACTCTCGGATTCTTGTCACTTAAATGCCTAGGTACTCACAAAAAGAAGGGTTAGATATAAGAGATAATATTAACTCAAGATCATCCCAAATTTGGCTATAGGTAATTTTTTTAAGAAGGCACACGCATACGTACTCGAGGGACAGACCTGTGGTACAGTGGTGCATGGCCTACGTGGAAGGTTTCCTAAGGAACCAAAATACTTTTGCTAAAGTTTGCGCTGTTCTGCGATACTGCACAATGGCACTCGCAAGTGGGTGGCTTATATTGGTAAATTAGATAGACAAATTCACACACGACGTAACCTGCTTTGGGCGAGTGGTTAGAGTCGCCCTGGATGATAAGGGCAAGATTATACTGCAATCGCCCCGCCCCCGGAGCCATGGGTCGTGGTTCGATGCCAACATCGAGTAAACGTTTATCAAGTAATTTTCATCGTTTTCAAAATGAGAGGGGGCACTTTACAGTCCAATGCCAACATTGAACACAACACAAAGTAATATAAGGAGACGTGGTTTTTTTTTTGCAGTACCTACCTAAGGATGTCTCAATAACTTTTATGATTTTTTTTTTCAAGCCTCACCGGCTAGCAACAGAGGATGTTGGGTATGTCACGTAAGCTACAGGCATTCTAGTCGATTCTTAATTATAGCAAGATAATATCAATGCTACTTTTAATTCAAACATCTAGTAAACTCTTAGCTTTCGGTTCTAGAACTTTTTGGTTTCTTATCGTTGTATTGTTATATATTCATTTGATCATGGCATTTGAAAGAAAGTACACGAAGAATCCACACGAAAAAGCATTCGTCTTCAGAAAAGACCCTCAAATTTACCACGAAAAATTCATGACAAGACATCTAATTCTGAAGATATTCAGCGGTTTCGAAGTCTGATTGGTTTCTTTATGCGTGTGTTTGGTTTCTCAAAATCTATGGTCTGGGTGGAATGGATTAGATAATTTTGTAGACTTGTATGTTTGTTTTATCTAGTATGAAGATTCGGGAATTTTGAGGTTAGTAGATAGATTGCCACGGATTCTAAAGGCAGAATCAAATAGGAAATGCTAGGAATAGCTTCACCATTTCCAGTATATTAAGCAGCTCGCTTGCTCAAAGGAGATTTGGTCGAGAAATAGGTAGGTGTGTTGCACAAGCTAGAGATACTCCAGCCGATTTTAAATGTAACAGGCAAAAGTTAATTCTTGCTTTCTATAATACCTATCAATACCACCCCTAAATTGAAACGGGGAAGTTTAAACATTCCCCAACGGACTTTTGTGGCCCAGCCTAGCCTTAGAGAGTGGCGTGGGGGTTTTCTGGTTGTGACATATAGAGATAAATTAGATGAGGGAAGTCATGTACATGACATCCTGCTCTGGGCAAGTGGTCTTGAGGTATTGAGGTCGCTCCGAAAGACATGCTAGATCTATCCTAGGATGCTTGCCCCACCCCCGGAGCACAATAAGTCATAGTTCGATGCCCACATTGAGCAAGTTTTCAATTTGCAAGTTTTCAATTTGCGCGTGAGAGAGGGAGTGCTTTACAGCTCGATGCCAACATTGAGCAACATGGGGAGACTTTTTTTTTTTTTTTTTTTTTTTTGGAGATTTGCTATTCGCACCCAGGTACAAAGCCCGCAGCCGCTAAGGTTTCCGGGCGCGATAGCTTACATCCTCGAATAACCGTACGAAATCGGCTCCGATCCCTTTATAATTAATATCATTTAAAAGATAATTCAAAGGCAAATTGAATGATACAAGTTGCATCATTATACGATACTTAATTGTAAAGCTGTATATCTGGTTGTCCGAAAGGGTGCTTCCGCTGGAATCGCCTGTCGCATCCCCGATCCCATCGCATTTTTCAGACCAAAATATAATTAAATATCATTCCGAATTCAAGGTTGAGGAAATTAGAAAAAATACGAGTAGAAAACGCTTTAGAATACAAATTGATTGATACAGATTGTATCCCTCTACGATTTATTCGGGTAGAGTTATTGCTGTTACTATTCAACCCGGCTGAATTGTAATACCCATCGCCGGTTGCATTGCATCGCATCGCAATTTCGAACATGAATAACTTTACGGCCAAGACATGCACCGGGATATAACCAGTACAGTTAGAGAGCTCTCAATTAGACAAATTGATTGATATGGATTTGGAAATTAGGAAAAAGCGAATACCTTATGTATTGGGGATAAGATATTGCTATATGAGGCTCAAAATGCGGCTCTGCGGGCGCGGAGCTTATCAGGGGTTGTGTATCGAATAAAAAAAATAATATATATAAATAGGGGAAGAGGATGGCGTGGGGCATCTCCGCAATAGCATATGTAAATAAATTAGATGACGAATTCTACTGCATGACAATCTGCTTCGGGCAAGTGGTTCTGGGTAACATAGAGGTCGGTCTGAAAACTAGTTTAGATCTAGCCTAGAATGCTTGCCCCGCCCCCGGAGTAGGTCATGGTTCGATGCCCACATTGAGCAACTTTTCAATTTACAATCTCTCAATTTACAATTTCTCAAATTACAAAAGAGAGTGGGGGCTTGCTGCCAGCTTTTTCTTCCTTTGATATTCTCAAAAGCCCTGGAAAATAAGGGTTCAGACTCTCTCAACAGATCGCTCCCAGGGGATTTGAAACCGCCCTTCGACGACAACGTTGAGCATCTTTGAGCAGGGGTATATAATTCTTTTCCTTTTACTACCTATTCTTTCTATTCTTTCCATTCATTTTTATTCCGTTCCGTTTAATTTTCTCTTGCCCTTTTTTCTTCCTTTTTTTTTTTTCTTTTTTTCAAGAATAAATTAATGCGCATTATTACCCTTCTGTTCAAAGGTCCACCACTTCAAATTTCACCTCTTAGCCAAAGTTCTGTGTCGGCCATGGGCACATATATAAGTTATGTTAATCCTACAAAGCTCTACCTGGCATTGTGGTCTGCATTCCCTTGACTGCCTTGTCACCATTTTACCCTCTTCCTCGCCTGCAGGAAAACCCGGCTCAACTACTTAAGGTAGGCAGGTACTTAGGCAGGCAATTTCAGCTCTAGAGACCCCTTTTGAAAACATGAGATCACGAAACTTCTCCCGCCGGCCAAATCTGATGCTAGGAAACGGAGACGCCAGCTCACCTTGGGTGGATCTACACATAACGCCGCCATGTGGAATATGAACCACCCCGCCATCCAGAACTTTCATTTCCCAATCTCGTCTTCTACCTCCTAGTCATCTCTTCGGCCGGTCTTGTAGCCATGACTCTTGCCGTCTTGCCGCTTGGATGAACCCCGTGTCGCAATAGATGGTGTTGCGTATTCAGTCTTCCGACTTTCCCCCCGAGTCCCGCATGTTTTTCCGGCTTTGACTTCGCCGAGCGCGTGATACGGGCCATGCTCCTCTTGATGCCGCATCCAAGCCTCTGTGTTGTTGCCGTGATCGTGTACGTACTTTTGCTGCTCCTGGCTCGCTCGCTGCTGCGTCCACTGGTTCCGGGATACGGAAATCATTGCCGACCCACTCTTCGCCCCTTTTGAACCAGATTGTCCTGTCGAGTGTTAATGGAGCCTAAGATGGTACGGTGTGTTCTGTTTACCTTGTAATTCCGAGTTCCCCTTAGACATGGGGACCTTTGAGGAATCTTCCGCCGGCATGTTTTGTAGTAAAGCTTTGAGGTAGGAATTGGAGTGGGACTTCGGTGTGATTGCATAAAGTGAATATTCCGCAGATGTTTTTCTGCCATACTATTTTGCTGGATGTGATGAAAACAGTAGTAGACTTGTACGGGAACGAACACAGTATCGGATATTGCCCTCCTTTTATGCCATCTTGAAGACCACGAACATTAACCCGCAAGGCTTTTGAGGGAGCACAGAGAACATACCGTCTCCCTAAATACGCGAGCAACTTATCGCTCATGCCAAGGCATCGTAATATGTGAGGACAAACGGGCTGGTGCAGGCCAGATATCGCGGGGGGCGTTCCTTGAGCAACCTAGATGGAACATCGCTGTTTTCCTTGTTTCCTCCCATCATTCGATGCGTACGTCGGTAGGTATCTCATCGGGCCGGGGCAAATAACCAGCCGACTGATGGAGGGCGTTTCCCTCCGAAACTATCGGGTGCTTTCGCCTCGCCATTCCCGTTACAGAACTCGGCGGTACGACTGATCCCATCATGGTTTGTGCTTACTAGGGGCTGGTCGACTCCCCTTTCAAGATGGCCCCCTCTGATACTATACCATCACATGATTTATTACATGTGGGCTTCATACATCAGTGACCATTATCATCCGTCCTAATAGCTATCATGAGTAGTAGATCACTCTATCATTAAGGGTTGACGTACTTAGGGAATGTGCTACTGAACTCTTCTGCATCGGCTACTGCGCGTCTAATAGCCTTCGTGAGCTTCAGTCATATGGTCCAGTTGCACAGAGAAGTGTATGCTCCCGGCGGCAACTTGCATCAGGGTTACTGTTCCCAATCTATCCAGTGTCCATATATACCTTTGATGAATGAACATCAACATGTCCAGCTCGTCAGCATTACGGGTCCGAGTACACACCTAGGTGTGAAGGTCAGTTAGCACAGCCTTGGGCCGAGCAATTCCGAAGCCGATCTATGTGGTTGGACGGCGAATTGTCCGACCTTGCTTCCACGTGGACTCAGCATGATTTGCCAGGAGTAGGTTTAAGTTACACAACTACCGGCCTCGCCGCCAGATCTCCGAGACATTTATGCCTTAGGCAGCTATTTCTCTAAGAGTATGCATTCTTCCTAGTTTTGGTCCTACTTAGTATTGTTATGACATCAATTATAATCAACCTCGGGTGTGTCCTAATATTGTACTACTTACTCCTACCAAGTTTCGTTGCCCCTAGCTACACGAGGCTAGCAGCTCGAGTCTGGCAACTTCTCCTGCTGCAGTGCTGATGTAATCTTTATCTAGTTCATACATCATGCGAAGGCTGGTAGATATTCCTAGGGGATGGAAACAAAGCGATAGGTCATGTCACTACCGCCTTGTATTACATATATTAGTCTAAGCTTACTAAATTATTACAAGAGCCAAGTAGCCTCATACAGTCGTAACATTGGTGTAGTACGATATGCTTGCTGATTCACCCGTTATATGTCCATCTCACATGAAAACCAGCTGTCTCGAAATCATGCCAGTTCAAAATGGGGAAAGACGAACGAGGCAAGTTGTCTTTTTCGGCATATGCAAATCAACTACGCGTCGATTTTAAACCTGGCCGTGGCATGCTTCGAGAACCTCTCCTGTTCCAGATGACGCACGCATTCTCTAAGAGATCGAATATTAGCTCCGAGGTCTATCTTGGCATGCATTCACGGATTGGTGCATGTCGCGCCTCTGAGCCCCTGACGTGTTACCTCAAATGAAATATAATTGGACACTGGGACCGTGATACGAAAAGACTGTTATCTCCGAGACCGAGGGCATTTAGGTATCCCAAACATTTCTGTGGTCAACATGACGATGCTTGTCCTCGCAAATCGGTAGATCTCCCTAACGGCCTGCTTCATCAGATCGAGAGCGACTGCTCCTTAGATCTTATTCGGACGCTTTGAAGTATCTTCATTGAAATGCATCTCATCGTATCGTAAGCTGTGGCGTTAGAATCATCTAAGTCTACTATTCTCGATATCAAGATGCGAAATCGTCGATTACATGCTGCCTTATTCCTTTCTCTCAACCGTTTCCTGGGCCAGTGATGGCTCGCCACTGTCATAGGCATCTGTTTGAAACTCCACCGGGATAATGCCCAACTTCTCTGCCTCCTTGGCAGTAAAGGTACCGTAAATATCGACCTCATCGTATTCTCCCATTCCCGCGACAGGAAATAGCTTGTTGAGACCGAAGAAGATGGCGGCGCTGGTAAAGAAGCCTGCATGACGATGGGGTGTAAGAAAGTCGCCTCTCAAATACAATCACGGAATGAACTCACCTATGAAGAACGCCATAAAATACAGCTCGAACAGAGCCCTAGGCGCATTCGTATCCTGATTGATAGTGACGACGAGACCGCCGATGGTCGGAACCCAACCGCAGATCCAGGCGACGATCGCCCTCCAATTGACGCCGTTCCAATACCAATACGAGGAGTTCTTGCTAGCATATAGATGACTTAGGCGAATTTTGCGCCCGCGAAGGAGGTAAAAGTCGACTGCCATGAGACCGATCATGGGCGAAAGGAAGACGGAAAAAGAGCTCAGGACTTGAATAAACGTTACCGCTCTGTTCACAAGCTGCCAAGGCTGTACGACCCAAGCAGCGATGAAGGTGATGATGGCGCCACGTCGTATGTTGATGTAATGAGGCCACAGGCCAGCAAGATCGATGCCGCCGGCTACTGCGTTGCCGCAGATGTTTTCAAACATGCTGGTCAGTCCAAATCCAAAAGCAAGGAAGAACACGCCGGCCCGAGCCGCCGAGGAGCCTTCCCCGTTCTCCATCATCCTCATCAGGAGATCTGGTGGGTTCCAAAATACCTCGCCGTAGATTTTCTGGGCTGCGCTAGTCGTCACAAGTCCGACGAGACATACGAGAATGCCAGTAATCCAACCCGAAGTTATGGTCCCGATCATGTATGCCCTCCAGTTTCGCGCATACCGCGAGAAATCCGAACCGTTCGTTATACCAGCGGTAATACCTCCTATTGTTTGGTTGATACCGGCCATCAAGAGCCAAGACACATTCCACTTGGACCCCTCGGGGAGAGCCACACCAGTGCTCAGAAGAGGTCCGGCACCGTGCGCCGTCAATAGTGCCCATATCATGATGGCGATCATGCCTAAGGCACTATAGATGGTCGTGAAAAGGAATGGAGTCTTAAACTTCTCCGGTCGGATCCACAAGAGCGGCGTAGACAGAAACCAGAAAACGACGAAGCCGATGAACTGGTCACCCGTGGCCGGAAGACTCTCGGGTAGGAAGTTCCCCATCCTGGCGAATGACGGCCAGATTGCCGTCAAGCACACCGCGGCAAGCCGTCCGCCATTCCAGCATTGAATCGCGTTCCAGATAAAATTCAGCAGAATGCGCTGTAGCAGGGGAATGTAACTCGCTCTCAAACCCCAGGTATACCGATTCTGGATGGTAAAGCCGATATGCCATTTCAAACCACACCACGCGATTAGAGTGGAAAAGGCAACGATTAGGGCGCGGCCAATGATGATGATCGCAAGAGACTGAGGAACCGATAATCCTTGGGCTAGACGATTGCGATTATTTAGAACCAGATGACCAATGGCTATTATCAGGAGCCTTACTTAGGAAACTACTCGGAGTCTGCCAGTTGGTGATGTTAAGGGACGATAGTGTCCAGAATCCATAGTAATGGAACCAACCTGGTCACTTGTCAGCAGGGCGGGTTTTCGCGTGCGAAAACAGGCACTTCGGAGACTTACCCCAAGTCCTTCGGCTTGGCGGTAAAGGTATCAAGTCGCGATTGCTCCATTGATCAGTCTGCTCATGTTGGGCCTCGTCGCCGTGCAGGCGAACCTTCTCCTTGACTCTTTCGAAACGAGATCTTAAACCAACGGCCATCGCTGCGCTGAAGCCCGGATCGACAAGTTAGGGGGTCGAAAGTCTGAAGCCCGGCTCAGTTTGGGCTGCGGAATTGCTATGTGATATACCGCGGGCTGCCCGGGTAGTCCAGCCACTCAGCAATGCAGGCATACGGATGTCAACCCCGAATCAAATCCCCAACCCCCGTGAGCTCGGGTGGCCTGGGGTCTAGAGATAACAAGGAGGATTGACATGATATCTTGCACATCTGGCTAGGCCAGCCAACATCAAGGCTGGAAGACTTACAAGGTGGGTGTGGTTGCATCTTAGCTGCCGTAGTCTCGGGAGTCCGCTGTCAAAGCGGTAGTGAGCCGTACAACATATTCGTCTTATCAGATTCGCCAAGTCGCCTAGTTTACGAACCCACAGGCCCACGACACGCCACGGGGAATATCATCACTAATGTAACGAAAGACTGGACATAGTAGGCTGGTAAGGTATGATCGGCTCCACATCTGGAAGCGATGTGCGGTAGATAACATCTTATCTGATCCTGCATCGCCCCGGGATACCTCCATTCAGTAAAGTTCGGGTTGAAAATAAGCAAGTACCTTGATGTTGGGTATGCCTGAGTTTTAACTCAGGGTATTGTATCGAAAAAAAATTTCTAGCAAATCTGACCCGACCCACACGTCCGAAAACGGAAATCGATTCTGTGATCTAATTGGTTTATGCACGAATACGGGCTTTTGATTGGCTTAAGGATTAAGGGCTTCTAATTGGGTAACCTGCCTGAGTAAGCTGGCCAGCACCCAGCAACCAGCATCACGAACCTGGCCGCCTGATATCGCGCGCGCAGCGCGCACGGCGGGGGCCGGAGTCGTCGAGCAACGAGCCGCGCGT
>JAOXNQ010004204.1:0-28963 GCA_028571165.1 Hypoxylon perforatum
CGATCTCGCGGCGGCATGCCCAGGTCCTGCGTGCGCAGCGTCTCGATGGCGCGCTTCAGGTACGCCATGCCCGCCGCCTTGAGCCGGTCGTGGGCGCTCGCGATGAAGTCCTCGATCGCCACCTCGTTCTCCTCGAGGTACGGGTGTAGGTACGTCTCGTAGAGCACGCGCGCGCCTTGGGTCTGGGGTAGCACGAGGTAGAGGAGGAAGAACAGGCGCAGGTAGGAATAGAAGGGGATCCAGACCAGGATGAACTCGGTCCAGGACTCGACGAGGAGGGCGCACGACAGCACCGACCAGTACATCAGCCATGGCGTGAGCTGTGCCGGGTCGGAGGTCTTGAGTGCCTTGTAGGATGCGAACAGAGGGAAGAGGAAGGATGCTACGGAGCTATTGCGTGTTAGGGTGGGTTAGTGACAATTCCTGCAGGTCGTGGAGTTAGCTAAAAAGCGCTGGACGTACGATAGCAGCTTTGGGATTAAGTCGAACATGGTGACAGCTTCGAGTAGGTATATGGGTATATGGGTATTAGTTGTTAAGATCCTCGTTACGCTCTCAATGTCGATTGTAGTACTAGAGGATTGTCGAGTCAAAGCCGTACTCGATGGTTAGTGTAATGGTTTAGCTTGGTGATAGGTAAGATAAGGTTGTCGGAAGAAGAGGACGAGGGACAAAGAAGGGGAAGAAAGAAGACCGGCAGCTCCGGCAAAGAGGCGCCTCGCAAAAGCTGGCTTGGGTATAGATTTGCTATTAGGTTGATGCTAGATACTCGGGAACAATTGTCGCAGCTGGCAAGTCTCAAATCTCATGTAAGTTGGAGCTAGAGTCGTGAATGACGATTGAGAGAGATCACGACGGGTGACCCCACTAGACGTCACAAGCGGTAGGAGCAATCACCTGCGCTGCGCCGCTTGGAGGTGCTTAAGTGCCTGGAGAGGCAGAACTCAGTTGCTGATAAGCGTTGATGCCTTATTTAGCTGGGCGCGGGGCTTGCGTGCGGGGCTAGCTCGGACTGTCTCTAGACTCGAAGGACCTGGCACTTGGATTGGCGGGACACAGACCTGTCACTTGCCGGCAGGCCTTAATTTAGGTGTTGCAGCTGAACCGTGCACAGGAGCTGCAAGGTGTTACCATTCAGCTGGAGGCGGGTACATAGGTACTTACAACCTGCGACTTCAAGATGTCGGTATCGGTATTGGGCGACGAGAAGAATATTGGGCGAAGTGTAGAATAACCAAAAAAAAAACTTGGGCATCGCTGGAATGGTATATTTATCGCAAAGGCTAACAAACACGTAGCAAAATCACTGTCATGTCGTCTATTCCTTACCGTGTCCTTACTCTATTCCAACTGTTTCCAGACTCCCGCCCGGTGATAAGTCCGATTACATATGACGCGTCCTATCAATCTATTCGACTGCCTAACTCAAGTTGCACCACTAATAAGTAGAAAACACATATCCTCGAGTTTCAGCATACGAAATGCTGCCTAATAACTCGTCTGATAATCTGTTCAATAGAAAACTGCCCAAGTCGGTGAAAGATGCCAGAATTATCATCTTCGGCCTCTGAGCCCTTGCACGGACAGCCACGGAACGAGGGTCCGCACACGGGGAGGACAAGCGGCATCCGCACCGTTGCTTAGGGATCCATGCGTAGACATCTACTACTATTGAAGCTCATGCAACTCATGCAGCGATGTCATTATATCCACACTTTTCTATTTCTATTGTGATAAGGGAAAGCTCCCCCAAAACGTGGAAAGCTTCTATAATTACCGAACTAGGCAACCCGGATAAATAATAAAAATGAAAGAAATATCGTGGTGTTTAGTAACATGCTTAGGAGCTTAGCTTGGGAGTTTACGGCAGTATCCCTTGTCTTGCTTCTGAAAAGTAGCTTACTGGTTGGTAATAAGTGGCTAACCCAAGATAGGGGTAGGCGTTCAAGACTCGTAAAGATGCAGACCCAGAAGGTTCTAAAAACGATGATGTCGATGCGTAAGAGGTTATGCGTATATGTACAAATGTATAGGTACATACCTTGATACTGTGGCCTTGTTGGACTAGGATCACTTTCTGTCCACCACTCCCAACTCCCGTCTTAGGAGTAACAGGGTGAAAGCTAAGGTGATGATAGGAGTCGTAAAATCGATCGTGTTTTCAAGAACGATATACGCTATTCTCGAACCTCAAAGTTTAATGCGTGAGTTGGCGTGTACTGTTTGAAATTACATCAAATTATTTCAACACCTAAGCCATAAATATGATTCATAAACCAGGCCTCTAGCCATTGAAACGGCTTATTTTAATTACTCGAGTATAGATGAGGAGCCCGAATAGGACTCAGATAAGTACCTTGGTAGGTATTTCTACATTATCCAATACGAATCGTGGGTGTATCTTATAACCCATCAATAATACACGTACTAGTAGTATTTGTACCTAGTACTTTGAATCGGTGAGAAGACACCCATCTCATAGCAACTCTAGCAACTTACATCAAATTTCCCACGGATGTGTCGATGAATATTGGAAGGCATTTGTTTGGGTGTAACAGGTCGCGAAATGAGTTCACATTTATAGAGTTTACGATTTTGTCAATCATTACAATAAGCCAACGAAGTACTCGAGTAAAAGTTTAAATAAGGAAATCTATGGTGCCATTCCTCCTCTCCTTTCAAGACCGTGAGATATCCCTATATATACATAGAACGCCGGTACATGATCCCAGAGTTACATAATTCCACACTCAATTCGCAGAGAAGTCATCTCCAGGATCGTTGAAGGAGAAGAAGTCAGGCGGTGACACGTACGCCCCGGAATCACCGCCCTGGCCTTGACCCGAACTTCCCCCCTTGTTAGGCGAAGAGGATTTTTCCTTGCTGGGAGACTACGCTGAGTTAGACTTTATAAGGAATCTTGTAACGAGAGTGGCGGTACCTTGGAGCCTCGCTTCTTGGTGTCTTTGGACGGCTTCTTCTTCGAGCTAGACTTCTTCTCTTGGATCTGGTTAGCATCTGTCCCGGGATACGGCTTTTGGTAGTTCTTACTTGCTGCCTCCCCTGAGTGATCCCCGGACGCCATGGTTCTTATAAGGCTGAAGGCTCCTTTGTCGGTATGATCCGAAAACGAACTGCTATGGAGGAGACCCATTTTGGAACTGGATCACGACCCTTATCGTCTACTTATATAGACTATCCCGCGTCTCCTATCTTTAGGTTATTTTTTGCAGTTTTACACCGTGGCGGTGGCTTTCTTCCTATCCCTGAACTCGAGGTAGCGTGATACGTTTTTTGCTAGCTAGACCCCTCACTATCACTCGTCGATGCCAAATGCGTGGGTCCAGTTAGTATAGCTCAGCGGCTCACATTCCGGAACTGAGGCCATTCTTGAAAATCCTAAGTTAATCAAATTGAGTCAACCTGCGCCATAGCTCGGTTCCCCCGTTTCGTCCATGGCCAGCGACAGCCGAGGAAAATGACGTCCCGATTGGGAATGTTGCTACGGGGGCCTCCCCCTTAACCCCCCTTACCTAATTACCGGACTACGGTCGGCTCGGGCTCTGGGAATCCTTGGTGTCGCTCGCGGGCAGGTTTGTGCGGCAGGTTTGTGCATGTGAGCCCTGGCGTGACGATTGCTGGGCCGCACGGCACCGTGCCGAATGCGGATTAGAGATGCGAGCTGCCGATGGACCCATGCCGCTTTTGAGCGGCGCGGACCCAGCAAGGTAGATTTTTGGCGTCGCTACGTCTTCCCTTAAGGCTGACGGTGCTACCCTAGCCGCTCTTAGCCCCATTCGACCTGTCGGTGTGTAGCATCATGGGAGGGCTAGATATATAGAGGTAGATCGATGGTCTGCACATTCGGTTGCACTGCAGCAGAATTGACCTATTTATGGTGACACCTCTCACCCGTACGAGATACCAGCGTCACCTGCAGGAGATTGGTCATTTTTTCTCTGGAATCAAAACTTATAGCCACCGGGGCTGAACGTTTGACCTTGATCCATCGAGCCGTGTCTCTTCAACTCGGACTCCGAGTTCGCGATACCCGCGTCGCGGCTATGAATGGTTCCGGCTAGTCAACACGTGGCAACTTCGTCTAGCGCGCTCACCTTTCCGGTTTAAAATTCGTATTGGAAAACTCTTAATCGAAAATATCTCTAGCTCTATCCAAGGCATACTAGGAACTCGAATCACAAGGAATATGGTTCGGATTTAGAAAATAGCCCACGAAAGTTATCTAATAACTCGCTAGCTCCAGACTATTACCACCCGATTACTACAACAGAGTCACAATCTCTAAGATATAGGGGTAGCCGATATTGATTCCTTCCAGGACACCGGGCTGAGTGCCGTCAATTATATTAAAATCGGATCGGCCGGAGCCAAGAAGCTGGACGGCTTGAATCAAACTAACCCCAGCGGAGCTTTGTGAGGGGGTGTTGTGCATAACTACCTCCTAGGAGGTAGAATCGGACTGTTTCAATACGAATCGACTTTGCTAGCTTGTTTCTTGACCGACCATTGCCACTAGCATATTGGTATGGTACGTTATCAGGTTGGCAGTCACCGCATACCAGTCAGGAAAAGAGTTGCTTCCACTCTACATCAAATCAACTAGAGTTCTAAATATAAACTCGTATTGTTATCGAGAGCGCTCGACTACTTGGTGTATTTGTTTTATCGTCTATAAGGTAGTATGACCCTGATATGTTAAACCTCAAAGGCATCTTCAGCGCTAATGTGAGAAAGGTGATTGGGTGATTTACGCTTGTATAGCTTTGATAAAGCCACCGAGCCCTTAACAAGGCCCTCGATGAAACTATAAGAGCTGACGCCACCCCTGGGAAGGTATTCGGTATACTATAAGGTGAGGTGGCCGAATACCAAGCATATCGAGCCTCTCATCATAAGACATTGGTTTCTATATGCTACTTGGTGAGTTATTAATCTTAGTCTTGTTTAGACCGTACAGTAGTTCATGGCTATTTGTCATCGTTTACGTCCCGGAATCCAAGATTTGTATTTGCCACTTGTCTCCGGACTGGGCGAGCACTACCTTCCGTAGGTGGTACCCCTATCCTCCAACCGACCCCAGGCTTTGGTTTACAGTCCTTACGTCGGTGAGAGGATCGACGTTAATAACGTTGTCATTGCAGACCATGTGTTATCTAAAGAAAGTAGATCATGAAGAGATTCGTCACGAGTATCTCTAAGATTGGTATTACAGCAAAATTAAAGGAGACATTCCCAACTGAACGGACATTACCGGATGCAACTAAACACACGGATGGCGTCCTTGATTGTTCTAGACTACGCATATTTGGAATGCCTCCGGTAATCATCCCTTGATGATCATCTCGATGCCGGCATGAATTGTCAAAATTTGCGCATGAACATCCTTCCACAATACGGATCCTCGGAGAAGGAGCCGTGTGACAATACCCATCTTACTGCGGCGAAATAGTTCAGGATGCGTAATGCGTAAGAGTTTACTGTCTGCGTGGAACCGCCATCCCCTTAATACTGAGGCTGACAGCACACCCTTAGAAATCAGCCTCATAGCCCCCAAGCAGTTGGCTGGCACGGATGCTCTTCTTTTTCACACCGGACACTGTGACGTGGTCGGTACCGAGGGAGTGGACTGGTCCGAACACCTGCGGGGGACTTATTTGCACCTAAGTTCCAGTATTAAGGGGTAATCACCACGACAGCATGGTCACAAGCGTGTCCGGTCATACATGACCCATCCTGTTCGGATTCAAAAAAGACCTTACTGGCTCTGTGTGAGCTCAAATCCGCCGAAGTTGCCGCCGATGGTGTAAAGCTGCATTACGGAATAAGTCCTGCGATCATCTTACCACACCGAGTGACCGTTCGTGCTACCTACCTACCCCGGGCATGGTGAGTGTAGGCTAGTAAAGGACCATTGCATGGACGGGTGACATCAATTACTCCAGTTGAATATGTTTTCGTGGAGAGAAATGTAATATCGCTTTGACTCGTATTTCGATTGCAGACAATGTTTCCGCGATCTTGAAATATCCGCACGACTTTCTTTTGTTTGATTTGGTTTTAGGAAATGGATCATTGGTTACATGCAATCGAGCTTCATACCTGTGCTCCCAGATCAAGTGAGTCAAGTTTATACTCTTATAGCTCGATTCAACCCCTACCTATGGAATGCCCTCCGCTGAAGCCTTAAATGGCATTATCAATGATACCGGAGCTAAATTTCGAAGCCTACCTCCAGAGCCTCGGTATGTAACAAGGGTAGGTATATAGGGCATGGAACTTGGTGTTCAATTCAACTACTACTTCTCTATCGTTCTAAGATCGTTGATTCCCCCCTCTCTTTTCGAGAAGGGAATTTGTGCTCTATTTATGCCCATCATCTAACTGTCCTAACTGTCTTACATAGGCAGCGTTATCGATCGCTAAACGCCAGTAACGCTGATGGCTGGGTCGATCTCTGGGTACGATTAGCAGCGCGACAGCCTCAATCAATAATACCGACTTACCTTCCGAAGATCTTAGATTGGTTTACCATTTCCTCAAGCGTGAGTGTTTCGAATACAAATCGACCTAACAACGGAAATGCGGGAGGTGAAAGTGGAAATGGGAAGGGAATTGAAAGTTGGATCACATATTTGAAAAAAAAAAAGAAAAAGGATGATATAAAAAGAAGTGACATTAGAAATGAAATGGGAATTGAGAAATATAATAATGACAACAAAAAAGAAGTCGAAAAAAATTACAAAAAGCTCAGCCGGGGGGTGGGTCGAACCCGGCCCCCCCGGCCTACGAAAACCCGGGGCGTCCCCCAGGTTTTACTCATCGGCCGGCTGGCGCCTCAACCACTGCACCACAGGGCCCGTAGGCCCCCTGCTGCAGTTGGTGGGCCACTCAGCCGGCCGGTGAAAAAAGGTGCACCTAACTTGTATTATATGTCTTGATTTGGTTGCCCGGTTGGGAGGGGTTCGTTGCTGGGCAAATGGCACACTGCTAAACAGGCAAACACTCAGCAAAAGCGTATGTACCTAAGGTACCTAACGTTCAATCCAAATGAAACGATTTTAAGCTCAAAAAAGTCGGACGTATCTGACTGCCGTAATGGTAAAGGGTCTTCATCCCGACAATCATAATAAAGTACCGCTTCTCTAGTGTCCAACCCGCAGCGTCGAATGCCACTTAGCTCGCAGCTGGTGTTTTTAACTTCGCGTGGCGAGTGCATATACATCGCGGCTCAACATATTCAGTTTAACTAGATCTCAGTTATAAAGGGGCTTTGGTGAAGCCCCTTTTCAGCCCCCTTTAAGCCCCTTTTCGGATATGATCGTGTAACCTGCCCCGGAGTTTATCGGGATTTATTATTACCTAAGTAGGTACCTAGGTAGGCAGCAATCCCTTCTGCTGCAGCGCATGATAGACCCACCTAAACACTGAATCAGCGGTCTAACTACTCCTCTCTCACAAATATTCCGATTAGATAGGATCTGATCTTTCATTCCTTATTAAATAATGAACAAATGAACTAAAGGATATTTCAAATACACGGCTCAGTTCATTCGTATTTAGCTACCTCCTACCGTCTAGCCTTTCATCACAACTATGACGTCGACAAATTACTCCGTGCCTCGCGAAGCTCGACGAGTATTTGACGATGGCATTCTCAAGAATCCATTAATGAAAGACCTAATACCCCTAGAGTTGCAGTCACTCGCAAAACATGTTCGGTTTGAAGGGTCATACAATCCCAGTATTCCCGTCAATTGGCGGTTCGCCGAGAGCATCTCAGCTCTCAAAGCATTGGAAGCAACCATGCTCAACTACCTCATCACTCGCAAGTATAAGACAGAACCAGCCGATGTCACTATTAATACGTAAGTCCCATCTAGAGTAGTGAGCCAAGGCCTATGAGAAACATGTTAATTGAGTCTCCTTACTAGTGATCATGCCTCCTTGTTCTTTATGTCGCCCATGGTTGTGCGTATTATCAAGGATGGAAATCCGGTGCCTATCGATCCATCTTCGGAAGATATACAAGCCGCTTTCCCCAATAGGGACTTTCATCGCTCCTACGTCTCACACCATAGGGCGCTTGCCACAAACATCTACAAAACAAAAGATGGGCGTTTTTACCATACGCACGGTAAGCTTGACCTCGTCTAATACCTGTAACTAGTAGTTGGTGGAAATGCTTAGATGCTGAATGATGCGTAGGGAGTATGAACCCTGATCCCACACTTACAGCATTGGGGCTGCCGCTGGACGGAGAAGAGAGCGACACTTACGACTCAGTCGTAGAGAGGATACAGGAGAAGGTGTCTCAGCTCGATTCGGCAACGCTGGATGAGCTTATGAACGAACAGTACCGCCAAGCGGGTACGGTTTCCCTGACTTTGGAAGAGTACTTCGCTAGCGAGCACGGTCAAGAGAACGTGCAGGTCGGTCTCTGGGAGACTTCCAAAGACCCTACTTCGAATCAGCCGCCTGCGTGGTGGCCAGAAAACGAGAGTTTCCCATCGTCTCCCAAGCGACCACTCGCAGGTCTCAAGGTAATTGATCTATGCAGAGTAATCGCTGGCCCCGCGATCACCCGGTCGCTTGCGGAGATGGGAGCTAGTGTGATGAGGGTTACGTCCCCCAATATCACCGACATTTCCCAACTTCACCAAGACCTGAACTGGGGCAAGTGGAACTGCTCCCTGGATCTGAAGAACGAAGAAGACAAGGAGAAGCTTAAAAACTTGATTAGAGAGGCGGATGTTGTCGTTGACGGTTATCGTCCGGGGGTTATGGAGCGGCTCGGCTTCAGTCGCCAGGCCATATTTGATTTGGTGAAAGATCGGTCCTACGGTATCATCGTCGTGCGAGAAAACTGTTACGGCTGGCACGGGCCACGGGTGCACAGAAGCGGTTGGCAGCAGATCAGTGACGCGGTGAGTTGACGTGGTAATTCCGAACGTAGAGAACCTACTGATGGGATTGGTGTTTAATCCAGTGTTGCGGCGTGTCCATGTCGTATGGTAGAGCAATGGGGAACGAAGAACCAGTCACCCCCGTTTTCCCCAACTCGGACTACTGGTAAGTTCAAGATCGCGATCACGAGTCCTGTAGAACTAAACCGATTTATCTCGGTAGCACCGGGGTCTGTGGTAGTGTAGCTGTCTTAGATGCCCTTGTTCGACGTGCTGAGCATGGCGGCAGTTACAGTGTTGATGTAAGCAATCTTCTTCCATTGACATGATGTTTTATTTGGCTCACCATGGCTCTATCACTTTAGGTAGCGCTGAACTACTATTCACAATGGCTAGTTCGCTCCTGCGGAACTTACGACGACAAGACGTGGAATGAGCTATGGTCTCGGCACGGTTCACCAGTATTCCGCCACTACCACGCCATGCAACATCTTCTTCCTGCCGTGCTAAAACTACTCTACCAACACGATGCAAAGACGCTCTTCAATCCGGATTTCTTTGAAGAGCGTAAGGCCGAAAGCTTGGGAATCACGTTCGTTCAAGTTAAACCTATTGCTGGGTTCGCAAAGGATGTAGTTGACTTGGGGTACCACGTCGGCACTCGTGGAAATGGCGTCGATGCGCCCGTGTGGCCAAAAGACTTGCGCGTCGAGGTTGTACGGGAGGAAAACTGATGGACGTTGAATAAACCGGGCTTGTGACCTCGAGCACTGTAATTTTCTTTAAACCTTGATAGTTATACCACGATAATTCCGATCAATTGAGCACTAAACTAGGCCATCACGATACCTTGGGTTGGCCCCTCTCGGAGACCAAGTGCGCGTGCGACTGGTCGTACAGCGCCTCAAGCTACGCACTACCGTAGGCGCGCATTGCGGGAGACGCGGGCAGCTTTATCAACTCGTTATTCTCTTCTGACGTACACTTGGCCCTCAATGGCGGTCTTTCAGCCGCCGTCACGATCGCAGCTTCTATACGCGGAGACTGTGATGAGGGAACCGCGGCTTCGTGGCACACAAAGAGAATCATGGAGAGTTACACGCGCTTTCTGCTAATCATTCTCAGCGCCACCAAGCAGATTAGACATCAGAACGTTCCCATCATTCACGACTTCGACGAAGAGACGTTCGAGAGAGCTGACACAGAAAGATGTGTCGAAGGTGGTGGAATTTTCTGTCAACCCATATGTAGATATCCCTGCGGAACAGAAAAGTTCTCTTGTCCAGAAGCTCAAGAATCTGATGATCGAAGACAACGACGATGAGAAGACCAGCCTCGCCATAGATTAAATCAAGGCAAGTCTCACAGCGGAGGAGTCCCGAATACTGGACGTCCTTCGCAGCCGGCGCATGCTACGACACAAGGATGCCGTCCGTATCGACAACTTCAAGCTGGATTGCATCGACGGATTGGCTCCTAACCTGGAGCGCGGAAAGCTTGGCCTGATCAAAGCCACTCCTGTTAAAGTGAGGCCCGCATAGTTGTTCTCGCTCGACTTCTTAAAAGCGGAGAAGCCGAATATCAGAAAATAGAGAGGGCCTTCCAATGCCCAGGCTGGTGAGCAGCGCTCATAAGGGTTCGAAGATTGACTAACTTGTACCCTCCACCGGCTGTTTAAGTCGAAATAGATTCTTGATGTCGCGTTATTCCCTCCAAGAATGACACATTCGAAAATATCGTGGATCTGCTGGATGGATGATTCAATACCCTTTAATAGTACCCTAGTTGATTTTAGTTGGCCCGCATCGCGCCCCTACTCTAGCGGCACCAGTATAGGCAGCCGAGATAGGTGCCCAGCCATGAATTAAAAAAAAATCTTATACCCATCTAATCTGAGTGTGAGCTCAATCAACGCCGAGAAATCTACTGTTAGAAATGGTGGTATTATTTGTAGAAATTGTTTGAATTTTTGCCCACTACTTGAGATTAGCTGGAATATCCTTAGATTACGTAACACACACAACAACATAAAATGCCCCGCGACCCCTATTTCGCTTACTAACCATGTGCTTATCGATGGCCAGCGAGTGTTATGTAATGAAAAAGGATTACGTAATATGATATAGCTGTACCGTATCCCCTTAAGCGGCAGAAGGACACACTTCTGCCAAAAATAGGTAAAAATACATGTGGGTTGATTGACATGAAGATCAAGATCAAGCTCAACCAATTAAACTAGAAAGATTTTAGTATATTGGGGCCAGGAGTACAGCAATGCCTATCAATTCTGGGGGTAAAATGGTTGCCTGGATGTACTGTACAAGTGTGTGTCCTTCTGCCGCTTAAGGGGATAGTAGGCGTAATTACGACCGGGACAGCTTCAAATATGTATCAAGGTTTATTTTCCCTAGTATATAACATCCAACTGGCATGAATTATACCTTGTGTCGCCAGGTAATTCCATACAAAAAAGATATTGAGTGGTTACCTGAGATACGAATAACCTCGATGCAAGAGGAGCTTTATGAGATTATCCGGTCTATTTATGCGCATAGTGGGGTACACTACCTCTACTCTTGACGCGCTAATATATCGTCCCCGCATTAAATAAAACATGTTGGCCGGAAGCAGCCAACCCAAGCTGAGCGTCTATGTGCGATGGCGCCCTCCGACTGAGTCGGAATCAACTGATGGTCTTATCGACCACCAAAGTCGTGCTGAAAATACGGAGTCATTGCTGTCCGTTTCTGTGAAACCAGGTGAGGGGAACGGCCGACCGTGGACTAGCCCGCCCGCATACAAGGCTATTTTCAGTCGGGACGACGACAACGCCACGGTCTACGATGATACGGTAGCCCCAGCTATCCCGCAGGTTCTCGCGGGTGGCAGCTGCAATTTCTTCGCGTACGGCCACTCGGGCAGCGGGAAGACCCACACCATCATAGGGTACGACTTTGAGAGAGACAGGAGCCTCGGCCTGTGTCTCGCATCCAGCCGAAAGCTATTCGAGGCATTGGATTCCCTGAATCAGGCCGATAGTGAGTTCCGGCTGGGCATCGGCTTCAGTCTCTTCGAGCTGCGCAAGAACACCGCGTTCGACCTGTTAAACGGGCGGACCGAGTGCCACATTCGACAGGGGCCTGACGGCAGGACTCATATCCGGGGCCAGACCGAGCTTCTCGAAGGAGGCAAGGTCCGCGTCCGCCCGCTGTCGCAGCGCGCGTGCTGGACGTTCGAGTCGCTACGGGATGAACTAATACGCAGTCTCGGCAGGCGTGCCGTCGGGTCGTCCAGCGTACACGACCAAAGCTCGAGAACGCATGCGGTCTTAAAGCTCGAGATTGTCAACGAGCAACTTATGGAGGCTCGAAATGCACTGATCGACCGGGAATCAGAGCTGGTACCCGTCGGCAAGCGTGCGACTGATATTAGCATCGAAGAGCAGATGAAGGGCCTCGTGCGCAATGCCGATGGCACCTGGGCCCCTAATCCGGGATATACGATAAACCAGGACCGCATCGACGACGCCGAGGCAAAAAAGGCCGAGTGCGAGGCGCGCGTCGCGGCTGCTGAAGAGCACATCAACGCCATCTTGCGTACCAGCAAGGCAAAGTGCCTAGGCGCGAAGATGGTGTTCGTCGACCTCGCGGGATCAGAATACCACCAGGAGAAGGGCGCCCAGGTTCCTCTTATGAGACAGACGCCCCAGGAGCGGCAGGAGGGACGTCAGATCAACACCGACTTGCTTGCCCTGAAGGAGGTTATCCGCTCGTGGTCGTCGAATCAGACAAGGATCCCCTTCCGGTCGTCTCCGTTGACCATGGTGCTCCATGAGCATTTCTTGGGGGGCGGAGGTGGGACTTCGGCCATGATTGTCATTGTTTCGCCTGCGAACCACCAGTATTCGGCAACGCTGAATTCTCTCAAGTATGGCAGCTTGGTGGGCGTGGCTAGGTCCTGAGTTATGCCTACCTACCTGTCATAACTAGAAAGGTAAAACCAGTTGAACCCGCGCGTGAAAGTGGGGCGGTGTGTGTGGGATAAAAGAATTTTATTAATCGATTTAAATATAAAAAATACGAATATCGAAGCAATGTGCTAGCTGCTTATGCATACAAATGTTATACATTTGTAGCTTCGTGGTTTGATCTACTCTAGTCGTCTATTTTGTCGGTTTGGGACTCCGAGAGCTTCTATCATTGAGCAGCGTGTCGCGAAAGTTTGGAAGAATGGCTAGGATGGGAAAATATGTAATTAGCTCAACATTGATCTTCTTGACTAGCATTTATGGGAGGTTTCGTCGTGCAGAAGCTGCCTATATAACTCGGGTAAAGTTCGGTTAATCGATTCCGATTGTGCCATATCCTGATCTTGAGTGTGCCATAACCTGGAACCATATCCTGAGTGAGCCATATCCTGAGCACCTGCATTACATCTTACTTCGAACTTTTTACTTATTTATTTGAACTACCATATGCAAAGTATGTAAAGTGGGCCTCTACCTACTACCAAGCTATTATACCTTTCCTCTTTCACTCGCTAGGTAAATGTGCTTCCCCTCACCGTCGCAATGGCTTCCAAGCCTCAAACAGTAAAGATACCCGAGGCCGAGTGGGCCCGGCATAAGGATAAGATCTTGGAGTGTTATCTATCCAGCCAGAACACGTTGAAGCAGATCGCAGAGTTAATGAAAATTCACTATGGCTTCGTTGCGACGTAAGACTTACATCTATGCGTATTCTCGTTTCATCATAATCTGACTAAAATGGTCGTAGCATTTCGCAATACGAAGCACAACTTCGAGTCTGGAAGGCACGAAAGCGAATGGCAATGCAGGAGTGGGTTCCCATATTCAATCAGCTTGATGCTCTCAGTCCAGGTACCAAGAGTCGAGTGATGCTATCGGGAAGACCTATTCCAGAACAACAAATTCGACGTGCTAGGAGATACTGGAGAAGTAGGCGTGTTTCTGAAAGGCATGATGTCTCCGTTAGTGGAGGTGAAAATAGTGAATCGGCTGATGCCTACATCGAGCTTAGTAACCCAGACGGTACATGGCATCGACTTACGGATTCTACGGGACCAATATCAAATGCACTCACGCCTCTATCGGAGTCTGGGGTTGCCCAGTCACGAACACCATTGTCAGCCGATTCATCCAAGAGTGCACAAGTACAGCAAGATGCCCACCCTAATATACTGATCCACTGTCCCACTATGAGTTCGTCCAGCCTGGAGAATCTCACATTACCTACATTCTACGAAGATACTCCTAGGAGTCCTCCTCTTCAGTCATATCACCAAAGCATTAGGAGCCCAATCTCTTTAGAAAGGGAGCTATCGAGTCCCACGATACGGAGTCGACAACAGACAACACCCTTATTGAGCGATAATAGCATCAACTTCTCAGATTATTCCAGAGAAGAAATCTACTTTACATCGTCAATTCCTATGGCGCCTTCTAAGTGGCTTAGACAGCTTTCTTATCCGATCTTCGAAGATGCGCTTGCTTCACAGGGTGCTACCCGTGAGATTTTTCCAGAGCTGGACAAAATCGATTTTTCCCTCCACAGTCACAGAATCATTGGGTCTTTACTTGATGATATAGAAATGATTGACCCATCAATTTCTGGGCAAGAGCACCAAACTGGAATTAATTGGCAAAGTGTTCTGGATGCTCTTTGCAACTTCTTACCTAGCGATGTTAATGAAACTGCACTCGAAACTGACGACATAAATTTGGCAGCTGAAAAGATGACTGATTCAAAATTGACCCGATCGATTATCTTTTCGATGGCCAACGGGCTGGCGGGCCTACAAGACTTCCCTATGGAGGGCATTGTTAAATTCCTTGCACGCTCTCGCAGCTTAAACGGACTATTCATCCAATTTCTGAAGGCGAATGGGAGTTATACTGCGAAAGCACTTGCAGAAACTCTTTTTCGAGTCGCCATTGAAGCCAAAGAGGGTAGTGCGCTCCATCAATTACTTAGCACAGGCCTAATTGATGTGAATCGCACTGGACATTTCGTTACGGAGGGGCGCAATTGTACAGCAATCGAATATGCTGCGAAGTTTCAAAACTTGGAGATTGTTGAACTCTTGCTAAAGGCAAATGCAAATCTCAATGAAACGTTCTTCGAATTCTTTGCGTCTAAGGAGGAGGTTCGCACCATTTCTGCAAAATGGCTACACGTTTGGGATTTATACTGGCAGCGTCAACCGAAATTCATCAAGATTCGCTGGCACGAAACTGCCGCATTTAAGAGTGCGAAATGGACATCTGACGCAATTGAGTTATGCCTCTCAATCATACTTCCCGTGGAGCATTATTGCCTGTTCGAGATCAGATTTCTGGAGCAAATACCACCAGTCTTCGACGATCCACAAGCCACCAATGCCATGCGTAATATTCTCCAAGCTTGCCAGCGAACTGATTGCAACGAATGTCTGACGCGATACTCTATGAACGTGGGAAGAGCCGCTGCAGTTGGTGCTTGGCATAAACGCGTTGGCTTCGTTACTCTACTACTACCCTCCTGCGATGACATATGGTTGAACGTTATTTTAAGTCTCTCAATCATCTTCCGACAGACTGGCTTGACGGAAAATGCGCTAGCTCATGTCAAAAACTTCAAGTTTTTCATTGATAAATCAACGATAGTGGAAGAAGTGAAAGGAACACAACTAGTCGAAGAGATGCTAAGAACACCACTTGCTGCAGCCATTTTGAAAGGGGATAAACTGCTGGTTCATCGCCTAGAAACTGCCGGGGCACTCAATTGCGTCGAACACAAAAGGGGATACGCTTTCCAAGACATTCTAGCGGCAACTGTCCAAGTTAAAGATGTTGATTATATGAGGAAGCTCTTAGCTCGCTGTCCATCTCCGCCGATTGAAGCAACGAACTATGCATCCTCTCTTGCAATCCGCGCTCGAGATTATCAGATTGCGTTCGAACTCATTCGTGCTGGGTCAAACCGAAGTCTAGCGGAGTATAAGGAGGATTTGTTGACCAGGGCAATCGAAGCTGGCAAGTTCGATATGATCCTTATCCAACCCAACGACTACCTTGACTTAGCTGCCGAGATTGGTGATCTTGGATATGTGAAAAAACATCTCAATCATTATCTTCCTGAAGACGCTACTGGACTGGAATCTGCGCTGAGACTGGCGATCGAAAATCACCATGAAGAGATTGCCATCGAGCTTCTCAACGCAGGCGCCGATGTAAACAATGAACTACCAAAGAAAGTTTTAACGCAAGTCATCATACAAAGAAATGCGCGCCTTGTCCGTATGATATTGAACTCGGATATTGGACTACATGGATGGGATATCGGAACTTTCAAAGAGGCTTTAGTTTGGGGCGATAAATCAGTTATCGAGGATCTGGCCGGGACTTTTCTCATCAATACCAAGAGATCTGATGAGTGCAAGGCTGTCCCAATTTTGGACCTTTCCGAAATAGAGGATTTCGATGTGATAAAATCCTTGATATCGCCCTGGAAAATGACTGCAGACCAACTTTCACGATGTCTATGGGCTGCAGTGGCACAAAATAACCAGGCCAAAGCACAATTTCTCCTTGAACAAGCTACGAACGCATCCCGTCGAGAATTCCTTGAATCAGCAACAGAAGGATACCCAACTCTGCTATATACACATTTACAGTGGAACAAAGATATATCGATACTTCCATTTGGGGCAAGGGTACTACGAGCGGCCATTGAAGAAGGGCTCGAAAGCCCTCAGACTTTGGATTTTCTTCTTGAGCCAGGCAGGGTCGACCTCGAAGGTAATTGTGCGAGCCAAGAGCGGATCAATCCAAGATATATCTCTCCGCTAGGTACCGCAATACAGCAATGTGGAAAAGGAAAAGATCCTAAATTCAGTATAATCGCCAAACTTCTGGGAGCTGGATGTAATGTGAATAAGATCGCCCTCAGCGAGACTATAAAAGCTAATGGATCTATAATCGCTTATACTCCTCTACTACTAGCCATTACATCGAGAGACAAGAAGCTCGTCCAGTTCTTGATAGATCATGGTGCCGATGTACACGCAGACGCATCTCTTGCAGTGAAGCGAACTCCGTTGCAGCAGGCTGCGGAACTGGGTAGCCTTGAAATTGTTAAACATCTTCTAAGTTATGGTGTCGATGTCAATGCTGCCCCGTCGGCTCGCAGCGGCGGAACAGCACTTCAGTTTGCTGCGAGCAGTGGCAATTGCAATATTGCAGCGGAGCTTCTTAGCCGAGGTGCCCTTCTCTACGCAACACCATCCAATGTAAATGGTCGGTGGCCCATTGAAGGAGCCGCTGAGTGTGGCCGCCTGACCATGATTGAATACCTTTGGATGGCCAAACAAAATACTCTGTTTCCAAGTAACGTCGAGACAGGATTTGAAGAGAGGCATTGTCAAAAGGCAATGAGGCTTGCGGAGGAGAACGGTCATATAGCGTGTAGAGGATTCATTGCTGGACTAGCAGGTTTGAATGGATAACGTGCTTGATATCGCCCGGTGTTATTCTTGTTTGTTATGACGTCAAGTCTTCTCTTATCACAGCAATTCCGTATGGATATCTCGTTGCTGCCTACATAGCTTGGATATGCAATTCAAGTTTTCTTTATTGTACTAATTTTTGAAGATATCATGATGTACCTCCTCAATTCAAGAGTCATTCAATTGTGATTTCCACTTTATCGGCCGCACCATCGACACCCCCGATGGTTTCTCTGTGATAGCCGACACGTCCTGTCTTATATAACCGTTCTTCTCATAGAGCGGCTTTCCGTCAGGGCTGGCGTCCAAGTAACACTCGATGCCCATTTTATCAGCTAAGTCATTGCCCCACTTAACCAGTGCAGTAGCGTAGCCCCTTTTCCGATACGCTTCCATCGTGCCCAATGCTTCAAGATCTGCCTTCAATTAGAAATTGACTTGCACATCTTTATATCTCGTTAAAACTCAACTTTCATTGTTCAAAACTCTATTACCGTAGAAACGGGGACTGCACAAGCACTTACAGACATGGCCTCGGTCTTCCAGTAGATACGCCTGCTTCTTCTCCATGGGCTCAAAGAATTCCGCCAGCACTTCTTCGCGTATATCCGGCAGATCATCGAACCCCGACCAGCGGACGCGCCACGAGTGTAGCGCCGGGTCGCAGCCGGCCGGCACAACATGATACACCGCCATTGCGACAGGGAGACCTTATGGGGGAAGTGTCAGCAATTTAACTCTACTTTCAGACCCAATTTACCTTAGATACTTAAGTACCCGGGTACGTACCGGTATCCGGGCTCCGCACAAGGAGACATTCGGTTCTCGGGTACTCCGGAGCTGGCGCGGGCCCAAGGTACCTGTTAAAGGCGCGCTCGAGCCAGCGGCGGCCGTCTGGGGTCTGCGGGAAGACCCGCCGGATGAAATCGCTGCTAAAGGAGTCCCACCACACTACGATTATGTCCGGGATGTCGGATGCAGTTGCCTGCTCCACAATAACTGGATTATTGGGAAGAACTGTCATCTTTTTCTTGTCTGTTCAGTTTAGTGACAAGTTCTCTATATGACTCGACTAAATTGGCGACGGGTTTATATACAAAACTGGAAATTTATATAATCAAGAGTCTGAATTCATGATACATTGCTAGCCAACTGAAGGAGCGGGGGTACCGACACGGTTATATACCTGTAAATTCCCCGTCTATTGCTGGGGAGTGACCACTATATCTAACCTGATATGGTTAGCGGCTCCGGCAGCGTGCGTTAGTCAACAGCGAACCATGATCTCCCTTTGTGGTTCCAAGTGTAATAATAGGTAGGTAGGCTACAAATGTGGCAGGATAAAAATATCGCTTCTAGAAGCCTTACCAATTATGCTGAACCACTAATTTTCCGTATTGCTTCCATAACCAAGCCAAGACCACATTGTTCTGCATGTTCTAGTGGCGTCCTCCCCTGGTCATCCTTAGCATCCAGGTCCGAGCCCCTATTCGCAAGCTCCACTGCAATCTGTTCGCTCCCTAGATCGATCGCCTCGTGAAGAACATACGAAGGGCTAGGAATATTTGGATCTGCATCGTGGTCTAGTAGGAAGGATACCAGTTTGGCGTTTTCGCAGCGAAGGGCCCAGTACAGTGCATTGGTGTTATCTGTCCTCCTTGCCACGAAGTTGACGTTGGCTCCGGCTTCAATAAGAGCCTTGGCGTGATCCCAATAATAAGGAGCGCAAAGAGATATGACGAGGATAGAATCTGGGTTGATGTTAGGTTTGATCTATGCTGTACGGTTAAATGAACTCACCGTGCATCTCAAAGAAAAAGTTCGGATTCGCCCCGTTTTTTAACAGTAACTTCACCATAGTGACATTAACCTGCTCAGAACAGTCTGTAGCAAGAGAGAGCGGTGTTATACCCTTACGCAATACCATCTCTCTTATCCCGTCGTGGCATTTGTCGTCACGCTGGAGAAATTGGTGCGAGGACGGAGGGACGAAGGCGTTGACGTCTGCGCCGTGCTCAACAAGAAGCCTCAGGCAAGCCACATGCTGAAATACAATCGCCCGATGTATGGGTAAAATATCTTTAGAGTAAGTCAATGATTACAGATCCTTAAATAGTTGGACTGTTCAATCTTACTTGTTTGGGGCTCGCTCGCATTAGGGTTGAAGCCTGCCTCCAGAAGAAGCTGCAGAGTTCGAAAATCATTCCTATCTACTACATTGCTGACAATATCATGACTGTTAGTGCTGTTTCGGAGTCGCTTATTCAGATTTCTGATCAGATCTTTGATGCATTCCAGATCGTCAGAATGATCTTTCAAGAATCCAAGTAGCTGTTCACCGTTAAACCCACCAAGAGCGCAACCCCGATCAAGGAGCAAATTGGCAACGCCCCAGGATTTTTCCCGCATGGCTAGCTGGAAAGGAGTCAGGCGTTCCCGAGTGTCTTTGGAGTTGATACTGGCGTGATGGTCCAACGCGACGAGTGCAATCTGCGACTCATCGTACAACGCACAATGATGGAGTATGGTCAACCCATTTTCGAATCGGCCTGAAAAGGATGCACCTGCTGATGCAAGTTCTATCACTCCTTTCAAATTGCCCACAAAGACGGCATTCAGCAAAGCCGTGTGTTCAGTTGGGCTATTGACCAAAATAGTTAACACATACATAATGTCCAGATAGGGTGCGAGTACTTACGAGGATTCTATCATCGGAGCTTCGACAGGGACTTCGGCCTCGCCTAGCTCCTCGATGAATCGGTTCAAGGCATAGCCACTATCTGTTTGATCAGTCGCACTAGATGGCTCACTCATAGCGGTGACACTACGCAGATCTTCCTCGAGCTTTCTTCGAAAGACACGTGCCCCGTTTGGACTGATGAAATCTTTGCCGTGCCTCTGGTAGAGATTCTCGATTTCTTCTTGTATATCAGAATAGCCCTTTCCGGTTAGGTACCTTAGTAACATTAGTAGAGAACTCGGGAGACATGATGGCGGCGAATAAGACTGACCCATTGCAGACCGCGATGCTCAAGTTTAAGCTTGCTTTCGCTTCCCGAAGTCTACCTTGTTGAGAGCGAATTTCGGTTTTACGTTGTATCCAACGCCACATAGTCAATGCCTTGTCTCTCATACCACCACCAAACGGGAGCGCGGCGATCTGCTCCAAAGCCAATTGCAATGCGCTAACATGTTCCTTACAGCTACTCATGCATCGCTGAACACTGTGAAGGAGGAGGATGTCCCTTGGCTTAAACTTCTGCCCATGAAATACAGTTTGAGCTGATAGAAGAACCATATTCAGGTCCTCGAGTTCACCCTTTAAATGGTTGATCTCCGTGGGTGCATCTTTCATATCAGATATCATCCGAATTATTTCCTGGGCTGCTGTTGTTGTAAACCCTATGATTCCCGTGATACTGGCAATCGCTGATATAGGGTCCATCCCGGGATCTGTGTCTAGGAAGGAAGATTTCTAACGAAAGCGGCGAAGAATACAAAACTTGGGGTTCGAATTATTATAAGTCATGGTATGCCAGATTACCTATTCTCGCTAGTGGTCGCTATAAATATAGGGCAACGGTGGCGGAGTGTTCAGGTTATGGCAACAAATACAGATTCAGGATATGGCAGACAGATCGCTCAGGATATGGTAGCTAGAACCTGGAACAACTTTTGATTGGCCAAGGAATATGTTACAGAGCATCAATATCGATTGATTGAATTAACAGTGTGTCTGGTATTGTAAAATTCTAAGTCTTGCAAACGGCATCATCTAACACACTCTCATATGGGATATCACGTGATCACCCAGACTTTCTGAATAGCCTCAGATGAGCCTTATCGTATATCTTATCTCATATCTAATCCCTTATCTCCTAATCTTATCGATATATCCTCCAACTCTCGATGCGGCGAATATTGTTTAGGTAGGTAGGTTTTGAGAATAGTATGTGACAGAATAGGGGGACCTAGTTGTACATACTGGCACCTGGTAGCATCACGAACCTGTGCGCCTAATACTAATAGCAGCTGAAGTTGTCGAGCGACGATTCGAGCAAAGTAAGGCAAGAAGCGAGACGTGGCGGCACTTTGTATGTATATGAAAAGTACACTACGAAAGCATGCGGATGCGAAGCGACCGCCAGTGAGTATTATATTGCTTGAGGGCAAGGTATTCATCAGCTACTTATAGCTATTAAGATCCAGGCAGTTGTGCTGAACGGCCTGGCGGGCGCAGCCGCTAGGACTCGCTGGTTCAGCTGAGAAAAGTATTCGACACGGATCTAAGTGATTACACGACCGGAATAAGAGCAGAATCCACTACCTAGGTAGCTATACTGTCTTTACTACTCAACTACTCCATATATATGTGTGTTCCTACCTACTTAGAAGCAAAGCAAATTGGATGCCAAAAGATATCGTGTCGCTTCTCACTCAGTCGCTAGGAAGCTCGTCCTAAGAACTGTCCTCTGAAACAGTTTAAGCTTCAAAACATACCCAGGCCATAATAATTAGCATCCACAACCATGGCGTCACCCGAAAAGGACCATGACCATGACACTCAAGTGTCGGAGTCGGGGGAAGCTGCCTAGTGAACTCCCTCTGCCTCTTTCTGCACGCACCATTAGGAACCTAACTAACAAACTCAGTAGCAGCAATCCCGACACTTCTGCGTCCTACTCACTTCACGAATACATTTGCGCCGAGCCGACCGAATCCAAACGGCTCTCCGGTGTCGCTGACGATGACTCAGTTGGGGATGGAAACTAGAAGCGCTGTGAGGATAAGGCCATGGATGCCCTAAACAAGTTTGATGATGACTGGGGAAGTGCCAGTAATTAAATGTTATAAAGTGGTTGTGTCTCCCTTTCTTTGTCTTGTGTACCTGTTGGTCGCTAGCCACAGTTAAAACGATCCTTAATTCAAATTGTATGGCGGGTGGATACCTATGTACATGTACAGTAAAACCCGTTTATAACGAATCGGATTTTTCAGGGCATTGAATTCGTTATAACGCGGATTCGTTATAGAAGTAATTACCCATTTGGGGTACACTAACCGAATTGGGTAGATTTTCTATGGCACAGGCCAAAAATTGCAAGGGCCCCCCTTCGGGAGTCCACAGTAGCCCGACTTTTAGGAGATGACTAAGCTATTTCTAAGGCTTCATTTATTATACTTAGGATAGTAATATCTAAATCTAATATCAGGCTCTCCCATACTGGCCTTGGAGAAATACAAGATATTAAGAACCTCCCCCCCCCTTCCCGGGGGAAGGTATTGAACCTGAGCCTCAACCCCCCCTGAGCCTCCTCCTAAGCCTCCTCCTAAATCTCCTCCTGAGCCTGAGCCTGAACCTCCTCCTAAACCTGAGCCTGAACCTCCTCCTAAACCTGAGCCTGAACCTCCTCCTGAACCTGAGCCTAAACCCCCCCCTAAACCTGAGCTTAAACCTCCTCTTAAACCTGAGCTTGAACCTCCTCCCCTCTTAGGATTCTGCCAGGTTGACCGCCTACCTGACTTAGAAAGAGCTCGGTACGTACCAGAGGTCAACATTCCTTGTTGGGCTAGTGGGCCCTTATGATAAAGCTTATGATAAAGCTCAAGTTTCCTTTCTTGGCTAAGCGGATCCACTTTTACACACAAGGCTAAACCCAATGAAGGAATTCGCACCATTCCTATCTGGGCTGCGCACTAGTCCTAATTCGGAGGCCAACCCAAGCGACACAATAACCCTCCTAAAAGTCGGGCATATGTAAGTTTTTAGCTGGAGTGGGTCTAGATAGTGCTATATGTGGCCCGTGCGCGGCCAAAAAGGGTGAAAATCTACCCCTTTTATAACGAATTATATGAGACCAACCCAAAAAATTTGCGAAATTCGTTATAAGAGAAAATTCGTTATTTGTATGGGAAATTTTTTTATCCGGCGTTTCAATTCGTTATAAGAGGGATTCGTTATATAGATAATTCTTTATAGACGGGTTTTACTGTATTATATTTCGTCATTGCTCCTATTGCTTTTTGGTATCTGGCCTTATGCCTAGCGGCAACAAGAGTGAACTTGTAATCACGTAAATCCGTCGCCTGGCCTAGAAGCTAGTCCACATAAACAAACCCCAAGGCTTCAATCAGATTTATCTATCTTTAGTATGTCCAGTACTCATGTATGCTAATGGAGTGGCCGGCCTTAGTGGTCATCCACCTTGCATTCCGAGGCCGGCTCAAGACGCTTCTAGACCAACCTGTGGCGTACTCAACGGTCCGTCCACCAACCGTATGACAGCCGACAACCACGTCTCGTAGTCCTGCAGCAGCGTCGGGTCGCCGCCCCACCGAAGCACGCAGGCGAGCCAGCGGTAGTCGCCGGGGCCGAGCGCGTACTCGGTGCCGTCGTCCAGAGCCGCCTCGACCCCGGTCCCGGACGGCCAGTTGAACGTCGACGGGGACAGCAGGTCCGTGGAGTTGACCAGGGTGCCGTAGGAGGGCAGGCCGAGGATCGATGTTGGAGGCGCCGTGGCTGAGGGCTGGTACGAGTACGGCTCGGCGGGGTCGAAGCCGTAGATAGAGGGGGTGATGCTGATGTTGGCTGGTACGACGTCGACTGTGAGAGTTCTGGTCAGTGACTGCCATGCTATATACGTAAACTCGAGCGATAGGTTTATTAAAGCATGATATAGCATGTCTTGAGGGCGGAGAAGTGAAGAAGGCCGACGACAGGGGTAGAAAAAGGGGGTATTAGGGAGACTCACTCCGGTACCCGCGAGTGTACTGGTCACGGCCAATTAGCGAGCGGTACGGCGACGAAGAGTTGACCTCGCGCAACTCCGTGATGACCTCGTAAGTATCGCCGAACTTGTAGGATAGCTGCGGCTGTACGGCGCTGGACGTGTTCACGATGTGCCAGTACTCGGCATTGTATAAGGAGTAAGGGGGCCCGGAGTACGGCACGCTAAACTCTTCATCGTCGCTGGTCACTTTGACGAAACCGCCGAATACGGGGATCCGCTCCGGCTTGACACCGGAGCTTGGGGGTAGGATCTTAAAGGAGACGAGGGCTGACTCGCCGGGCGCTACTTCGACGGTCGGCGACTCGAACTCGGCAGACCCGTATATGGGCAGCTGGTTCTCCTGAGAATACACTGGATTGTTGGGCGGGTTTGGTTCGGAATAGGAGGCTCCTTGGTGGGATAGAGTGTAGGTTCTCGGCGAATCAGAATGGTTCTCAATGGTAATATTGACCGCCCCGTAGCTAGTGCGAGAGTTGTCGCTTACGAGTAGCTGGCCAGGAGATACGCGGCTTTGGTATGTGATTGCGTTATACGCGTTCACTAATCCGGCACCTTGCTGAAATGTCCCTGCGATCATGGTGTCGTTCCATATCCATGGGATCGGGGTCGAGGTAGACTGGAGAAGAGACAGAATCTCTCCCACAGATAATTCGGGGAACTGTGATTTGATCAGAGCATAGCAGCCGCTGATGAACGGAGTGGCCATGGATGTACCCGAAAGTATAGTATAATACCCTTGATCCCCCAGAGGCCAAGTAGAGAGAATACCACCACCGGGAGCCGATATCTGCGGCTTCAAGTCGTAGGTGAGGTAGTTTGGTCCGAAGCTCGAGTAATAATCTATTTTGCCGCCCACGAGTTTGGTCGGGCTGGAATAAGATGAGTCGTTGAAGAACAGCCTGTATTGGCCGGGCTCGGTGGCATTCATGTTTGCCAGAAGTCGAGCGCTATCATTTGCATTCACGGCGATGTACTGGACAGATCCATCACCGTAGAAGCCTGTAGAAGCAACCTCATAGTCCACATGGTAAGGGTCAGACGTATCACTATAGAGCCCCATGAGGTAAGGTGGACTGCGCGACGAACAGCATCCTCTTGCACCGGTGTAACGACAAGTGTCTGTAATAGGAAAAGCAATAATAGTCGTGTTAAGCTTCCCCTGATCCTCTAGTAGGGAAATGGCCTCTTCCCATTGGCTTGATGAAGAGCAGCCACTGTCAAGTGAGTAGATCTCCAGTCCCTCCGGAGATTCGATAGGCCAAAGCGCTGCGTATGGTATCGTGGTGCCTTGGGAGTCGGTAAATGTGTAGACAAGTGGGGTGTCTCTATTTGCGACAGAGCCGACAGAGATGATACTCGTCAGCTCAGCGGGCGTAGATGTGCGATACAGCTGAGGGTCATATTTACTTCCAGAGCCGGAATTACCTTGCGCGACAATAACAGCGATGCCTGCATCTACCAGACGAGAAGCAACTTGCAACAGTGGATCGGCACGGTCCTGCCATGACTCCTGAATGCTCAGTGACATGCTTATGATGTCGACTCCGTCTGCTTGAGCTCGGAGCATTGCCGCCATGACTCGATCAGTCGTCTCTCCGCTGGTCGCGCAGTCAAACACTCGATATATGTACAACGTCGCTTCCGGAGCAACACCGGATATGTTCAGTGTTCTGTCGCCATCGGAGAGCGGGTCCATGCCAATAATACCTGGTATACGTGTTAGTTAAAAATAAGAAACGAGGATGCATGATACCTGCCTGCCACGTGAGTACCATGGCCTCCGCCGTAGCATGTAGTTAGGAAGTCATCGCTCTCAATTGCGGTCCCGTTGTCAGCCAGCCAAGACCAGCCTCCGGCAATCTTGAAATCCGGGCCAAATCCACCGCCCAGTGCCGGATGTCGATAGTCGACTCCAGTATCAACGATACCTATTTTGACCCCCTTGCCTTTAATGCCAAGTTGGTGTAGCTTGCCTACGCCAGCCATCTCCAACGTTGAAGTAAGGCTTTCGCCCGGCTTCGGCACCACGTCGGGCATAGCCGGAGGGTCAGCATATGATAGAAAGGGGTTGGCTATACCTGTTGAATTATCCGGAATATTTGGATCAGACAGGAACATCTCGTATATGGGGCTCACCGACAAAACCCCGGGAACAGCTTCGAGCTGGGCCAAGACGGTGTCGGGATCGCCATCTCTAGCAACTCGAATCGACAAGCCAACATATGCGCCCGGAGACCGATATTCATGTGCGACTGTATACTCAAAAGGTAGTACCTCTGCGCGCTTATGAAACTCAGCGTGCCGGTCTAAGTTGTAGGTGTCAATGCCATTTTCTATGGCAGCATGGTCGGATAGCTCAATAATAAATGCCCCATCCACCAGTTTAGGGTCTCTTGTGCCAGACACAAGGGCAATAAAAGAAATGAAACAAAGAAGGTGCATCATATCTCAAACCGAAGCTAAGACACTAATGTCTTGCTGAATGGACGATATAGCAATGCGGCGGCCGTGGTGCGGGAGATTGATTTATAGGCATGGTCACGATGTCACTTTAGCCTATACCCCTACCTACCTCTAGGTCGCAGGTTGACAGCACCACAGTTTGATATGATGGGATGTCCCGAATGTAACTTGAACCAGGTAACCTTGCAGCCAATGTTACCCATATTGAGCTCGATCATTTTCGGGTCCTAATAATCTAACCTAAGCGATATCAAGTGCCGTATCATTGAGATTCTAGCAACGATACAACCGAATGAAGGAAAAGTAAACTAACAAAATCCCATAACTAAGTCTTCGGGATCGGCCAGACTTGCTAGTGTACCAATTTGGTAGAATTATTAGTAATTCACTGAAAGGAGCGCTGATACACCTGGCCGACTTTGAGCGCAGAGATGCGATAAGTCGGGCAAACCTCCCGAAGACCCGGTGGTTGAGACTTGCTGGTGTCGGTGACAATCGGTCAAAATGGAGCCGGTGGTACTACATATATACCACGATAACTCCTTCCAGAGCTTATCCATTCCGTCGACATCAGGACCTTCCCACTTCATCCTAGCTGAGGAACCAGGGTGGTTGAAGGGATAAGCTCCACATGACAGAAGCGTACGCGCGACAAAGAGTCTACGCAGAACAATAAAGGCAGGCCGCTGCAAGCGCACTGACAAATTGAACATAACGAGATGTCGAGGAGGTGTCTGGTATTGATTTTCAAGAAAGACAGAACATGATGAGAAAGTATGTCCTGTCACCAAGTACAGGGGTAGGGAGGGATTGAGGAAGGTAACGCAATGTTGCGTCCGGGGATTTTGCCCATGTGGCAATTATGCAAAGTTAAGCTTCCTCTAGCCATCAATCAAACGTGGCAGGTCGATTAGTAGGCACTGCTACGACGGCATCGGACTGAATTGATGGTGTCATCTTGTGGATTTCTGACGACAAGGTACCTACCTACCTAGGGGTATGTAGGTAATTATTCTGGTGATACTTCACGATCCTTCTTTAGATTATTGACGGGAGAGATTTTAACTGCGAGGTCGGATTCTTAGAAGAATTGTGGGAGGCATTAATGAGGGGAGTCTTATGGTTGAGGGTTTATGGACATGTCAAGGTCTCATCCAACATGAAGTTTACATCTTTACAATAAAGCCTAGGTAGCTTTGGAGAACATCCAAGTTTTCTGGCTCTGCAGAACTGCTACTCAATTATATCAGGATCTCCCTTTCAAAAGCCATAGTTACCCAGAAGCTGTCTTTGCCATTAGGTACTTCAAAGATGCTTTGAAACAATAGCCTCCGCCAAGTCATCATTACCAGGCTATACTTCCATAGGTACTTACCTCAGCTAAAGTATGAAAGCTTAGGTACCTTGGTATATAGCAGAAAAGGTGTTCGGTAATCCTTTCCATGTTTTCTTAAAACTCCAAGTTAATAGTTCCCTACAAGCCATAACTTGGCGGTACCTCTTGAGGTCTAGTAACTTTTGTTTTCCTAAACATGCTTAAACCTACCAAGCTTATCATCTTAAGAGAACTGTGATCAGCTATCTTGTTTCTCAAACTTATCCTTTGTTGAATACCTAAAGTCTCAGCTATGGAACAATGTCCTGAGATAGCATAATGGCGTGAAAACAAGGTCCCGGTTCCCGCATTGTACGCTGGCTACTAGTAGCCTCACATATAGCGGTGCTGTTTTGTAGCAAGGGGGGTGTTTCTGAACACGAATATTGAGTGATATACAACCAATATATTTTACAAATGACGCTTCAAGTACATAAACCTGGCGAGATTCCTCTCCGGCTTACAACCAATTCATCATCATACTTTTTTCCGCTTCCGCTTTGATTACAATACAGATACAGTGAATTCAAGCAGACCCAAAGAAAAAAGCATACGCAAACTTACAATATCTTCATTTAAAAACACCAAGTCGTCAGCAATGTCGTCGCCAAAGATAAAAACGGAGCCTACAGAGGACCCGAAGCCTACAGAGGAGTCGTCGCCAAAAGTAAAAACGGAGCCTACAGAGGACTCGAAGCCGAAAGAGGATCCGAAAGAGGACTTGAAAATAGCAGGCGTTCTTTCTGATTCTTCTGGTGAGCCCTCCCCTCCATTGACTCCTGCCCCTTTCGGTGGCGGTTTTATGGGGGGTCTCTACTACCACCCAGGCCCCCCAAGCCCCCCAGGTCCCGGTGGTCCCGGTGGTCCCGGTGGTCCCGGTGGTCCCGGGCGCGGAGGTCCAGATC
>JAOXNQ010004215.1:0-28848 GCA_028571165.1 Hypoxylon perforatum
CCTCTACCCGAACGCTATCTCCAGCGCGGCGCTTCCGAAGGGACAGCGCAGCCGCTTCCTCTGGTATAACCCGAACATCCTGAGCCAGGGCGGCACGGTGCTCAGCAACTCGGCGAGCAAGGGGCTGCCGGCAGTGTTCTCCGCGCCTGCGAACGCTACCTTCGGTAACAATCGCAGGAACAACCTGTACGGGCCGGGGCTTGAGTACTTCGATCTCTCGCTCGGCAAGAACTTCAACCTGTACAAGGACCGGGCGTCGACGCGGGCGGCCACCAATGGGCCAGCGGCGCAGGCATCGTGAGCCTGGTCCCGGAGATCGCGGATGTGCTGCGCGATGAGTTCCCTGACAAAGAGATCGCGGTTTGGGCTGCGGGCGGAATTGCGGATGGGAGGGGGGTCGCGGCGGCGTTGGCGCTGGGGGCGGAGGGAGCTGTGCTTGGTACTAGGGTGAGTCTGCCGGTTTCAGTTTTGGTGACTTGTGGGTTGTGAGTGGATGGATGTGATGGGAGGCTAATATGGGGTGTTTAGTACATGGTGGCTACTGAGTCCGACGCGCAGGACTTTAAGAGGAAGGCTATTTTGTCGACGTCGGACGGAGGCGCGAATACGGTGAAGTGAGTCCGCTCATCAGTTCCTGTTCCCCTTGTTCTAAGCGCGAAGCCGTACTAACATCAGTTACTGCTTCAAAGGTCACAGCTCCACGACCATATCCAAGGAAACACGAGCTGGCCTGATGTCTACGACGGCCGCGCCATCGTCACCCCGACGTATGAGGACTATGCGGCCGGCGTGCCGCTCGACGAGAACACCAAGAGGTTCAAGGCTGCGAAGGAGGAAGGCGATCTTTCTAGAATGGTCACTTGGTCGTGAGTAACTCCTTTTCTTATATGTCCTATGTTCGCCTTGGGATATTTGTGGTGATTGGGTACTAACTGCACTTACCTGATAGCGGGACGGGCGTCGGACTGATTAGAGAGGAGTTGCCTGCTGCGGAGATCACGAAGAGGGTGAGAGAAGGCGCGTTGAAGGCGATCGCGGGCCTCAAGTCGTCGTTGTGAAGTACCTAGCTACTTGGGGGGTTACGATGGATATCTAAACCCCTATTGGCGTAGACTTCTATCATCAGGTATATCAAGTCCCTCACCATTTCAGCTTGTAAGTACGAATGGCCCAACGCTACCTGCCATGGGCCTGTGGCGTCCGACTGTCTTCGGCTGGATGCTATCCACCCGAGGCTCGTATATATTGCATTACAGTTGTATTTTTTGTACCTAATAAGTAGATTCTTTGATATATCGTGTGGGTATGACTCGCTCCCTCTAATCCTCGCCAGAGGTAGACATTATGGACGCCATCACCATGCCCTCTAGCAGCAAAGGTCTAGCATTCCGAGCATTCCGCAGAGCGAGCCGCTTGGGGCTTTAGTTCGTCTCGAAAGAGCTACTATCACGATATTGTCGAGGGCGTCAAGTAGTAAGCTATTAGCGAAGAGTGCCGTAGTAGAGCAATTTATACCGAACTAGGCAAAGGCCTTACGCGCGATCACCAACCTAATGCTTATACCACCTACCGATAAAAACTATCATCGGTTTATAATGTATCAGGGGAAAATCTCCACGGCTGAAAAAAGGAGCAGGAAAATATATCGTTATACGATTGGGAGAAAAAAAAAAGTCTTGAATTAGGTTCCGGCTGGATTCGAACCAGCATCTCCTCTTACAGACGAAATCCAGGGCGGGTTACCAGTACCCCACGAAACCCATGCTGCTTCCCATAGTGGAGTTACAATGCACATGATACCTACAAATATATGCTTTCAATGTTTTTCAAAGGTGAGCGTTCACATTGGGGTTGTTCCACAGATAGCCACTCGGGCTTAGGACATGCACGGCTACAGACCATGAGCTAATGAAGTTGCGTCCTTGGCGATTTGGTTCTCTCTTCTAAGTTGACCAACCGTGCTGCTTTCGAGGCAATGCAAATGATGTGGAGTGTTAACGGGCGATGCTTGCAAGCCGCTGTCCAAATGGGCCTGGCTGGAAGGTAATCGTTCAAATCTTACCTGTATTACCATAGCTGATCATGATACTTCATCTGCCTGTCTAATTGTTACGGCACGACATGTACAATCACTAGGATACGTGACGCCATACTGCAAATAATCATGGGTATCTACCCAAGCAAGAGATCTCATATATGATAAGTCAGGGGGTGTCCTTTCGCTACCGTCCACGTGGCTCTCTGCCCTAACCGATTATTACTCTTTGCAAATCATAAGATCGGCCCGTGGCACGGAGGAGAATTGTCTCCTGCCACTCGTGATTATCGTAATGGCGAGGCATGGGCGTCTGTCCTCTAGCCGCAGAGCACTTAGTGATGCTTTCGCTACCCCCTGACAGCACAGGACGGACTTTCCTTAACATGGGAGCGCTGAATTAATTGTGTAGGACTCGGTGGACTGAGAGATATGAACGCGCTTGGCGCCGGCGCTTCCTGGCGCTTCCCACTACGACATGGACCTTCACTAAGGGGGAGTAGACATGTCGGAGGTTACAGCTATGTTATACTCGCGAAGGGGCACAATTTCGAGTCATTTCAACTCTTTTGGATGCTAGTTTGAAATTTACCTAGGTCGATACTCTCGAGATAGGTGTCAAGTACATTAGCCCCCGGCAAGAGTGTTGGCAATGTTGTAAAAAAGAGAAGATGGTGGTTCAGTTAGACCATGCCCAAACCCGCGGCGTCATTCAAAGAGGAAGTAGCCTTTTGGGCACGCTGATGGTTGCCAATAGAGTTGCGCAATCTTCATGTCCCGTCTAGGGAATATAAAGATGCCGAAAAGGCCGAAAAGGGATAGCACGCATGCCACGAACGTGCCTTGCCAACGTGAAGTCAGCACTTAGAGGGACACCTTGGTCCCAAGCGTTACACACATGAAAGATGATCCGCGTGTGCCTGATGCATAGAAGGTGGATTGTACGACAGAACGGGTCGTGGCATAAGAGACACTGCGAAGGAAGGCCTTGGTGGTTGGCCAAGGATGGATGCGATTGGTGGAACGCAGCGATCTTGTGCGACGGAGGGGCTGAGTTGGCATCGCAATGAAATGCTGGTGGTTGCACAAGCACGCCGTTGGGCACCAACGCTAGACTTATGAACGATCAACGAAAGCGTGGGGGAAGAATGGCGCTCTGGACTCGCTTGATCGGTGTTTTACTTACCTTGTGGCTTGTTTGTGTTTAGAGCATGCGAAGGAGGTGAAAGTGTCACCGTAATGAGATGGGTAGAAAATTTATGAGAACAGACAGTATCGCGAATAGCCATTACCTAATATATCAATTCGATACCAGACGCCGCCCAATGCCTCGTACAAACCTCGATCTCGTATCATACAAAAACATGACAAAGCTGACCCCATATCATACCGAAGCGTAGTACACATAAGAGTCATCAATTCCGTTACTGGCTACTGTGTAAGCCGACCTGTAGTTGTGCGACGAAGTCCGTATAAAGGTTTCTTTCCATCGCGTCGCCCTTGATCCTGTTCGTAAGACGCTGCTGTCTGCTGTCGTATCTTGTCTGAATCGCATACCTCGTAAATCGCCTCCAAAATTGAGCAAGTATTCGCCCTTACGCAGGTGCGGGTTCGGGCGCTGGAGGTTCACCACCGGCGGCACCTTCTGAATTCTTGGAGCCTTTCGAACCAGATGACTTGCGGCGACGATGTTTCCTTCGCACAACGCGGATTGATCGGCCGTAAAAGTATAGAAACGCGAAGAAGCCGACTAGGAAGACGGCTAGGAGCACACCAACCACCACGCCGATTGTGGTGTTTACGCTGTCTGCTGATGATCGCTTTCGCAAGCTTGAAGCATGGTCGAGCGCAGTCGAGCAAGCGTTTAGGCCGCGATCGAAGGTCCACCGTGTGAGGAACGAAACCGATTTGACGGAAAAGTGGAAAGTACGATATCTCGCGAGTTCGTAGGCTGAAATCAGGGGCCCTCCGACTCCTGTGGTCGGGGCTGGGGCGAAGTCGGATATGAGATGGTTCGTTTGGGGTATATACATCTTGGGTAATCTGTGTACGGATGAGGCAGGGGATTATGAATGGTATTGGAAGCGTAGTGCGCCCATGGCGCAGCGACCGTACGGAAGCGAAGTAGAAGCGAAATAGTAACGAAGAGAGAGACCTACCTAAGACAAGGAGTATGGGCAGACGGGAGCGGTTTTATTTTTCTATAACTTAGCGCCGACTTCCAGGCTAAGGTCGCAATGTGTAACTAGCGATATCACTGCAGGAAGGATGTCTCGCGTGGGCCGACTGCCACTTTGCTCCAAAGAACCTACATTGGGAGGGATATCCGGCAAAGTGAGAAGGGATGGCGGGGTCGTCGACGGAGGTTGGCCGGAACCTCATTCGTCTCTGCGCCAGCCAACGATGATGGACTTGGGGATGTAATACTTATGCCGTGGATGGGGGATTCGTGATAGGGTCACCGTATGCAGGCTCATGCCATGCGACGACGTGATTCGCCTGTACTTTTCCTGAGTAGGCAGGCTGTAGGTTCCCGACTGTGGAAGCTGCTTCAGCACGTACAGACGGCGCCATGAGCGTAGGATCTGACTGTATGCAGAAGCCGATGTATGTAAATCGCAGCGGGATGTCCTGCACGATGGACTGGCTCTAGGCCAGAGAAATGGACGCAAGAGTAGAACGAGTATTCCCCGGATAATATATGCTACGTCCACTGCCTGCCGCAGAATTATGGGCATGACTCTAAAGCGCATATCCCACGACATATGAGCGCTTGCAACAAGCCCAGATAGGAAAAGAAGAATCGACTCGAGATGTCATAATGCAGCTTGTGTAAACACCCAGACTCGAAGCTATAGCACTCAGCCTGCTTCCACGAGAAGAGACAATATGTGAGACGCAGGGTTCTGCAGTGATTCGTTGCATGTCGAATGGGATTGGGTCAGAATTGGCGATGCTGCAGCCCCTCAGTCAGACTTGGAGTGAAGAGGTGAGAGGTTAAAGAGGACGATCAAGTCCCGCATGCCATTGCATGGATCAGCTGCCAGCGCATCGTTTAACCCATTGACCATTGACCATTATCCGTCGAGGGATGTGAAGTGAAAGTGCAAAAATATTTGAAAATGAGGCGAGCATTCGGTCGTGGAACAGAACATGGCGGGGTTATTTCGAGTATAACGATATTCTTCGATAAGACAGTATTAATGCACTTAACACGCCATTATTGATTATGAGCAATCAGACAACCCCCCTTCTCATGCAGTTCGCAGCACATTGTTATTTGAGGCAAGTGATGAGTATAAACAGCTCGTTCTGGGACATCTCTGATAATTTCGGTTAATTGTTTTATGAGGTAAAAAGCTACTATGATATGAAGCAAGGGATCAATGCACGCGACAAATACGTGGCGGTGCCTGTGGCGTAAGCACCTAATCTTAACGAAAAAAAAATCATCTCACCGAACTCACCTTGGAGGATTAGACATTTTAAACCTCCATGATTTGGAGACCGTGTCCAATGTAATCTACCTTGAGGGAATTAATATGCTAATTCCCCTTCAGTCGCTCCCTTTCATCTCATATATTTCTTATTCCTTGTAATTGTACATAAAATTTCAATTCTCAGTATCCATCGTCGGCCCAGTTATTGGTTGATTCCCTGGTTTGGAGCTACTCCGGGGGCGCGCCCACAATGGCCCGGCCTTTTCACCTCGGGGTTGCAGCGAGCCACAGACTCTTCGACCCGTCCCTGCAGGGTCTCGACATCCTGCGGGACGTCATTGGCCGCTGGGCCTCCGGGCTCGACATCACGCGCCTGGGGTCCCTCGCCGCGTGCGTAGGTGCCGCTCCCGCCGCCTGGCGGTTTCTGAGGACGGCTTGGCGCGAGGTGTACGGCTGGGTGCGACAGTTCTTCATCTCCTCCGTCACGATACCCGCGCGGGACCCGCTGAACCGCCATGTGACGAACTGGATCGTGGCCAATGTCGTGCAGCACAGGAGCATTCGCTCTTTCACGGCCCGCACCCAGCAGGCCGGTGCTGCGGACCGAGCCGCGCTGCTCAAGAAAACTCGTCGGGACGTGCAGTATTTGCCTCATTTCGAGACCGTGTGGTTCTGGCATGATGGATGTCTTTTCGTGGCTAGGCGGCCGTCAGAAGGGTTCAGTGCATCGGCTGCCGACCCTGCTTCCGACGGCATCGGAGGCGAAGAGTTGATTATAGGCTGCCTAGGGCGATCTACAGAGCCAATCAAGAGGCTAATCCAAAGCTGCCAGGACTATGCAGACAAGCACTCGCAGTACTTTGTTATCATTTATTCGCGGGACCGTTACGGGATGACCTGGCAACCCAAGTCACGCAAGCCGATTCGTCGTCTAGAGACAGTGCATTTCGACGATCGCCTTAAACATGAACTCCTTGCCGATATCAGAAAATACCTCGACCCGAAGACCAAGAGATTATACCAGAGCCGGAGCATGCCTTATCGACGAGGCTATCTATTTTACGGGCCGCCTGGAACCGGCAAGTCATCGCTTTCGACTGCTCTCGCCGGCGAATTTGGCCTCGACCTCTACGAAGTAAGGATTCCGAGTGTGGCGAATGATCAGGATCTGGAGCAGATGTTTCAGGAGATACCGCCGCGGTGTCTTGTACTTCTAGAGGATATCGACGCTATCTGGATGAACCGCGAGCCGATGGAAGATGAGAAGAACGGCAAGGCCAGGTCGAATTGCACGCTTTCTGGTCTGCTTAATGTCCTGGATGGCGTCGGGTCCCCGGAGGGTCGTATCGTTATTATGACAACCAATAAGCCGGATCGTTTGGACAATGCCTTGATTCGACCTGGGCGCATCGATATGAAAGTCATGCTCGGAAACATCAGCCCCAAGTCAGCAGAGCAAATGTTTCTTCGCATGTTTATGCCGGACGCCGATGGCACGCTGCTGCCTCCCTCGGCGGAGGATAAGAGCATAATAAGTGAGGATGGCAAGCCCTCGATAGATCACGGGCGATTGCGAAAGCTTGCCTCGGAGTTTGCCGCGCAGATTCCGGAGAATACGTTTACGCCTTCGCAGCTGCAAGGCTTTTTTCAGTTACACTTAGATGACCCCGTCGAAGCCGCTTCGCATATCTCTCCATGGGTGGAAAGGGAGCTATCTGGGATATCATCGGATGATGACATCGAAATCGTGGGTAACGGGCATGCCAATGGACATGCCAACGGGTATGCGAATGGATATGTCAATGGGCATGCTCGATAGACATACATCAATACAGATGTAAGATAGAGGGGCTTCAAACTGTACAATACAACGCATCATAGGGCATCATAGGCTAAATAGACGGATGGACATAGGAGTGAACAGGAAAAACTTGGGAGGTTACTGCTAACAGGGGCAGACATCCTAATATCTGTAAATATCTACCCATCTATATAGAGCTGCTAGCTCAACTAGCCAAGCATCAACTTTCAGAAGACTTAAGACTTATATCCGTCATGGTGAAATTCAACGGAACTAGACCAATTGGCTCTAGACTCGATCGACCTCGCAGCTTAGTATAGATACTCATAAGGCTCCTAGTGCAATTCTTTCTAACTAATGCTAAGCTGCGGGTCTTGGCAAGATGTCTCTATCCACATCTACAGGACTACATTCCTTACGGATTCTTAATTCCAATTGGCCTTAAATCGACATTAGTCAACGGTAATTCTAACAGGTACTTTTTATCATGAATCTTATCTTAAATTTACTTTAAGAGTCGCTAAATTCAAGTTGCACATGAGGCCTCAAGGTCGAGTTTTCGCAGCTCTCCATAAGGTTATGATTATCAACTGACGAGAACTTGTAGCAGGCAAGTGAGCTCGATTTTCTAATACACTTATAAAAGAGAACGACTTAAACACAATTCCTAGGCAAGAGATGTTACCATACTGCGCATGCATGGTAACAAAAGTAACAGACCTACGGGCTCCACCTAAAGTTCGGTCTGTTGAACCCGACTCCCTAATTTGATTGTGCAACGTTACCAAGTACTCGGACTTACACTACGCGCATTGAGTTTATGAAATCGTGAGTATTCAGAAGGATCTGAAGAATTGATCGAGTTTGGACTTTGTGGGTTTACGAAATGATATAAAGGTAGATGCACTACGGTGTGAATGGTAGCTGAAGTGAGTACTTACTCGCGCTACCCAGTTACCAAGCAAAGTCTCAAACTCGAAGCCATGATGTTCTCACTCAAGTCTCCCGTCGCTATCCTTGTAGCGGGAGCCAGCATGGTCTCGGCTGTAAGTAGTACATGCCTCTAAGTATGTCTCGAACAACTATCGCATAACTAACAAGAGTCCCTGCCTTAATTCCCAACTCTCTTTGGTCGCCAGGACGATTTCTGCGGCAAGCAATGTTTTACCGACGACGACTGTTCAGGAACTTGCCAATGGTGCTCGCAACCAGCGGAATGGGGGTGGAAGTGTGTCGACTTCGACCCAAACCCGCCGATGAGTACGTCGCTGGGCGCTTAGTTTAGGGTTTTCTTCGGCCCGTGAATGAGAACTGTATATTTAGAGTTATTCGTGGGTGTACTAGGGGAACTATGTAACCTTGGTAGGTAGTTTGGAAATGGACACCAAAGTCTCTAAATCTTAATAGGCGTTTTCTGGGTGCTTGAGAATCATTAATTAAGGGTCTATGTATGTCACATACTCTATCTTCGAATACGGACCCAAAACCTCGGATCCCCAAAAGTTGGCATGTACCTCGTATTTTTTAACGATTGGTGATGAGGAATCAGGGGTAAGTGGTGGGGTAGTCGTCAGGTCGTCAGCGCGTTTCATAAGTTCTTGAACACTTGCAAAACTTCATAAAGCTGACGAAAGTTGATTCATAACGTCTCCAATGTATAACAACCGGCTATTATAGCAGAAATAACAAGATAGACTTCACCCTACCCTTCCCTTACACCTTGCCTCTCCTATTAGAAAGGGCTGTGTGGGTCTTGTAGCGCCCGAGGGCATGGGGTAGAAGAAGTGGGGGCTCCGACGTCAACTTACCGCATGGGGCTTACGGGAAGGGCTCTGATTCGGCGGCGGACCCCAGCAGCTAGGGGTGGTTAAGGGTGGCTAGGGGTGGCTAGGGGGTGGCCGACACGCACCCTGTCGCCTCATGATGTAAGTGTTCGTGAAATCCGGATTTGATTCAAGACCCCTCCAAGTACTCTGCTCACCTTCAGCCCGTTTAATTCGGCGGCTTTACCTCCAACGAGGTACATCGGGAATGATCGAGCGGTGACGTTGGATCTCACTCCCATCGTCGATTAACGTAAGTAACGTAAAGGGCAGAAATCTTGGTCTTATTTCAAGTTTTCGTACATGCGCCACAGTACAAATAAGTGTCTCTAACCCTCCATCGGTGATTCGTATCTGTCCATCTTAGATTCATACTTTAAAATACGGACTGCCACGAAAGACTTCCAATTCCTTTCTATTCTAGTCTTAAAATCTTATCGCAACGTTATATATAGAACATCATGTCTTCCAGCGCCGACGAGCAGCAGCCCCAGCGGCAACAGGCCGTAACCCAGGAGACCGACCCCTCCGAGCAGTCTGACGTGATGTCCGAGACGTCGCGCCCACCACGCACCCGCCGCCGGAACCGTCGCCGCCCCGGCTCCGTCCAGCCCATGCAGCCCCAAGAGGACCAGCAGATGCTGCAGCAGAGACAGCAGCAGCAGATGTTCCAGCAACAGCAACAACAGCAGATGATGCAGCAGCAGCAGCCACAGGGCGGTGGTGATAGTGGGAAGTCCGATACCCTCAAGCTTCGCCTGGACCTTAACTTGGAGGTCGAAGTTACTCTTAAGGCCCGCATCCACGGTGACCTGACCCTGGCCTTGCTGTATGTCACTCTTCTTCCCGTGTTACTTGGTATACATCCTTCTAACTTGCTTCTAGGGACACATAAACAGCTTCCTTCCAACCATGGAGCGCTACGAACATTACGATATTTTAACGAACGGGGTAAGTGGACGTCCAAGTCCACAATACGGAAAGCCGAACAAAATTTGGGCATTGAATTAAGGAGAGAGATGTTTTTAATCAGTTGGCGCATCTAACTTACATATATAATCATGGTCTGGCTTTACCAGGCCTTTCATGCTTAGTCGGTCCTTAACCATTTGTACGAATAGCATATTTCTTTATATGTAATTAAAAAATTTAGATTTGAGAATATTAATTCGAGTGATACCAAATATTATCCTCCTCGTGCAGCTTAAATATTAGTGTAACTTAGGTACATAGCTTAGCTACATAAGTCTTGTACGATCTTTATTTTTCTGTGATGATAAGTGTTGTGAGGGGGATATTATCCATTAGTTACCTACTCATTGAATACATTTTTGGATGTTACAGCGGGTATACTCGTATGTGATTAGTGTCTAGCAGTGCAATCGAGTGGACGATGTGAGTCACGTTGCGAGACGAGGAGGTAAGTAAAGAAAACATACTGAACGTGCATTCCATAGAAAACACTAATATTTAATCAAACTAACTAGAAACGCATAACTTTCGTAAGCTCCACCGACAACCCAGGCACTGGAATCCCTAGGCACTGGGATAAAAGTCGCGCCATCAAATTATTTCACTTGGACACTGTTCAAATAGAAGCTGCCATCGTGTTCACACGTCTGCCGAAGCTGTAGCATCTTCTTGATAAGTGGCAAGATATGTATTCGGCGCTCGGGATCCGGTTCAAGCATCTTGTCCCTTATTATCTCGAGAAGCTGGTAGAGATACCGGTTACAACTTTTATGCTGCTGAAGCCGCTTAACCCAGTCTTTAACCTGGGGCTTCAAGAAGGGCTCTTGAACTCCGTGTTCGTTGGATACGATGTCGAAGAATTTATCCGCTTCAAAGCCATATATGTCCCTTGCTCTCCTTTGGTCAGGAAACTGACTCTCCACACTGTCAGACCCACACAAGAACCAAGTGACATGTTCCAAGAATACGCATCCAAGACTGAATATATCAGAAGCACGAGTGATGAGTCCATTCTCCAAATCAAACTCTGGTGCTACATATGTTACTGGACGGGCGAGGTTTCTTGGATCCTGATTTGATCGTGACACTTGGGTATGTAGCCTTCCTAGGCCAAAGTCGGACAGAGTGAGGAGGTCTGAAGAAGGCTTTTCCGGATGGAACCAGAGAAAATTATCTGGTTTTATATCGCCATGTCGCCCATACAACTCGTCAATGGTGGATGATCGTCCAGTTGGACCCTTCGCGAGCGTGGTCGTGTCCGTGAATTTCAAAGTCTCCATACGTTCATCATGTACGCATTGGAGGGCTAAACAGATTTCATGTAACTGCTGAGACATCCACAAGGAATGGTTCATGTCCCCAACTAAGTCTTGGTTAGCCTTCCAGAAGTCCTTTAGATTTCCCTCCGCCCAGTCGAAAAGGAGATAGTAAGTAGTCACCCGTGCCACGGGATCGAGCACCTCGAATGTCGCTAAAGGCCGCTGGATAGAGTGTGTATGGGCTTCTTCGCTATGTGCATTATCCATGGAGTATAACAGGGAAGCGAGTTCCAGATTGAAGCTTCCGCGGTCGTGAGTGGTGAGTCTTTTCAATGCAAAGAAACCGCTAGGGTTACGTAGCTAACAAATATTCCAAGGTTAGCTGTGGCAAAGAGAAAGCAAAGCCGTAAGAACTTACCATGGCGTTTCCAAAATCGTAATGACTGCTATCTATCTTCACCTGGAATACTTCACTGAATCCTCCATAGTCTGCCTTGGGCATCTCTTGATCATACATCTTCCTTCCAACCTCCATAGGGAAGACATCACCATGATCTAGGATGTAGTGTGAGTGCTTATAGTGATCGCGCGTAATGTACAGAGCACTCAGGCTGTAGGACCACCTTGAGAATTCCCAACGAGTGCTCGACCTAGGATACATGTTGATGGTAGGATGGTACTCCTTATGATGTTGGCAATACATCTTGTTTGGAGCAGAAGTTTCGATATCCATTGGAAGACACTTATCGTTCAGCCCATCGCTCATGTGCTTTGGAAGATCATGCGCCTTCCCAATCCCAATAAGGACGGCCAGCAATTTCAGGCAGGGGGTTGGTCCAAAGCAGATGTCCGTCATTAGTTTGTTCTTGTCAGGATGCTCCCTAAAGCATGGAGCATTGACGATCGTTCGGACTCTCTCGCTGGTAAGGATTGCTGAAAGCTTGCGCCTAGGAATGTAAATTTTATTAGAATCGAGGGCACAAACGACCCTCGATTCATCAAGCTCTACTGCCATTGTTTCAAGGACATCATCAATATCGCCGGACACTGGTGTATACCTCGTAGAATGATGGGACGTGTGGCTACCAGCGTGACCATAATCACCTTCACCTCGGTCACGGATAAGTCGAACTCTAGGGTCGTCCAAACCAACTTGCCTCGTCCTTAGTGCCGCTTTTCCAGTCACTTTGACGTATTCGGCGGGGAATTCTTCCGACGGGGCGATTCTATTTAGACTAGAATACTTGGCTTCATGGTCGCTTAAGGAAATAATAGGGCGGCCCGAGTTACTCTCAATCGTAGGTAAGGCCGATAGTGCGAGTCGTTCGAGATGAGACGCTATGTGTTTCTGCATTGCTATGGACTCAGAGAATGTTGTTCGACAAAAGGGGCAGCGGCGATTTGGTTTACGAGATGGTCCAACCATAAGTGTGACAAACTCCGAGGAATAGTTGCTGTGGGGATGTAATGCCCCCAAGTGTTCCACGTATTCGGATTCCGTCTTGAACTCCTTTCTATCGTGCTGGCAATGCCATACCAGATTGTGTTGATTTTCGTGAGATATCCACTCTTCCCGGTTTCCATATAGACGATATGGGTCTCGACAATCTTCGTACGTGCAATGGTATGCCTGCAAGTCATGAAGCAAATGTAGACTGTATAGGGCGATTAGGAAACACTTCAGTTATAGACGTGGGGTTACTTACCGCCAAGCGGCCATTTCCGAATACCATTGAGGACACGATGAATTGCAATAAGGACAGACGAAGCATGGCACGCTCGCATCGTTCTGGAATGGTGCGGGCGGCCATTGTATATTTTCCTCGGTGTCGATGTCCACGTTGTTCAGAGGTGTGCTGCGAATACGAGTCTGGCTTAGTCTTAGACCATGGTTCTTCCAGTAAGCCGACTGTAGTTTGCGACGGGCATTAGCGATACCAGCTCTGCGAACAAGCCAGTGGTACGAAGTAGAGTATTGATCGACATGTTCCTGGTCTCCATGAAAAAAAGACTTCATGACAAGCTCCGCGGCGGCGATCTCTTCCTCTTCGCGCTTCTTGATATATTTATCCCGAATTTCCTCTGGTATGTTCTGGCAAAGCTGGTCGTTCGTACGCTGCGGTCGGTTACGTGGGTTTTCCATCTTCATAGCTAAGCTGTACAGCGTGTTCATCACTTCTTTTAGGCCCTGAAGACGGAACTCGGTCTCGCGGAGGGAGGGTTCGCTGCTTGCGTCGCTGTCTTTGCTGGCGAGGACTCTGGTGTCGCTCGTTATTCGGAAGTTGACGTCGTCGTGTTCGAAAGGAATCAACTTCCCCTCGTCAATAGCCAATAGGTTTTCAAGATTCTCTTGGTATTCCGATAGCAACTCAGCTAAGTGATCTTTCACAACGACGACATCTCGCATCATGTAATCGAATGATGTGTGACCCTGTTCATGAAGACCCAAACTATGTGCCCATGACCTGAACCTCTGCTCTTCGTCGGCTAAGCGGTGTCGTTCATCGATATTCAGGTGTCCCGAGGATTGCTTGCGATCGCTAGGGTGTAGTCTTTCGAATATGCTGAATACCTGGCTTCCAAGCTCATGGAGCTGGACAGGTTCCATAGTCACGCTGCGCTGGCCAACTTGATTGCACAAGCTAGGCTAAAATCTAGGTATATGCCGCTGTCAAAGTTTATAGTTTAAGTCTGTAAGCCAGAGAATAACAATTTGATGATTGATGCCTCATCGATATCGATTATTGTCCTGGTGAGGGGGTTGAACTCGATGGACTGGTAAGGCTGTGACAACAACGGAACTCGGAATGTCAGATTCCAGTTCAGTCCTTGGCCTATCAGGTTTCTGCCCGCTTCACATCATAGAATTACACCGAAAAATGTCTACGAGGCTCTCCCTAAAATATCGTCTCCAAGGGCAGCAGCATTATTCACCGATTTCGAGTTAAACCACTTACACAACTACTCCCTACACTTCAGCAACGCCTACTCAGCTGCCGGTTACCATTCCGATGTCAGGATTCGAGGTTCTTGGCGTCGTTTTTGGCACTATTCCATTAGTTATCTCTGCCCTGGAACACTATGAAGCAGGCAAAGGAGTCCTAGCTTCAGTCGTCGAATACCCCGATCTACTACGAACCCTCATCCGCCGGATCAAACTGCAGAAAACGTTCTTCTTTATCGAGATTCGCAACCTATTACGAGATGCCAGGATACATAATGTCGTGGATAGAATCGACGTGACTGAGGAGGAGTGTCTACGCATCTTAAAAAATAGGAGGAACGACTCTACGCTCAAGGAGTATCTTGGGTACTTGCATATGCCATTCTTAGAAGTCCTAGATCAGTACAAAGAGTGTCTTCAAAGAGTTGCTGCAAAGTTAAGCCACATTCGCCGTCCTTCTAATGTATTTCCCCTGGAAAATATCCCCTATATACACCAGAAAGCTGACCAATGCCAACAGGCAGTGGAAAATGACCTGGTTGCTATTTTTAATGAGAACCCACCCGAAAACGGATCGTTTGCATTTACGGAGCGAATAAATTTTGCGATCAGTAGGGAAAGTTTGGCTGAATTGGTGAAAGACTTCGGTGAAGACAGACTCTCACTCAAGACGATAGTCGAGCAAGCGAGCAAAGAGCAGACATACATAGCGAGACAGCCGTCACACAATTCAGAAAGACTGGCTAGGGTCTTTAAGCAGGTTCAGGTTCATGCCACGCCTCTATTCGAGGCTATGTGCACGGCCTATACTTGTGATTGTTTAACTAAACATCAAGTAACGCACAACGTCTTGATGCGGCTCCAGAACTGCATGCCCTTGGACACGGGAGTGTCGGGGCTTATAAACCGGACCGAGGAGCAGGCTGTATATAGCCTTGCAATAGGGTTGGGTAATTTTTGGCAGGAGACCTCGGCCAGAGTCTCTCATGCCGGACAGTCTGATTGCCGAGGAGCCTCGAACCAGGTGGCAACAACACCGGTAACGAACATCTGTGAGCATGCAGACGAAGCACGGAAATCTAGTCACGTTCTTGAGCTCCAGCTCACCGGAAACACCTTTCACCAATTCGGTATTTCTCAAGAGAAATCGCTCGTCTTTTCTGCTCCTAAGACGTTGAAGAAATTTCTTCAAAATGGGATTCAGGTTCCAGAAAAGCAGATGGATCGGAAACAACGACTCCTTCTAGCACTGAACATAGCTGTCTCTATCCCCCAACTGCAGCAAACCTGCTGGTTCGACTTCCTATTTAACAATGGGGGCCTTGTAATTCTTGAGCAGGAACCAAGAACTCCCTCGGCGCCAAGGTTCTGGCCAGCAGTAGAACGAGTTATGGAGAAGGACTGGGCAGGCTGGGCCGATATCAGCAAGGGGCCCAATCCAAACGAAGCAGTGCTGGAACTGGCTATCCTCCTATTGCAGATATGGTATCATGAGCCAGTAGTAATGCCGATGGCCGAGGCGGACAGAATGATGGCGGCGCATAAGTGGTTTCAGGGCATCGCAGACGACTTACCTCCTGATTACCGCAAAGCAGTCGGGGGCTGCCTAGCGTTGTGGGTTGGCGTACGACATTTCTGGAATGATGAGTTCTTTGAAAGTTACTGCGAGAATGTAGTAGCACCGCTACGAAGAACTTGCGAGTCGTGGACGCTAGTTTAGAATTGGCGGTGTGGCACCAGATTGTTGACTTTTTGACTACAATGGGAGTTATGGAGTTATGGAGCAATGGGAGTTATGGAGTAATAGGAGTTATGGAGCAATAGGAGTTATGGAGCATTGGGAGTTATGGAGTTTTGAGACACGGCATCATCAGTATATTGGAATCCGTTACTTTCTGGCACGATATACCTCAAATCAAGACGAAAGGCTCATCTACTAGTGCATTTGGCATTACAAAAGGGTCAGCAAGGCGTGGCATAGCGTATGGAATTACCTTATAATTGTAATTTTTCTGTCTATAGAAAGGGTTTACTTAGTTTTTAATGGAGGTAGAGAAGCAGGGGTTTCAAAGTTCATTAACACTAACAAATATAAAAGAAGCTCACTAAGTAGGCTACTTATGCCTTCAATGTCAGTAATTTACGCCTTCGTCAATATATATACAATGTATATCTAATATTATCAACACCCATCACCACAATCGCGAAACTCAAGCACCTCCTCCCTTTTGTAAACATGCAAAAAAGACAGCAGAGCAATCACTGCCATTACAATACCAATACCAAGGCATCGGCCAAGCTGATCTATACCTATTTCCAGCTAGCAAGAACACCCCACAAGTAATGTTCTCCGACCCAAGTTCCAAGACGCCTCGTAAATGCAATGCAATGAACCTGCTCCAATTTTCAAACCACCTCGAAGCAAACTATTTCCTCCTTCTTTTCGTCCTCGTCCTTGTCGCTCTCCGAAGATTCCGCAATGCCGGGCAACTAGAAGCGGGACATGCGGTTTCCCGAAGGAGACGACGAGTGCTCGTACGGGCTGGCGTGATAGGGGTCGTCGGCGTAGATGGTCGTGCGACGCTCCTCTTCCGGCAGAAGTTCCTTGACTTCCCAGTTGTTCATCCGAGTACCGACAGAAAACTCAAGATCTTCCTTAGTGATCGAGTCCCAGTACTATAAATCAAGATTAGAATCAGTCATCAACAATAAATGGAGAAAATGTGACATACCTTGTAAACCATCATAACTGCGAGAAGGTTGCAAATCGTGGCGAAGAATAAACCATCAATGTAGTGGCTCGTCGCCTGGCAAATCGTGGAGCTAAGCGCGTATAGAATGACCTGGCCGACAATGAAAAAGAAGAGCCCAAAGGCAATATCTCCTAGCGGCCATCGGTCCTCTAGAGTTCGCATTACGAGCAGGATCTGCAAGGCAACGTAGATGACAAGTTGCACGCCATTAAGAAGGTAGAGGACGGTGAATAATCCCACCGTGTTCGCCGGGCCCATACCCGCCCATGATTTAAATGTAGCGAGCGATACTAGGAACGATACGACGAAGGCGGCGAAGGAACTAAGTCGGAGCATCCATACCGACACCGGGGTACCGTCTTCGTAGAGTTGGAAGCCAACAAATCCGTTGATAAGCAGACAGGTGACCATGGCAGACGTAAGGCCCGACTGTATCGCGACGAAGTAGGGATATGGATCGGAGCCAGGAGGGACCACACCGGCGTCGACGCAGAGGGAGATAAACGAGAGTAGCATGAAGAAGTAGAAGAAGGCGAGGATCTCCTTGCGACCTGCAGACGTAAGCGGGTTAGGAGATATGACGCGAATCACCAATGTTAAACAATAGCAAATTACTAACCAACGGCAGTGAATTTCCCTCGAATATGTAAGATCATAACGACGGTCATGATTAGAGCAATAATGTGCATGAAGCTGGACGCGCCCTGGAATATGATGGTATTGGCGAGTTCGATGTTTCGGGCGAAGCAGTCGGTCTCGATGCCGACGCCGCTCGAGATGGAAGTGATAGGCCCGACCGAAGGGCACAACGGCAGAGGTGCCGTGTGACAGATGTCTGTGAAATCCCCGAAGCCGCCCATCGTGACACCTTCGACAAGCGATTGTTCAACCTCTTAGGCCGGTGGTGTAAGACGAAGGGGTTACGAGAGGAAAGCGAATGACGAGAGGACGAGCTGGCGGGGTCGCTGACACGAGAAGACCCAAATCTACGGGTAATAATCGTAGAAGTGCGACAGTAGCCAAAAGCTAATCGTCGAACGCAGATAACGGACGACGGACGACGGAGGTTCGAACGGATGACAAGACGATCAGTCGATCCGGGTCGACGAAACGAAGGTACGTAAAAGCGCGTTACGGGTACGTGGATTAGTATTAATTAGTGGTATATCTGGAAAATGGAGCGAAGGACTATTTTTTGTGGTAACGAATTGTATTTGCACTATGACATGGTCAAGGTCGACCAGCGTTTGGCTTCGTTGCTCGGCCAAACGTCCGGGGGTTGGAGATGGGAGATGGGAATCGTGGGAGATGGTTGGATACTTGGAAGAAGGTTGGGCTTAGTGAGGTTGGATTCGCTGGATTCGTTGCCATGGAAAGGGTAAAAAAAGGGTGTGAAACAAACGGGGCAGCTTATTTTTGCCAAGGCTTTTTTCTTCATGTTCCTTGGTTAGAGGCAGACCTAAAGGGCTTTTAGGTCTCGTATTTGCTGGAGGCAGGGGGGCCACTGCGGCATACTCAGCACACATACAGGCGGCTAGACCTAACCCTTTTTGCATTAAATGGACAGTAAAGTAACGCTAACTTGTTTTTGGCATAGTCAATAGTCGAGGCTTAGCTAATATCATATAGCCAGATATCAGATATTGAATTATTACGAGGGGCAGTACCGAAAACACCAAGCAAACCGTGGTTCAATACGGGCAATCAGTCTTGGATAAATTCCCTAATATTAAGCTTGACTCACCCTAGATTTCCTAGGTAAATGGAGCTCTTAGGGGAATTTATATTGAGGTCCTTGATGTATTGAATGTGAGCGTATGGGCTTACCCGGGTAGGCATTATCTACAAGGTATGGAGTCGCACTCTAGGCACCTCATCGCGATATTTCGTTTTTACATCACCCGATCACTCTTCACCCCCAACATCGAGCTTTGGGGGTCACTCTCGTCATCGCGTCTTCATATTTGAGTCGATAGCCAATTGCTATCCGCAATGAAATCAACCAACGTCGATCGTCTCGATGAAGGTTTCGATCTACCACAGGCTGATATCATTCGTGAGGGGTCAACTCCAAATCACATGGCTGACAACCCTTTGTTTGCGAACCCCCTACATATATAGAGGAAGCTCAAGTGAGCTCGCTCTCGAGAATAGTTAGAATCTTTCCATTTAGATGAATCTCGAATTCGAAAAGAGAACCGAATTGATACCACCTAAAAAACAATACCACTCCAATATAAACATCCAAGATGTCGAAAGCATTTACTGCCGCCAAGGAGAAGTACCAAGCTGTGATCGACGACGCCGGAAGAGGCGACTTCGTCTGTGAGCATATACGCGCCGTGTCTGGTAGAAGTTTACTTGACCAAGCTGATTGATTTCCCGCCCTGACAGGCCGAACAAACCGCATCGGCACCGGTCGTCACCCGTCCAGCGGTGACTGCCATGCCATCAACTTTGTCGACCACCCTCAGCAGCGACGGAGGAGTAGCACGAGCATGAAGGACAAGATCAAAGATCTGATGAACCGGCCGGCTTATTAAGCCGCATGCATTTCCTTACGAGTTGGGGACGGAAAGATGACGACATGTTGATTGGGTAGCATTAACAGTTATATATCGCTTATGCTTATGTTAACAAATGAATTCATTCAGTCTCTTATTTTCCTTGACCTATCTATTTACAAGTGACAAGTGTTGAAGCTGTGCGGCATGAGTGGCGTAGCTGACGCCACTTTTCATTTACCACCGGCCTGAGGTCCATTTCAACCTGTTCCCTCGATATAACAAGCTCAATGCATTGAGTCGTAGACCCCCCAAGTCACATAATATCTCCCAGTTGACACATTATACCTTCCCAACGATAGAAGAAGCTGAGCCAGCTACTTTACAGTCGAATGCAACTCCTGCGGCGGTAGGGGACCCGCATCCAGCTCGTGATACTGCGTTAAACCAGATCCGTCAAGCTCCGAAACGGGATTAAGACTCGTAGGGTGAGGCTGCTGCTGGCCAGCACCCCCGGCCCAATGATGACTCGACATGGGAGGGCTGGATGTTGTGTAAGATGCGTGTCGGCTATCCCACGGCGCACTGCTGAGTTCCGACACCACGGACGCTCTCCCATTGTTGGTGAGTGAGGGGCTAGGGAGAGCCGGCGAGGGTGCACCTTGCTGGATGGAGGGACTGCCTGCGTACGAGTCTAAGTGATATTAGCATTTCTTCTATCTATATCATATCTTACGAAAACTAACCCTTATACGGACTCCACGGTGGACTCGAAGCTGTCGTCTGGTCGTTGGTCGCAGATGCCGATTGTTTCTCACGAGCATCAGCAGCGTGTTTCTCCCGAGCGTCCGCGGTGCGCCGCCTCATGTACAGAATTATGAAGCAGAGAATCAGTATCAAACCGGCTACACCTCCTACCGTACCCCCTACGATCTTAGCCACAGGCGTGTTGGACGCATTTTCCTGGTCCGATGATACTGGAGTCGAAGTCGCGATCGCCGAGGAGGTGGGAGTCATCGACGTGGGAGAAGGACTTGCCGACGAAGAAGTTATGAATATATTCGCATTCCTAGCGTCGTTCGACAACATGCCGGCGACCAAGTCGCCCGCCCGACAGGTGCCTTCGTTGGCGCACGGATTCGACTTGCAGCACCCCATAAACGGCCCGTCGATACAAGTGAACCAGTTTGCGCTAGGCGACTCGCAGCTCTGGACTAGGATCTCGTTGTACTTTGTGGTATCGAAGCCCGCCGGGTGCAGGCTGCGCGACGGACAGTTGCCCGAGCCGTCGGCGCACGGGTCGACGTCACAGCATCCGATGAACCTCTCGCGACTATCCTGGCAGATGTGGAAATCGCCTCCGGCGGGGCACGACAGGCCGAAGTATTCAATTGGGTCACTGTCGTTACTCATGATTGCGGATTTGGTAGGGTGATTATATTAAGGAGAGACAGGTGCTTGTGGTCGGTGTTGCTTGAAAGTTACTCTGGTAGGTCTTCACATTTAGAGCAACACCAAAACCGTGGTTAACGGATGACAACAGGTATCGTAAAATCAAGGTGAAGAGTACAGTCAGTACAGGTCATGTTATTAGCTGTCTGCTGAGCACTGAGGTACTAGGTGACTGGTGTGGTTTGTAATTACCGTGTGAAACTAGGGCGGCAGCATTGAAGCGCTACGCGGCTGTGGCGCACGTTGATTGACACAGAGATGACAGATGACTATGCATCCAAATACGAGAGCGGTAGGTGCGACGGGCTGTAAGTATCCAGGTTGTTGGAACCGACGCCTGCGACATGTACTTTGGCGTCTTTTGGCGTATTTGGCCAAGCCAACAGCGAATGTTTGCTTGCCCGCCAACCAACAGTCACGAATACGATGATCTCTCTGCACAATCTATTTTCAAGCCGTTGGTTTCACGGAACGGACTCCCGAGCAGCCTGGATTTATTTCCGGGGTTTGCAGAAGCTCATATTTAATATATGATCAGTCCCAAGTCCGAAAGGACATCCCATTCCCTTAGTAAAGGACTAAAGAGATGTTTAGAGGCTGATTTATTTGATAGTTTTCGTGATCGCCGACATGTAGGCTCAGTCTATGACACCGTAAATTACCTGCATTTTTGTGACAAAATGGCAAGGCCGCGAGTTCAACTCACGAAAGATTTATCCACAATGAACTCCAAACATATGACTACCCCGACCATTAGGCTTCCACAAGCATTCCCTCGCTATCCCAAGTTATCTTGATAGGCTCGTGGTTGCCCGAGAACCTCTGTCCGGCGAACCACAGCTCGAACCTTAACTCCGCCGCGGCGACGATGGCCCGCACTTCGAACATGCACTCGTAGAACTTCTTGCCCTGAATTAACAATCGCCGTGCTTTGCGCTTCTTGACCATATCGCTGTGACTCACACCTGTGAGGTCACTTTTGACCACACAGAGCTGCTTTGCCCCTTGTTGCCTCGTGTTACTCGGTAGGAGGTCCCGATCGAGGCCTGAGATCACGATGATGGAATCCCAAGTACGATTCGAGTCTTTAGGGTCTACTTTCTTGTTGAACCTCGAGATGATGGGAGCGCTTGTGTTTATCGAGTCACCCTAGGCCAATGTTAGTACAACGTGCAAAGACCACAGGTGATGCTCGAAACAAGTACCTTTCTGATAATCCAGTCGATCTGGCCGATAGCATACTGCTCGCCGTCGTAGGGGTCGGTCCTTATATCCTCATCAAAGTGGATCGCCGGATTATATCTGGTCTTGCAGACGACCCCGTAACTCGCCCGTGCAATCCTACTGACTATAACCGGGGTAGGAGACTCCAACTTCTGCAGCCGATCTAGTAGCAGTCCCTTGACTACGACGAGCTGCGGATTAGGGGTCTGCAGGACTTTTACTTGGTGTGCGTTCGGATGGGGCGTAATCATCATTTCGCTTTGAATGCGGTCGCGCACGTATTTCGAACTTCCAAGACCGCCGGATAGTATCATATAACTCTGTTTTGCCCTAACCGTCAGTATATATACGAACGTCTGTTGTGATGGAGTTAGTGTATAGATGAGTGCAAACTCACTATTGCCTGATTCACGTTATTAGCCTGCATCCAGTCGAGCTGCTGGTATATCTTCCTCATGATACTCTCGACGTGCGGATCGAAAAGGGACTGTATCTCTTCCCTATTTCACAGCTTATTAGTTTCACACTCATATGCGACAATGCCAAGAGCTAAATACCGTGAAAGCACTATCCTACCACCCTGAATCTGAGCTCCGGCGTGTGTCAAGTCAAAAGGCACTCCATCCAGCGGCAGCTTATAACACGTCGACTGGTAAACGCCCTCTCCGAACTTGTGCTTCGTCGTCCGAAACCTCTCGCTCCTGGCAAGCCTTTCGGCGCAATCCGGAGGAAGCCGCTCCACCAAATCCGGAAACTGGCTGATGCGGTTATTTATCAGGGACACAAACGCGCGGTCGATCAGCGTCGAGCCGATCCCAATACCGTCTACCTGATTAATCTGTGACAGCCGCGGAAACGGCTCCCTCGCCTCCACGACCTGCATGAGCGCGAAATCCGTCGTCCCGCCGCCCGCGTCGACCGACAGGAAGATGTCGCCGGCCCGGAACGCCACCGTCGAGTTCTTGATCGTGCCCACGGCCGCCGCCTCCGACTCCGTCAGGTCCACGGCCGCCGTGTGCCGGGCCCCCTCGGCGCCGAAGCCCGCGTCCGCAATGCATCGCTTAAACGCGTTGACGACCTCCTGGCTGCGCCACGTCGTCGGCACGCTGAACAGGAACTCGACGGCCAGCTCCCGCCACCCTACCCGCTCGATCCCCGTGTGCAGCTCCACCGTCGCCCGCACGTGCGCGTAGATCTCGCGCAGGTAATCCGAGACCAAAGTCTGCGCCGCGGCGACGGACTCCGGGGCTTGGTGGATGCCTTGCCGGTGCGCGTCCACGAGCGTCTGCCGATCGAGAAAGATCTTGAAGAACTCGCGCTTCTGCTTCTTCTCGGTGGGCGAGAAGTCGTCGTCCTCGCACTGGTAGCCCCATGAGGATAGGCTGTCGTCGTCGTTGTAGATCAGACAGGTATGCACTTTTTGCTCGTTCTTGGTCGAGCTGCCAGGCCAGTTGTGGATTATCTGGATCGGGCTTTGGAGCACTTCTTTTTGCTGGGGTCGCGCCCAGGCAACGCCTTTTTTCGCACAGATATTGTGAGCGGATGGATTCTGATATAGGTAGGTAGGTATAGATGGGTGGAAGGAATCGGGGTGGTAGGTAGATGTGTAGGTAAGGGTAGGCAGGTAGGTAGTTGTGTAGGAGGTAGGTACTTGCCTGTGTAAGTCGTGCCTAGGTCGATAGCTACAAGTATGTCGGGTCGGTCGCTTGCCATGATAGGCTTGCGGGTGCAACTATGTGCATAACGTATCGCTTGTTAGGAACTGAGAGGGTATCTAACGGAAGCTTTGGCTGGTCTTCGAATGGCTGTCTGGTTGTCTTGGAGGGGAAGAGAGTGTGGTTGCTATGATGTTCGATGTAGAGATAAGGCTGGCATGCCTCAGTCTCCTGTACATCGGGGTATGTGGGTCCCGAAAGGGGCTATTCAGAGGAAGATCCTATCTTCGTAGCCGACAGCCTCGAATACGAATTTGGGGTCCATTCCCTACTTAGGATCATACAGTTTTGGGTGAGCTCTCACAGATGATTATAGTCACATAAAACTGGCTCTATGGCGCACCGGCGGCTTGTGCTGCGGCCCCCGGTCGCTAAGGATGTGCATATATTACGCCTCGTTTCACTAGGTACTTTTCACCGGTCGTATATGAGGTGTTTTCCCCGGTCTGAAGCGCCACAGAGGATGCCTGCGAAACAGATTTCCTTGTGTCCCCGGACTTGCAAACGCCCGCTCCTCACACTATCTACTACACGAAATTATACTGTCTCAATATGTTCAGAGTAAACTCTCGTTTTCTTTTTTTTACCTCCTTTTCCCCGTCCAATTCGCTCGTCGTTATTCTTATTTCGCACGATGTCGGTCTACACGTCCTTTTCAACCGAGGGAACTATGACTGAGCTTACGACTAGCACAGTAACTTTACCAACATCAACTTATACAACTACTTTTACGGCCTTTTATGAGGTCGTCGACATCTACACAAAGCTACCGAATCAGCCGAGCTTTTCCCTTGAGACTGCAATTTGGTGGACAATTATCGATTCTACGACTGCTTCAACTTCGATCTCTTCTCCTTCTGGTATCACAACAGGTAGTTCGACTACCTCTACACCGACAAGCGGAGTAAATTCGTCGCCTTCACAATCACCGGTATCCTCAGTGACCACACATACCACACAAACAACTGAGGAGCCTGTTAACTCGAATCTGTCACGCGGGGCAATTGCCGGGATTGCGGTAGGGTGCGCTGTTGCTGGATTGCTTCTTGGCCTCATCGCGGGCTTCTTGTTATTTCGACGGCGAAGACGACAGAGAACGAAAATTACGTATCAGGCAACCCAGTTTGACAGCCAAGACAGATCTTTGCATGAGGCCCCGACAGACAGACTTCCTGAGTTGGAATGATTCCTTCTTCTACAGTAACATATCGAGAATAACTACTACCCTCAGCCAGTGTCCCACAGCGCAAATGATCTATCCCAAGTTATACTAAAGCTCGGCCTGGGCCAAGGCACAGCCTTGAATGCGAATTTGGGGTTCATTCCCTACTTAGGATCATACAGTTTTGGGTAAGCTCTCACAGATAGGTGTGGTCACAGATAATTGGCTTGGTGGCGTAGTTAGAATAATCCTTCGGGCACACAGTGTCACTTAAATGCGGTTTACAATACCTATTCCAGCAGAAGGTAACACTGGTGGCTTATTCTTGGGGGCCGGAGGACGTCCAGCCTCGTGGTCGAGATATGGATCATCCTGTCTCGAGTAGTCGAATTAAGTATAGCTGCGGCCCCCGATTGCTAACATGCATATGATATTACGCCTTGTTTCACCGATCACTTACATGAGGGTGTTTTCGCCGGTCTGAAGCGCCAGCGAGACAGCGTCGGGGTTCTTGTGTCCCCGGACCTGCAAGCACCCGCCGTCGTTCTTCACACCATTTACTAGGCGGATTTCCACTGTCTTAATCGTCCTGCAGAGTAGATCCCTTCTCCTTCTTTTCTTCGTCGTCCTTCAATTATCGTTCACTTCGCTCTCTGTTATTCAACCTTTTTAGCACGATGGCGGTTTCATTTACCTCTTCCGTAGATACCATCAGTACTATACCTACGACCTGGACTTCGACCGTGACTACGACTGTGTCCTCGTCATTGACTACTTTAACAACTACTCATACAAGTTCTAATGCGGTTGTCGTAGTATACACAAGTACGCTAGGTCAATTGTCCTTTGTTAGTTTCTCGCAAGAGGTGTGGACATTTCCCCCTTCTCCGACTACTCCTACGACTACCCCTACTTCAATTTCAACTTCTTCTCCTGGCCCTACCACAGCTACCTCTGCACCGGCAAGCACAGAGCCATCGTCGCGGCCGCCACACTCAGCAACCACATCCAATGCTCCACAGCCGACCCAGACAGATCATAGCTCAGCGCTTTCCCGTGGGGCAATTGCTGGAATCGGGGTAGGATGTGCTGTTGCTGGATTACTCCTTGGCCTTATCGCTGGCTTCTTATTATTTCGACGACGAAGACGACAGAGCCCGGCAATTGCCTATCAAACTACCCAGTTTGACAGCCAGACGAAACCATTGCAAGAGACCCCGACTGACAGACTGGATTTGGACCAATTCCTCCTTGATGCAACACCTGATGCTGATATCCGGACCGAGTTACGCTCGTTGAGCCATCTACTGCAGCAGCATGTCGAGAATAACTACCACCTGCAGCCAGTGTCCCACAGCGCAAATGAACTATCCCAAGTTCTACTAAAGCTCGGCCTGGGCCAAGGCGGCGCGATGACAGCCCTAAAGCTCGCTTCTTTGTCGCTTGACCCGACCCATCGGCACAATGCCATACAACACGTTATTGCTAGAGTTGTGTTCACTAGCGTCGCGTTCAACGAAGCTTCTCCCTATTCCCTACTGCCACAACCAGTGTCTTCGTTTACGTCGATGATACCCGCAGTAGAAGGTCGCAGAGGAAATACAAATGGTGAGTGCCGCTACTTGATTAGTCCCATTATGATGTACTAATAGACCTAATAGCCGTCAACGCCGCGCTCACTCGCTGGAGGCAGCTGTCCGCTTTCCTTCTCCACCCAGAAAGGAGCGACCGGACGCCGCTAACTCCTCCCGAGGACGTCAGCACGCACAAAGCCCAACAACTTGCCATGAATCTCAACGCATTTCTCGAACCTTTCGTGGTGGGTGGCCGCGAGGAAAGATATGAGCAGGAGAACCACCTGCGAGAGGTGATTGCGGAGTGCACTACGTTTGGTTATCACCTGTTCTCTGAACCTTCAGAGTACCGGTTCCGGTTTGAAGACGGCGTGAGCCCAAACAGTATCGTGGTATGCCCAGGCCTAGATAGGATTAGTGATGAGGAAGGGCGGAGGTATCCGCCGCCTACCCAACCTGTTGTTGCACCGGTGGTTGAAAGTATTTAGGTACGGGACAGCTGGGTTGTTCGGTGTATTCTTAATATCATGGTCTAAGGGTTTCATAGAAACATGCCTTAATTTAATGCGGATTTTTCTCGTATCTTCTTACAAGATCTCTTAGAAAGGGCTACACGATGCTATGAGGTATGTTTATACTTAACCTGTTTACCCAACTGGAAGACAGTCGATAGTCAACGCCCCAGATTTGCTAAGCAAAATCTTACTTGAGCTTAATAGCTCATCAAAGGCTGGCCAGTAAGTCATATTCAAACATATTTGAGAAACTGCAACTAAAGTGAAAACTAAGGAGAATCGTTGGCAGCCGGCCGCCTCAGCTTCGATTGCAACCAGACAAAGTCCGTTCGCTACTCGAGTATAGGGGTTTGGTATGGTAAGGTATATGGAAATCTGGAGACACACACTCCCATATCATTCATTATTGGTTGCCTCTATTCTGTCCTGATGCTATCACGTGGTACCGAGGCACATAGGACGTGTCGAAGCCGGTTGCGCAGATCACTACGTCGGCCTCGTAGTGCTGGGCGTCTTCTGTGAAGCAAACAAATGAAAAATATTGAAGTTCGCCTGGTACCAGAGGGTATCACCCTCATGCAAAACTTGAGGATAAGCTTGCTCAACATGTCATAGGTTACAGAGTAGTACCACTACTAAGAAAGGTGTACAACACAACTGCAGGCTCCATCCAGCGTAAGTCGTAAATTTAACTGTCGCTACATCTCTAATTTTGGTAGGCTGACAGGTTATATTCTAAGTCACTTTACCGGAAAGATTATAATCGTATCTTGGACGTCGCAACAATGTAGAATATACGCAAGTTAGGCCCTTTATTAGTTTTCTTTGTTAGTGGCGACGAAGGGAGGATAAGAACGCAAGGGGTATGCACGTTAAGATATTTTGGTCGACCAGCTACAAGCTATAACGTTCTTCATCGCTCGGTAGAAGTTTGCTTCAGCGAGAACCAATTTTTTATATGATTCTGAAGTGCACCATATTTCCTTCCCATCTGTTTAAGTCATTATGGCCCCCATTGATGTTCTGTCGGCGATCGCCCCAACCGACTTCGACGCAGTCCCCAAGCTCTTGTCAGAGGTCGCCTCTGCCGGCGAAGCCTTTTCTAAGGCAGATCATGACTCTGTCATAGCCCGGCGGGAACTGCTTGCGAAGGCGCGAGAGCTTACGCGAGCGCTGGAGACTCCACGGGAGATCATGGTCCGGCAACTCTGGGCGGAGGCTAGTCGAGAACATCCCGATAACAAGTATCAGAGCTAATTGAATTCGCTAGCCAACCAATGTCATGGCCATCTCGTTTGGCGTGCAATCGGGCCTGTGGAAAGCTATGGCAAATAATGGCGACGGGCCGCAGAAAGTAGTCGATCTGGCCAAGCAACTCGGCATACAAGAGGAGCTCTTGCTGCGCATGATGCGACACATCGCTGCTTCTGGTTATATCGACATGACAGCTCCGGACGAGTACACGCCAAACAACTTCAGCAAGTCGTTAGCTCTTCCAGTCATGAGCAGTGGCTACCACACTGTGTAATACGTACCTGATGCTTGAATGTACTCATCTAGCAACTAATTGGTTTCAAAATAGGCCGCCGATCCTTAATCCTACATTTTTACAAGCCCATGACTGGATCAAGGAAAGGGGTTATAAGTGCCCGACAGACCACCTTGACACTCCGTA
>JAOXNQ010004246.1:0-28387 GCA_028571165.1 Hypoxylon perforatum
CCCCTATTACACGTTATCCTCTCTCCTTGCGTCCTCCACCACAAGGTTGTTTAAGGCTTTTTGTCTTTTATTACAAGCACCTACCTACAAACCTACATACCCCTACATACCTACACACCTTCAGGTACTATATATACACTCACACATACAAACAGCAACAGGAAAAGAAACCTGGCTGGGTGAGGCAGCAAGCATCAGCTTTACTTTTCGAGAGCAATCGAACTGTTCGACACCCGACATTCACCGCCGATGGGACTTGTCAGCCAATGGCCATCATAGCGGCGGCGCCGATGCCACTAAGCCCAACTCACACCCCGGAGCCCCTGAACCCCTTTTCACCGACCCACCAGACACTCCTGAGCACTGAGGATAAACTGCTCCAAGACTGGATAATAGACAGTTACCGATACGGGGATCTAGAACCTTTATGATACCACGAAAGACACGAGAGAATCGGCATGCTAAGGGGCATACCCAAGGGAATGATAAAGTGGAGGAATAATATTTTATGAATTCAGGGGAGACACAGAATAAGAGGGGGGAGATATGACAAGGCGTAAACCTTGTCATGGGAGGCACATACACCATCCTCACTAGCCACCTCCAAGAAACACTCGGTTGCCGACCTGGTGGTCGGGCTTGAGAAGCACCAGCTGAGGGAGAAGAAAAGAGGAACTCGTGCCGGAAACAATACGGCGAAGGCCAAGGACAATCATGCCAGGAACAGAGCAAGGCCCAACCTACGCAGAGCCAACCCCAGCCTGCACAAGGCCAGTGTTGCTACGTCTTCGATGGCATCGATCATATCTCTCGAGAATGCCCGAGCAAACAAGAGAGTCACCGAGCCTGCTACAACTGCCACAAGAAAGGCCGGCCGCGGCACCTACTACACACCAACTCGTCGCCGTTTTGACTTGGGTTGAAGCCACGTTCCTCAATGGCCAGAGACCTTGAGTCAGCACCAGGGTGACGTCTGTCAATGGATAACTCATCCACTCGACGTCCTAGCCAGCACGAGTTCATTGCTGTATTCTTTCTTCTTTTTGATACGCGTTGGTTCACTCGCTGGGGAGTCCACTTTCTAACATCTTCGATGTCGAACATGACGTCTGGGGGTGAAACTAGTCTGGAAGAGCACACCGGTGTATTCCTTACGCATCCTCGAATCAATCATTCGTGTGTCCCAAATACCACCTGGAACGTCGACGACGTTAGCAAGACCATAAAGGTTACTGCCATCCAAGATATTGCAGTGGGCGAAGAGATTACTATCTCGTACATCGAGAGGCCCAGTCATATACGTAAGGCCGACCTTGAGCTGTACAGCCTTAAATGTCTCTGCAAAACTTGCGAGGGTCCCGGTAAAGATATCTCAGATCAGAATCGACAGAGACTGACGGAGCTACACTTAATGTTCGCCATTTACGAGGCCGATTCCGAGCTATTATTCTCTGATATACCAGCTGATCGCTGCATCAAAGACAACCAGGAAGCGTTGAAGCTCGCGTCCGAATACCTGGACCTAGGAAGGCAGAAGGCCTCCTAGGAACTGAAGCAATTCCGAGGTCAGGACTCTAACATCCTCTGCTCTTTAGAGGAATGTGGAGCCATCGACTTAGACATACGGAGTGATGGTGTTTAAGGGATGTCTCGAAGCTCCTGCGCACCGCCTGGAACAATGAGCCCTCCTCATGCCTCTCCTGACCGCGGTCCTCGAAGAGCAACCAGACATCGAGATTTGGGGGGGGGCAGTCTACACTGCTATCGGTTACCCGGGATCGAACACCGCCTGATCGCAACCAGCAACGGCGAGGGGTCATGTCATCACCCCTTTTACAAGCTCTGTTGCCATACGTACATACATACTGATGTATACGTGGTTTCATATACACAATACCACTCATAGCACTTACGACATATGGGCTGCCTGTACTCCTCCTACCATACTGCTTCTTAGCTACCGCAACATCCTAACATCTACCCATAGCTCTTCAAACCCTTTCAACATCTCCCTTGCCATCTATCAATGGATAAGATGTGTTTCACCGAATTCATTAGCTACACTTGTGGCCATACCAGAGGAGGCTCGAGAGTCGCGTTGACTCTTCGACAAACGAACTTCACGAAGCCCTCCCAACCATCGACGTGCTTGCTTTTATTGCAAATACCTAAGCAGCACATCTTCCATTATGAACGGCGTAGTCCTTTACTGCGATACAGACGACACTGTCATGTCCTCAGACGACGCAGTCACACCGCAACCATATACAACGCCGTCCCGGAGAAGCCCACCATCATCCCGCAGTGGAGATTCGGCTACTGGGCCGTTCGAGTCATTAACAACACTCAACCATACCGATGCCCCCTTTCACAGAACACTGCACTACAGACATTTGGATAGGGGCATCTGGTATCGTCTTCATACGTCGTCAAGATCAAGGGCCTCACTACTAACGAGAAGGTTGCCACACGTGTTGCTAGCCCTTTACCTACCCCGAGCATCGAATCTGAGGGCCAGAGACGCATCCTAGCTCCATTGGCTTCCGCTGGTATTGGACTTCACCTACCCTAATCACTCAAGGGATTTGGTGTTGTGTTGTATCATCCCCCCTCGCCGCATTATCTCGTTGACTGCTCTCCTGCGATTGTTCTCCTGCGCGCAGTAAGAGGTCTCTATTCTCTATTTCACCTACCCTAATCACTCAAGGGATTTGGTATTATATTGTATCACTGCCCCTCGCCTTACTGTCGCGGCGACTGCTCTCCTGCGATTGTTCTCCTGCGCGCGGTAATAGGTCACCATTCTCTACGTAGTCGCACACCTGAGGGCCCGTCAACGACGATCCACCGCAAGACTCCTCTATCATACTCGGAGTCCGCTCAAGCACCATAGATGTTCGATCTCCCCTAGGTGATCCCCCTCCGCGCCCTGAGACTCATCCGGAGATGGATAGCAAGCTTCCGTCGCAGGGAAACATCAAGAAGAAGAGACGCCCCCTTAACATTGGAGAACAACCTCACCCTACGAGTACTAACATCACACTACATGACGACACCACATCGAACAACAGGTCCTCGTACCAGTGCCAGGACAACAAGACCAACAGCACAAGTGCTGCAGAGGCGAGAACCCTCAAACAGCTGGGCAATCCAGACTTCTTCTTTTTTCTTTGCAAAGCCATCCTTTTCGACTGCCAATCTTCTTTATTCCAGGCCATTAATATTGCGTGCCAATCTCCAGTCAAAATGCCGAATATCGAATACGCTCTCAATAAGCAAGCAAAATTGATGGATGAATGGCGAAAATCCATCGTCGGATTGCTGCTTCGTCCTCTCGTGGATAACGAAGAAGTCGCCAGCATTAGCTCGGCATTGCCTAGAAGCTATGCTGATGATGGCCTGGAGTCCATTAGATGGTACTTCCAGAAGGTGGGAGCTCAGCGTCTCCGTTAGATTCGCCTAGAGAAGCAGGAAGAGGGAACGATCTCTATTCGAACCGCGTCTCTTGTTAAAGCTGCCGATGGAACTGAGAAATGGCAGGATTTCATCCTTAAGCCCTCGTTCAAGCCTTTGACAGAGAGTCAGATGGCTCAACTATGGTCAGCCGTCGACGCGAGTTTCAACGTACGACCTGGCCCTGCGGCTAGGATTTCCTACGCCAAAGGGCCGTATCTCAACAAGTACCTCGCCAGCGGCAATTGCATGTTCTGTGGGCTTAGATTCTACGGCCGATCAGGCAGCTAAGAGAATGACCAGCTTTCAGCGTTGGCTAGACAGCCACTATCGCGACATTCTCGACGAGTGCGATTTTACATTGGCGGTAAAGACGCAACTTGATTACCCTAGCGGACCCGAGATGGCCGTTGATGGGAACGCATATCGATGGACAGTAGCCCAAGAGCTACTTGCCTTGGTCTGTATCCACAGATTTTTCAGATTCTTACACCACTGGCTCAAGGAATTGGCCCCTTACACAAACAGAAGCACACTACGACTGCGACTACTCGGGAGCAAAAGACAGAACGTTCACTGGATGGACCAGGTAGCAAGATGGAGGCCAATGAATTTATCACCACTGCCTGCCCCCAGCGGTACCAGTCCCCAACGCTACACTCAAACTCGGTGTCCGCCCAAGAGGAGAACACTCCGCCGCCTGGCAACGGCATCAACAACGCTAGCGCCCGGGGGTGTTCCCTGACGAAAACCTTCCCTTCCCGGTCCACGGGGAGGTCCATGGGGACGCTCAAAGAGCAATCGCCGCTTACAATGCGTCGATACTAAACAACGACGGCCAAGATGGCGCCCGAGCCGACGACCTAAGGTGAATTCCTGTAGCCTTCAATATTAGCCATTGCGATTAAGGGCCAGTGGCAAAGGCACCAAATCCTCCATCTCCTTGGAAACCGGATAACCATCGAAAAGTCTGCCTAGAGCGCTTGGTGTGGGATATTTAGAGTGCTCCCCATCATCGAGCTTTCTATCGTTTCTGCTCACTTTCATCCTCCATCGCCCGCCACAGCCACGTCGACAGACCGGAAATGCCGAGTCTACTCAAGTACCCGCAGTACGCGTAGCACCCAAGTCGACTTGAGCACGTCACAGAGCGCTTTGAGCCTAGAGCGCCTCGAAGCCTTGATCAGAACGAGCAAAGCCCGACTGTACAACATCCCCCATCGTCTCTTCCAGTACGAGTATCTGAGCTTATAGCGACTATGTACGACAGGCCGACGCGACCTATGGCGTGCCCTGAATTGGCCTTGGCTGGCGCTCCAACATAGACTGGCGAGGCGAGGCGGAGGCTCCCGAGCCTGAGGACCCGGACCTCATGTACCCAGAGCACCGGAAGGTCGCGGACCTCCGCCCCGACCTCAGCAATGTCACCACCAGCACTAGCACCAGCAGGGGCAACATCGGCCCGCCCGTCACCATACCCCGTCGAAGCGGTCTCCGATTAAAGACCAAGGACGAGACGAAGGACAAGTGACAAGCTGGGAATGCCGAGTGAGAAATGACCTCGGTCGATTTGCGTCAGAGACCTCGAAGGATGCCAAGTACCATCCACCGCATCATTAACAATGGCGGACCTCACGATGGAAGTAACCTACCTATGCGGCCACACCAAGCAGATCAGCGGTGACCGCTGCATCGAGGTCCTCGAGGAGATGCCCTACCAACCGGACCCGAACCGCCTAAAGTTCGTCTCCGTCAAATTCTGCAGTCCTAAGTGCCAAAACAGCGCCAAGGACCAGCAGCCCGCCCTTATTCCTCGCCCCGACGCCGGTCCCTGCGTTGGCTGGCTTCATTAACCGCACTGAAGAGCCCAATATGGATATCCTTCCCGACGAACGGGTGAGATTTGCGAAATGCGTTTACATCCACGACTTGGCGCGAACTATGCGCCTTGCCGTCCTTCCCCCGGTGGCGGCCAGTATATATCGGCCTGGAGAACTTTCTGGAGCACTTTTGCGCCCTGGCAAGTTGCTGGCATCCAGGTACTTGAGGCTGGAATGGAACGGCTGGCAATCAAAGCAGGTGAGAATCTAAGTTATCTTTTACTATGACGGCATGTTAATATATATTCTAGCCTACCATACTTTCAGAAGAGTTCCCCTAATACCGGCAACGCCGGCCCTATCACCAACCAGGCCACTACGCCCGCTACTGTTCCTAGCGCTGCTATCACCAGCCTTGGACCCGTCGCCATTCTTCCCTACCCCAAGCCTGGAGCCCGTACCAGCCAAAAGCCCGCGCTCAATAAGCGGGCAAAGGCCCTCTCCAACCCCAAGCGCAACGACGCCAACCGGGTCACGAAGCCTAGCCACGGCGGCACCCGCCTACCGATCCAGTCGCCCTACGGACCGAGCGACGCTTACAAGCCGGCCCCACACGGCTGCAAATGCGCCACACGTTTCTCAAACAGCAAAAACGTGCCAATCTAGGGCAACAACGTGCCGACCTAGAGCAGAAACGTGCCGACCTAGAGTTCACGAACTACAGAGAGCTTTTGATCAAGTGCACCACCCTTTCACAAGTCCGGTCGCGAAAGTACAGAGGTGGCTGGGCTCAGTTCGGGCTAGCAGCATACGCTCTAAGCTCTAGCAAGGGGACAATATCCTCACAAGCCTGGGACTTCTGAGGGTTTACAGTGGAGTGGAAGAAAGGCACAACGCCGTAGAATGGCATTATATGCCACCAGAACTACCCCTTTTGGCATTGCGTGGCGACCGCATGCACGAGAAAACATACTACTTGTAGTCCGAGAACAAACCTGCCCTCGAGCACCCAAGTCAACTGCACTTGTTTTTAGTTAATTGTTGTTATATCTGTTGGAATAGGGTTAAGGAACTACTGTCAGGTACTGTACATGGAGACATGGTGTGGATATGTATATATAGCGGGGCTTCCCCTTTACTTAAAATAACAAATTACTCAACAGCTCATATGCCGTCTCTTTTCAGTCAATATTTTAATGCACTCAAATGTGACTGGCGTCTTTTGCTCTGATTTTACGTAAAGATTACCACAAGAAATGCTTTCTTTAAAAACCAGGGAAGTGTCTGTGGTACCCGACTGATGTTCTAGAGACCTTCTTCCCCATGTTCCATATTAAAGATCTGAATTCCGCTTGCGCCAATACCGAACAAGCAAACATATATGCAAGATAAGAGATCATCCGTAAGATTTAAGCTTATTGCGTTGTCCATACCCAATTTGCGGAGGGTGGATCGGCGTGGAGATCTGTACACCGGAGCTGGTTCCATCTCCTGCCTAATCCGGCATATTGGTCGCTTCTGGTTGGACGATGGCCATAGCCGAGCAAGCCACCACCCGAAGACATGGTACGGCCGTAATTGATTAGATTGAGTGCCTTCGGTGTAATAGGAAATACCATTAAACGCTCCCGAGATCTATGTATTTCTTCATCTGGTACAGATATGGTTCGGTGTGTTTGTATGTAAAACATTTTGCGGCATAATATGATGTAAGAACAACGATTATAGTGGGATCCGAACTGGCGGATCGTGTCGGCCGAAAGAATGGGTTTAACCCACCTCTCCACATAGACAGAGATTTCAGCCGGCCTCACACTAGAAGTCTCCGACTGGCCGGATCTTGGGCTCCATCTGCGGCTCGGCCCACGATCACCCACGTTTTCAACAGCCTCCACTGCCTGCAGGTGTTTTCCAAGTTAATTAGGTGGGTGGGCCCAGGGGCTTCGTTTGTAGGACTCAGCAATCAATCAGTACCTAGTCTTAAACGGGGGCTTCCTTGCTTATAGACTCACATATGTGCATCTCAGCGGGCCAAATACATGCGGTTAGGAGTAGAAAGATGACTGCCTAAAATATATTTTCTTACAAGCTGTTCCTAGTCAGACTCTATGACGATCGATCGTAGCGGCTAAAAAAGTAACTCATGAGAAATTCAGAACCAACGTGCATATGGCATCAACTCAGACCCCAGTTCCCATGATAACACGTAACACAGTCAATACACGGGTATGTCCCCGTAGGATAGGAGTAAGTACAATGCCCAGGAGTAAACTTGGTGTTCCTTCAGCGATGCCATGCAATGCGTCAGAGATTATCTTCAACTCTCCTCTTTGTTACCGTAGATGTGACGCCGGGCGAATTCTTGTCGCCGGTTAGTACACTCTAAATTCTATCTAAATAAATATTTTAACAGCCGGTCTCTCGGGATTCTCCCTTGCCAACCCAAACCATAGTGCTAGACACCGCTAGATCATCATGTCTAACGATCTGCCCTCTGCCAACAGCCAGAAGCCTCATTACGGCTGGCGCTTTTGGGTCAGTTTCTAATCCATCCAGTCATATCCGGCGTAGAGTTTAGAGAATGTTGCTGATAATGTGTACCATTGTAGACTATTTTATTCAGCTTATCTATCACTTCGATATTGAGTGCTCTTGATATATCAGTTATCTCTACTGCGCTCCCGTCAATCATCCACGACCTAGGCGCCAGTCCCGCATACGCGTGGGTCGGAAATGTTTATTTCCTCACCGCCACCGCGTTCCAGCCCATCTACGGCCAGACGGCCAATATCTTCGGACGCCGCAGCTTGACGCTCCTAGCCACGCTTCTCTTCGCTATTGGCTCTGCCGTCTCGGCCACGGCCGGGAATATCAACACCCTGATCGGCGGACGCACTATCCAGGGCATCGGCGGCGGTGGCATCAACGTGCTCGTCGAACTGATCGTGTGCGACCTGGTGCCTCTTCGCGACCGCTCCAAATTCATCGGCGTCATTTTCATCGCTTTCACCATCGCCGTTTGCATCGGCCCTGTGATCGGCGGCGCGATCGCCGAGCGGGCGACGTGGCGATGGATCTTCTACTTGAACTTGCCGATTGCAGGTGTCTCCTTGGTCCTGCTATTCTTCTTCTTGCAGGTCAAGTACACGAAGGACTCGGTCAAGAATATGCTTAGACGCATTGACCTGATCGGCAACGCCCTGCTGATTGCTTCTGTGGTTGCCATCCTGCTCGCCATCACCTACGGCGGCGTCGAATGGCCGTGGTCATCATGGAGGGCCCTAGTACCCCTGATCTTGGGCCTAGCCGGCCTGGTCGGCTTTCTGGCTCTTGAGTCAAGCAGATTAATCCCCGAGCCAACCATGCCGATGCGCATGTTTTCCAACCGCACCTCGCTCGGCGCCTTCGCGCTGACCTTCCTCCACGGAATCCTGACATACTGGATCCTGTACTACCTACCAGTATACTTCCAAGCCGTCCTCGAAAAGACACCCATCGACTCCGGCGTCGGCCTGCTTCCCTCCGCCATCGGCACCATGCCGTTCGCCATGGTCGCCGGCACCGCCCTCTCCAAGTTCGGCCACTATCGCCCCTGGCACTTCACCGGCTTCGCGCTCTGCGCCCTGGGCTACGGGCTGCTCACGCGCCTCGACGCGCGCAGCACGACGGGGTACTGGGTCGGCGTCCAGATTCTTATTGCGGCCGGCCTCGGCGTCCTGTTTACGACTACGCTGCCCGCGATCCAGGCCCCGCTCCCAGAGGCCGACACGGCTATTACGACCGCCACCTGGGGGTTCTTGCGCTCGTTCGGTGGCGTCTGGGGTGTTGCTATACCGAGTGCTATCTTCAACTCGCAGGTGAACAACCTCCTGCAAGACCGGATATCGGACCCGACGCTGCGCGCGCGACTTGCCGACGGCGGCGCGTACGCGCTGGCGAGCCGAGAGTTCATGCGGTCGCTCGACGACGCCGGCCCAGAGATCAAGGAGGCGGTCGTTGGTGTGTATGTTGATGCGCTGCAGCGCGCGTGGCAGGTCGCTATCGCGTTCTGCGTGCTGGGGTTCCTGGTCGCGATGGTCGTCGAGGAGATCCCGCTGCGCAGGGAGCTGCAGACGGAGTTCGGGATCGACCATGGCGAGAAGGATGGGGATGCCGAGGAGGTGTCGGATGGAAGCGGCAAGAAGGGGCCGGTTGTTGCTATTGACAACGTGAAGAACTAAGATGTATGGAGACTTGATAGATCTAGCATTGGGTGGGTAGATTGGATTAGAGATAGGAGTTGGATAATTGTCATTTTGGATTTCATCTTGTATCAATTGATCAGAGCAGCGTAAAAAGGAGCTTTACCGATGCTTCAAAACCGATTCTCATTAGGGAGTCCCTAAGGGGGACGCTGTGCTAGCGAGTGCTCTGTAATTTAGGGAGCTCAAGCGCTAAAGACTACTGCAATTACAAGGACATCTAGCGAATGTGCCTCCCAAGCCCGCTATGAAAATAACAGCGCTCATAGCAGCAAGTCTTTATGGTGAGACAAGCACTATAGTCCCCTGTAGGTAGTCATAGTGAGTTCTGGCGTAAAACACCCTGTATTTTCAGCAACTACTGTCGTACACAGTTGACACCATGATTGCAAAATTATTAAAATGGCGAATTGGCCTCAATAGAGCACCTTAGAGAGAATACCTCTTAAAAAAGACCGGTATTGGCGAAACGATGGCCTTTAGAGGAGTTCCCAAAGAAGCACTTCAATTACCATTTAGCTAGCGCTAATCACTAGCCGACAGCAAGAAACCGATGAAGAAACATGCCCAAGCCGGCACATCTACGCTGATCCCCCTTATTGCGTTCAGTCTCAACCAATCCCTAAGGATTGGCATGCTATCCTTGATCTCGCCATCGGCCTCATCATTACTAGTGCCACTATCATCAACTACGATGTTACCGGCATTAGTTCGATCAGCGGAGCGCGCTACGGCCCTCGGCCCGTTGCCGGCTACCGCATCCAGCAAACCCTTCGCCTTGGGCCCCCAGGCGAAATGCGCTAGACTGAATACTAGCCCAGCCGCATACAAGCTCCAGGCGGCGCGGGAGGTAGCGTCGGCAGATCGTTGGGAGTGGTAGTAGGGATCAAACGAAGCCGTGCGTACGGATAAGTTTGCTATGGCTAGGACCCCTATCCCGGGAGAGAGATTGTTTGTCGGTTATCAAGATTCCTTAGTGGGGATAGTGGAGAATGAGGCCACAATGGGCGGACGACATGTTACTTACAGGTGGCTGGGTAGAGCACGAGGATGTACGCGAAACCACGTGGAAACCAGTGCGCGATGTATGGGGGCAGGACGCCGTTTGCGTGGTTGCGGGCGGTGCTGGTGAGCAGCGTGTGCGGTCGCAGGAACAGGTCCTCGCAGAAGGTAAGGGTTAATGTAGATGTCGTTGTCATCACTGGCAGAAGGCGTAGGAGAATCATTGCGGGCGGCATTTTGGCGGATGGATAGGTAAATGGTAGTTTACCTATCAATACGTTGAAGATCGTGTAGAAGTATGTAGACAGTAAGGCGATAGCACCTTAAATAGGATATATTTGGCAAGCTGAGTAACATGCCTTATTTTTAAAGCTCCATGACCATACAGGAAAGCGTCCACGTGTGCCCTTCGGACGTTCTTAAGTTTAAGAATTCGCTGGCGAGTAAGCGTATCCTGACTCTGAAGCTCGACTCGACTTCTTGCCTTGCCGGATAAAATGAGTGAGCTATGGTCGAACAAAGACTTCTGTGTGAATACCACCTGCTGGTATATTAGTGACAGTGGTGGTTTGCATTGCGAGAAATAATATATGAAAACCTAAACTCTAGAGGTCAATCCTTTTAGCTCTCCTATCAGTAAGACCATCAGCAGTATCAACAGCAGCATTAGCAGCAACATCACAGGAACAACGATTGATCATTTTCATCATGGCGCAGCAACAGCAACTCCTAAAGTTCTCAGTTCATCACTACCGGCTGAAGACGATCCCAGAAGAAAACTTCAAGCGCTGGCTGCACGAATACCTCGCCCCAACCGCGGCGCAGATCATCAAGAAGCACAACATAGTCAAGTGGTCGATTGTAAGTTATTATTATGTCAGAGCTTCGACAAGTTGATCGATAAGCTGACTGTGCATAATGATAGACGTTGAGCCCGGTAGCCATGCAGCAGGCATGGGAGCAGGAGTTACGAACTTCGATGGGTAAGCCCCTGGGCTGGCGCATGGTGGACTACGACATTACCACCAGTTACTGGGTGCGGGACCCAGATGATATGCGCCGGCTGCTGGAGGACGAAGACTGGGCGAAGTTTGTCTCGGCCGTCGAGGTGGACTGGGTAGATCTAGACCGTGCAAGTATCTTGGTTGGGTACGAAACCGTGTTTGTGGATGGCGGCGAGATTGTTGGCTGATATTTGGGTCGTTTCGGTACTTTGGGCGCTTTGGCACTTTGGAAGTTCTTTGGAAATTGCTAGTCTTCTTGTTACTGGCAATTTGATATGAGCACCTATGAAGTATTCTTAGCACGCAACATCAACTATTCCATTGTTTTTTTGAGCTTCGCGGTTTCTCAGTAGTTGATTGCTGAGAAGCCGGCACTAAGCCCATGAAATCTGGGGCCTTACTGCTTCAGCCAGAGCGAACGAGAACAGCAACTCCCACTACCACTACTGAAAACATCTACGAGCATATATTCATGCAGGAACACTTATGTCCATGTCTATATTAACCCACTTCAAAGAGGACATTGCTTATCTAGGTAGGTCTAAGAAGTACTTGTGCCATGATCAGCCTAAGTACTCTCTTAAAGCTTTTTATCTGTGACATGATACTAGGAAGCAGTAATGTAAGCCCCTTTCGAGTCTCCTCCGGCACTAGTGTTTTCAGTTCCTTTGTTATCTTCTCATTTTGGTTTTTGGTGCAAGGAGTTCATGCATCAAGTACCCCGGGTGAGGGGAGCTGTCATGAACGTCTGCCTCCACATCCCCAAAACCACTGCAGAAGAAAATATTGGGCAGTTCTAGAATCCATGTTAGATTCAAGCGTGGCTTGTGGGACTTGGAGAGACCCATCGAGAAGCAAGGATCAATACTTTTGCGATTGCTGTCGTCGTCTGGGTGTGTAGGTCCTCATTAGGTAACTATCCCTACATCGAGATCAGCCACCTCCTATAAATAGACGAAGAAGGGTTTGACAGCAAAACTCAACTTGCTAGGTCTTTACCGAGCAAGAATTTTAGTTAGTTCGAGTCACCCTGGGCTGCCCTATATGCATCTAAGTGAATGCAGAACTTACACATGTCACTCAAGAGAGCCGGCAATTGAGATGCTTAGTATTTGACCCAATGAACACCTTACATAGTGTAGTCTCAGTGTCACACATGTAAATAAACTTTACTTCACCTAGCTAGGCACTTGTATTCTTCTAGATCTGTTTGACTTTGTTTAGGAACCGATGCAAGGTTAGGAGATAGGCACCTCAGGTACAACCCCCCCCCCCCTTTCCCATTCACCCATGTCAAGCCAAACTGGCCATGTGAAGAGAAAATATTGTAAATTAATTTCAACGATAGCTTGAATCTCACGCTATGAGCGGGTAGGTATGTTATTCAACACATTGGCTACTCTCGGTTTTTTTCTGAGCTCAACCTTTACGCCCCAAACTCATCTTTTCATGTGGAACACACCGTCGAGCCATCCAAATAACTTAGCGTGAAGGCTTGATAAAGCAGCAACCTTCGCTTGTAATCCACCCTGCGAAGCCGAGTCTGGAATCCAGAGTTCCCTGCCCTCTCCGGATTTGAGGTGGGCTAACTCATCATAGACGCGTTGAGGGCCTATTTCGAGTGGGAAATATAATGTCTCTATTGCGGCTGTCACTAGGACAGGCCCCTTGATTTTGCTCATAAGCGGCTTGCCATCTGAACCAGGGCGCAGCAAGGTGTACTTATGCAGCATTTCTCGGAGGAATCTTACAGGCGAATCGATACCCATAGTCAGCACTAAGGCGTTAATTAGTTCATGTTACTTTGGCGTTCTCAGAGGCGGTGGCTTGTCGTTAAAAATCCGCTGCAAGCAAGTGACTTACTCCCATGACCGAATTCCCAACTGGTCTGAAAATCGAGGCGCGCTAGAGTAAGAAGCAACTTGTCAAGGATAGAGTCGCGGACCCAATGCCGTTCGATAGCATTAATTAACAAGCTCGGTAGGTGAGCATGAAAGGCCTCTCCCATATCACAAGTACCGTCGATAGAGACTGCTGCCTGAATGCGCGGGTCCGTGGCACCACGTAGAGCAAAATACGTCCCCAAAGACGGACCCGCAATCGCAATCCGATCGAGATCTAGGTTCCACTCGGGATGGGCTTGCGCCTCGGTGAATAGGGTATCCAGCACCACACCTATTACTACTTCCCAATCGGGTCGTAGATATTGTGCGTTCTTGCGACGTACCACGATGCCTTGACCCGGCCCCTCGAACGTTAGACAGGCATAGCCGCGCGTCCTTGCTCCCGCCGGCATAAAGTAGTAGAGTTCTTCTTGAGTTGAATCGAAGCCTCCGCTGGCGACAAGAATGGGCACCTTGGAGTTGGGCGCTGTGCTTCCTGGAGTGGGCAAAAATAGGTAAGCCGGTAAGATATCATCTGCCTTACTCGGGTCTCCATATGGGACCTCGAGGCAGATGAAGGGGCTGTCGAGTAAAGCGCAAGACTTTTTGAAATTATCAACCGATTTCGATATAGCAAAGAAGAGGCGCGGATCCTTTAGTGATTCCGGTTGGTGTAGGAGGAATTCGCTAGATCGTCTGTAATTGGAAGCCCGGAGAAAAGCCCATCGCGCTGCTTCGCGATCTCCGGAATGCAATGCGTCCTCTCCTATCTGCTCTGCTCGCGCGGCCACGCCGGACCAAGTATTATACCAATTCTCGGGGTCGTTAGGGCGGATGCTCGCCGCCGCTTCAAGACACTCGCCAATCTCGGCCCCGTGGAAGGGAGCCGAGCCGAGTAAGCGCAGAAATTCGAAGTTGATGAATTCGGAACATGAAGGGAGTATTTTTTGCATCGTCGCGGTTGTGGTTCGCTACGTAGCGAGAACAGATCTTTGAGCAAATACCTAAATATTATGGCTACGTGCTGCCTATAGGTACCTGGTAAGGAATATGATAAACTGATGCTCTCAAGGAAGGACTAAGCTCACTGCCCAGGTATGGGATAGGCATGTTCTATGAGAATCATGGTCCATGGCAGAACGTCGACCCCGACTGAGCAAACTATGAGGATTAGAGCCTGACGGTCTTCACAGCTCAGTTAGATCACGGATACAACGGCACGCTTCCATCGGTATGCAATTTGGGACCGATGTCAAGTTTGACATTTTCAGCTGAAGACTTATTTTTTTATCGTGAGGAGGAAGGCCTGTTCCCGGCGGAAAATGCAGAGGAAATTCTTTTAGGCCTAAGTTTGTTGATATTGTACATCGTACGATAACCAAACCGTTTGACAAGGAAGCCAAGTCCAGAGGGCCATTTCGAGATAAGGCACATAGAATCCTGCCGAGCTTTGAACGAAGCTACAAACTTGTAAGAAGAGTTGATCATGAAGACATATAGGGAAGGTCTTACATGCATGACGGTGTAGGAGGTCAATAGGTGGGCTGGCTGAAGTAGGTACCGCTAATGCAGGACCCGGTAGGTAGTGCCCCACAGGCTCAGATACACGTGCGGGCGGAGGCTGGGGGACACGTGCGGGGAGCGGTACAGTGGCTCTTAGTGTGTATCTAGGTACCTACAGTGCAACGCTACACGCGCTGAACGCGACAAAGATCACACCTCCCTGTTTGAACCAACAAACCACACATTATTCACGATACATGTATCCTGCCAGAAACGTTAGGATATACCAACTTCCTCGCCTTTACCTGCCCCTTTCGTAGATGTTCGATTCCGGCAGCAATGCTGGTCAAACCTCCCGGACGGATTTCGATCGGGTGCGGCTTCAAACGCCCCTCCTTAATTAGATCCTCCGCGATAGTAAACCAGATCTTAGCAAACTGACGATCTCCTGTCATTGCCGGCCCATATGAGCCCTGCAGATCGACAGGGTTGCCGAATAGCGAGTAGCCCATGACCCAATCTGCCACCACATTTCTTCGGGTATACTGAACATGAGTCGCAACAGGATCTAGAGCAACGTCGCACGTTGGTGATCGATAGTCGAATGTAGCGATCGCGCCAAGGTATGGTTATTTTCCGGCGAGCAGGTGGCAATAGGAAGGAGACCCGACCTATGAAGTGCGTCAGCCCGCTGCTCGTCGTTAGAATAAAGTTATAGTTTGGCTACTCACTCTTTCAAGAGCTGGATCGCTACTGTTTCGGTAGCCGTCGCTCCGCCAGAAACGAGAACATAGAATGGCTTAAGTGCCGGCTGGTAGGGTATTGGAAGCCTCAATACTTGATATAAGGCAGCTCCGCATGTGCCAATGGCCATGCCAAAGCTGGATGCTTCTTCGTAGCTCATCCAGTCCGGGATCTGGCACACGAGGTCCGCCGTAGCAAGAGCATACTCGCCGAATGAACCCGTAGTCCTGTCTGACGGGTTGAGCCCGAACATCATGTCAAAGATGCGATCGCCGACCTTGAACCGTCCAGTACTATCTGTGCCATCGCCGATCTGGACTACCTCGCCAGCAAAGTCGTTGCCGCCGACAGATCCCTCTATAGCTGAAAAATCAAACATTCCAGTCAGCTGGGTTGAGGGCGATCGCTAATACTTTAGGAGCATATCGCTCTTGACCCTCGGAATCTCCATGTTGACAAGGCGGTATTGGCCACCCACGTCTCCAATGAGGGCCTGGTATGTCTTCATGGTGACAGTCATTTTCCTTCCGACTGATGGAAAACAGGTAGGTGTGAAAGGAATGAATGGAGACTGCTTCCGCACGAGTAATAACCACAGGGAGCCCACGCGAGCAAATATGTGATAGTGGGCAAATATCCACCCTGAGCAAACCGATGTGGTTTGACCCTATCCCCCGGACCTCTCATACGTAAAGCCAATACTAATATTAGATATATTGATGATTCTCTCCATCTACCACTAGGCTTTAAAGTCTCCTTGTCGCGGACATCAATTTACTAAGGGCACCCTATTTCTTTTGACCCAGTGGCTCGTGAACGAGATACCATACCACAGTCCAGATTCAGCCATGACTGACAATACTACGGAACCTATTGCCATTGTTGGCAGCAGCTGCCGCTTCCCCGGTGGTGCCAACTCACCTTCGAAGCTCTGGGAGCTTTTGAAGAAGCCACATGATCTACTGAGCGACATTCCGCTCAGTCGGTTTAACGCAAAGTCCTTCTATCACGTGAATGGCGAGCATCATGGGGTATGATTAACTCTAGAGCCCGAACTACTGACCTGGCTTACGTGACTGACCATCACTCTGGACTAGTCCACCAACGTTTTGAAGTCATACTTCCTCGAGGAAGATCCGCGACTGTTCGACCATACCTTCTTCAATATACACCCCAAAGAGGCTGAGGCTATGGACCCTCAGCAACGTATCCTCTTAGAGACTGTCTACGAGGGTATTGAGTCTGCTGGATACTCGATAAACAAGCTCCGAGGATCGTCAACAGCAGTCTACGTTGGCCAAATGACGGCAGACTACTACGATGTGCTCCTGCGCGATGTCGATTCAGTACCCCAATACATTGCTACTGGGACTTCTCGAAGTATCATGTCGAACCGAGTTAGGTAAGTAGAGCTTATGTTCTTCTCAATGATGATATATTAGTTAGAGTATCTACAGAGTCACTTACCAATCTTCTTCGAACTGCAGCTATTTCTTTGACTGGAAAGGCCCGTCAGTCACAATCGATACGGCTTGCTCGTCTAGTCTCGTGGCTATGCACCAAGCTGTCCAGACATTGAGGAACGGAGAGTCAGATATTGCAGTTGCCGCAGGAGTAAATTTGATTCTGGGACCAGAGTTATATATCTTCGAATCCAAGGTAAGTATCCTTAGTGAAAACGCTAGCGCCACACATGGACGATGTCATCTAACGCTAACTTGCAAATAGCTTCATATGCTTTCCCCTACTGGTCGATCCCGAATGTGGGATGAGAGCGCTGATGGATACGCTCGTGGCGAGGGTTTCGCGTCTGTCGTGCTTAAAACGCTGAAAAATGCTATTGCCGACGGCGACCACATCGAGTGCGTGATTCGGGGTACGGGCGTCAACCAAGATGGCCGTACACCTGGCATCACAATGCCTAGTGCCGTGTCACAGGCTGCGCTTATTCGCTCAACGTATGCTAGGGCCGGGCTAGACGTGTCTAAACCTGAAGACCGATGCCAGTACTTTGAAGCTCACGGAACGGGAACTCTAGCCGGTGACCCGAAGGAAGCTGAGGCTATCCAGCGAGTATTTTTCCCGAAAGAAGGCGAGCCTGAATGCGAGACCGGCGGAAGAACTGATGATACCTTGTTTGTGGGATCTATCAAGACCGTGATCGGCCATTTGGAAGGGACCGCCGGACTTGCGGGACTTCTCAAGGCGTCCCTCGCCGTACAACACGGCATTATCCCGCCGAATATGCATTTCGACAACTTGAACCCTGCTATCGAGCCTTTCTACACGAATCTTCAGGTACCGACGCGGTTGCGGCCGTGGCCAACACTCGCCGCTAATGTTCCAAGGCGCGCGAGTGTCAACAGCTTTGGCTTCGGAGGAACTAATAGTCACGTTATTATTGAGAGCTGGGAACCTCACCAGGAGCAAGAGAAATCCGACACTGCAAACCGGCTGGGCTCCGTATGTGACAATACAGGACGTTCAAGCGGCCCACTCACCCTCTCGGCTAATTCGCACTTGGCGCTGACGTCTATGATATCCTCTCTCTCACAAACGCTTAAACAAGTGCAAGGAATAAGCCTGGCTAACTTGGCTTTCACATTACAGGCAAGGAGAACTGAGTTTCAGTATAAAACAAGCTTCTCCGCCTCTACGCGAGAGGAGCTTATCTCCAAACTTGAAAAGGTTAGCAGCAGCAATATTTGGACGCCCACTTCAGCGACATCATTACCAGCAGATCAGTCACCACGAATTCTTGGTGTTTTCACCGGGCAAGGCGCCCAATGGCCAACTATGGGTGCTTTCCTGTATATGGAGTCAGCGCTGTTTCGGAATACTATTGATCGATTAGATGCCGCATTGGCTGCGTTGCCAGAAGCGGACCGGCCATCTTGGTCGTTGGCTACCGAGCTTCAAGCACCGCCTGCCACATCGCGTGTCAGCTCGGCCGCAGTCTCGCAACCTCTATGTACTGCGATCCAAATTGCTTTGGTGGATCTACTGCATGCTTCAGGCATTACTTTTAGCGCTGTGCTGGGTCACTCGTCGGGCGAGATTGCTGCGGTATACGCGGCAGGCTACATTGATGCTCGTGACGCTATTTGCATCGCATACTATAGGGGATTCCATGCTAAATTGGCTGAAACCCAAGGTAAAGATGGCAAGATGATGGCAGTGGGTATGTCGTACGACCAAGCCTTGGAGTTTTGTGAGCAAACGAGGTTCCGAGGCCGCATCACAGTTGCAGCAAGCAATGCCCGCTCTAGCATTACGCTCTCCGGCGATTCTGATGCTATTGAAGAGGCGAAGGAAGCTCTTGACCAGCAACAGACCTTTGCTAGAGTCCTCAAAGTTGATAAGGCCTACCACTCGCACCACATGCAGCTATGTGCGGAGCCGTATTTTGAGTCTCTTCGTCGCTGCCGGATCCAGACTCACACCCCAACTACTCAACCTGATGGCAGGATAAAGTGCAAATGGTATTCCAGCGTCTACGGTCCTAACGGTCGAAGCATTGATGATCCAATCGCATTTCAAGGCACATACTGGGTTGATAATCTCGTCAAGCCCGTGTTGTTTTCCCAGGCTCTGGATAGAGCTGTGACGGAAGAACATTACCATGATATGGTGCTTGAAGTTGGACCTCATCCCGCCCTTCGAGGTCCGGCGTCCGAGACATTAAAGACACTTACTGGTGTTGATCTGCCCTACTGCGGCGTCCTTAAGCGGGGCGAAGACGATATGACGGCTTTCTCTGATGCACTTGGTTTTATCTGGAGCCAATTCCTTCAACCTAGCGTTCCTCTACCTGATTTTGATGGGTTCAGAAAGGCTTGCATGGGAGATCAGCCAGTCCCGAAGCCGAAGCTGGTCAAGAATCTTCCTCCATACCCTTGGGTCCATGAAAAGCCCCTATGGAAAGAATCGAAACAATCTCGGAAGTTCCGTTCGCGTACTAATGGCGTCAACGCATTACTCGGGACGGTGATGACCCAGGGTGGCGGTCAGGAAATGCGCTGGAGAAACGTCATGAAACCGTCCGAGATACCTTGGCTAGATGGCCACCAATTTCAGGACCAAGTCCTGTACCCAGCTGCCGGTTACGTCTCCATGGCCATTCAAGCTGCAGTCCGCCTTACGGGACAAGACGTAAATAACCCAATACGCCTTGTTGAGCTTCGGGACCTTGTCATTCACCAAGCCATTACATTAGACAAGGAAGATACTGGGACTGAAGTTATCTTTGTTATTCGTGTCATTCAACGCGACGACCGCGAAATTAGAGCCGAATACTCTTGCTACAGCAGCAAGGTCGATGGCGAATCTCAGACTGTCGAAAAGACCAACTTTACTGGCCAAGCCATAGTGACATTGGGCGATGCTACGCCTGATGCTTTACCACCGCGTGTACCATTCGAGGTGCCTATGTCGGATGTGCCCCTTGATCGTTTCTACACATCGCTTGCTGATATCGGTCTTAAATACACTGGCGATTTTTTGGTCGAGTCTGCTCAGCGTAGGCTTGGTCTTGCAATAGTCTTAGTTGCGCGACACAGAGACAACACACTCTTAGTACATCCATCTAAACTAGACGCTGCCTTCCACGGGCTATTCGCGGCATTTTCGTTTCCGGGGGATGGTCGACTCTGGACCACTTACTTGCCTACGAGCATTCGTAGCGTTCGTGTCAATATGAGCCGCTGTATTGACCACGATCATGACAAGTTAGTGGCCGATTGTCACTTAGAAGAAGCATCGGCAAAGATCATCTCAGGCAACATTGAGATATTCTGTGCAGCTGATAACGGACACCAACCTGAGATCCAGGTAGAGGGTCTAACTTGCAGCTCATTCACCAAGGCTCAACCTTGCAACGACCGCAAGCTTTTCTTCAAAACTCTATGGAGGGCGGATATTGCCCGCGGCCTCGAGAAGGAAATAGCTGGCTCGTTAGATGAGGCGGAACTCAATAATATTCTTCAGCGGGTTACTTACTTCTACCTACGAAGACTCCGAGAGCAGGTTCCTCGAGACGAGATTTCATCCATACAGTGGCAGTTTCAGTGCCTGATGGAATGGGCGCTTGATTATACTCTTCCCAAAATCGAAGCAGGTCGTCATCACCGCCTTGTGCCAGAATGGGGTGCGGATACGCTGGAGATGATCACAGTCTGGAAGGAGAGGTATAGCGACCAAATCGATATGCAGATAATCACCTCTATTGGTGAGAATTTACCTGACATAGTAAGAAATCAGGTGCCAGCACTGCAGGTTATGATGGCAAATAATATGCGTAAGTTCGCTCGAAAACTCTTTACCCCTATCGTCCTTACTTGTTTGAAAATCATTTTAACTTTAAGTGTCACAGTAAACCGCTTTTACCAGGAAAGCGTCATGATGACCCAGGCCAACAAGGACGTCGCCAAAATTCTAAGTCAGTTAGGCCACCGGTACCCGGATCTGAGCCTTATTGAAATTGGCGCTGGTACAGGAGGCACTACTAAGGGTATAGTACGAGCACTACCTAACTTCAAGTCCTATACATTCACGGACATATCGCCCGGGTTTTTCGAGACCGCCCAAGATGTATTCAAGGATTACACTGGGAGGATGGAGTACCGTCTTCTGGATATCGAGCGCGATCCGGCCGAACAAGGCTACCAGCCTAACTCATTTGACGTAATAGTAGCCTCAAACGTGCTACATGCTACGAAGGTCCTAGCCAACACACTCCAGAACTGCAGACGACTCCTTCGGCCTGGCGGTTACTTAATTCTTATGGAATTTACCGAAGACGACGTTCGTATTGGTTTGGTCATGTCTACTCTACCTGGATGGTGGCTCGGGCGGGAAGATGGTCGCCAGTGGACTCCACTCATTTCTCAAGTACAGTGGGATTCCCTCCTCTTAGAGGCAGGATTCTCAGGCATCGATACAGCGTGCAGTGGCGCCGAATACTCTCCCACGTCAGCCATGATCACCCAAGCTACTGACGAAAGGATCGCCATCCTGCGTGAACCTCTTTCATATCCGGAGGTGCTATCAGTTGATAACATTATCATCGTCGGCGGAACGACGTTACCAGTTATCCACGTAGTACGCAAGATGCAGTCTCTTCTTCGACCTTTTGCCCAAAATGTCACTACAGTCAAGAGACTTGAGGACTTCGCAGAGCATGACACGGCTCAGTCCGCAACCATTATCTGCCTCTCGGAACTTGACGAGCCAGCGTGGGCGAGCATGACCTCTGAGAGATTTGAGGGAATGAAGAGAATGGTATTAGGGGCTAAGCACCTCCTCTGGGTCACTAGAGGACGACGGGACCGCCAGCCATACTCAAATATGTTGATAGGCATGTGCAGGACTATCTCGTATGAATCCCCACATATCAAGATCCAATTTCTCGATGTCGATGCCCTCACGGCCCAGGCTACCGATCCCATTCTTTTCTCGGAGACCCTTCTACGCATTATAAACCTAGGGACTTCCGAGTTTAAGGACGTACTCTGGAGTCTCGAGCCTGAATTTGCTATTGAAGAAGGTTGCCTTCTAGTCCCTAGGGTGGTGCCAGATGGGGAGCTTAGTAACCTGGTTGATTCTGAGAAGAGACTCATCACCAAGGACGTATCTCCAGCTTCCGTCCCAGTCGAATTCGTCGAAAAGCACGGCGATCTAGTGATGCAAGAATCAGCCCAGCCGCTATATATTGAAGCCGACGATGAATTGCTTAAAGTAAAGGTTAAAGCCAGTGCCTCTTTGATGTTTCCCATTAAGCCTTTGGATGGTCCACTATTATTTTTATCAACCGGTATTATTCTATCGACGGGAATAAACGTCGCAGTCCTATCGCACACTAACAGCTCTCTTTTAACACCTATAATTTCGGATACGTTCCCTCTGACACCTTATGATGGGAATGGCAAGACATTGCGGGGACTTCTTCTCACTTTACTTTCAAAGAGCCTCATACGTTCTACTAGAACGATGCTGTGGGTACACGATGCCGACGATTCACTCTCTCGTCTATTAGAGAAGACGGCTGCCGGTCAGGGCAAGAAGTTGTTCTTCAGCACGTCAATAGAAACTCACGATTCGACTCGAATTTTCATTCACCCTTACTCGACGGAAAGAGGAGTTCGGTCCATTCTTCCCAGTGGTATTAGCACCTTTGTCAACATGGATCCGAGCAGTTCGGATACTGTCGATGGGCTATGCCGATCAATCTTAGGAGATAGGATTGACATCCTATCCGCCTTTACATCTACTCAAACTGGTGGTCGGGCCATCGCTCTCAATTACAGCGAAAACATGATGCGCCATTTCATTGGTCAGTACTGCTTGGAAGACACGGAATTTGAAGATGATCACATGGGATCTGATGGTATCACGGGCGATGACCTGCCTCGAACGGTCAGTCAGGTCAAGCCATTTGACTTCGTCAACTGGGAACGTATAGAAATCGCCGCCACGGGAGTATGCCCTATCAACGCCAGCAATCTGTTTTCCGACCAGAAGACATACCTGCTGGTTGGGCTGACCGGTGAGCTTGGCCTATCCTTGTGTCAGTGGATGGCAGATCACGGCGCACGACATATCGCCATCACCAGCCGTAATCCCGAGGTTGACTCAGCAGTTATCGAAGATTTAAAGAGAAGAGGACTGAACCTGCGCATCTTCACTCTTGACATCACCAATTTAAAGGCTCTAAAGCGGGTACACGCGGAAATATGTGCTAGCATGCCTCCTGTCGCAGGTGTGGCCAACGCTGCCATGGTCTTGCGCGACAAGCCTTTCGATAGTCTAAGTCTAGAGGACTTCGAAGTTGTTCTAGGCCCGAAAGTAACTGGAAGCCGAAACTTGGACGAAGTGTTTCATTTCGACGATCTCGACTTTTTTATCATGTTTTCGTCAATCGCTTGTGTTATCGGCAACAAAGCTCAGTCCAATTACGGCGCAGCCAACCTATACATGCATAGTCTTGCACATCAGAGGAGAAAGCGCGGCGTTGCTGCCTCTATCATTGACTTGCCGGCTCTGCTTGGTGTTGGTTATTTCGCTCGTGCTCTTGACCAATACGAGTCAAAGCTGAAGCATCTGCGCTTGAAGAATATCTCCGAAGTCGAGTTTCATTCGGTGTTTGCCACTGCTATAGTTGCTGGCCACCCAAGTTCATCACACGGCCCAGAGCTTATTACAGGCTTGAGTTGTAGCACAACTGCAACTTGGAGCGATAACCCCAGATTTGCACATTGTGCTCATGATGACGATGACGAGGAGGCAGCCGCTGGTGGCACGCAACAACAGCCCGGCTTGGTTGTTTTACAGGACATCCGGACCCAATTGGTCCTGGCAGATAGCAGCGAAAAGGCGCTTTCAATCATCGATGCGGCCTTCTCCCGCAAGCTTGAACTGATTCTTCAGGTCCCAGCCGACGATATTGACCCTAAAGTGCCACTCATGAAACTAGGGATCGACTCGCTGGTAGCCGTCGAAATCCGTTCATTCTTCCTCAAGGAACTCGGTGTTGACATGCCCGTTCTTAAGGTTCTAAGCGGTGCGTCACTGTCAGAGCTGTGCAAGGATGCCTACACGCGACTTCCGGAGGCCTTGAGACCCTCAAAAACTGAGGCATCGACAATGGCCGAGACATCGATAACTGAAAATCAGGATATTTCACTAACTTCGGAGCTACCTACGCCGGACCGTTCAGTAACCCCCGACACCCCATTGCTAACTGACTCGTCATCTGAATCCGAGTCCACCAAACCGAGCGTCCTGGACACCGAGACTACTTCAGCTATCATGACACCAGAATCAGAGAAGCAAATTGATATCCAACCGCTATACCAGCGCCGAGGTGAAATGTCCTTTGCCCAAGCTCGCCTATACTTCTTACACATGTATCTCGAGGACAAATCAACTTATAATGTGACTATGGTTGGGGAGATCCATGGCTCTCGCAGGCTTGATATTCAGAAGTTTCAACGCGCCCTTATCCAAGTTGGTCAAAGGCATGAAGGCCTTCGAAGCTCATTTTTCATCGATAATGTCGATGGCAAAACGGTGCAAGCTGTCAATCTCACACCTAACATTATTGTCGAACGAAAGAGTGTGGAAACTATGGCCGACGTAGCATCGGAGACGGAGCTCCTCCGCCAGTACCAGCACAACATTGAACTTGGCGAGACTATGAAGGTGGTCATTCTTTCGTTGCCAGAAGCTCAGCACATCGCATTCTCCTACCATCATATTGCTCTAGATGGCGTGAGCTGGTTCTTTTTCCTCAACGAACTCGATCGAGCGTACGCCGGCCATGACCTCGAGGCATCGGGTGATCCAAAGCAAGCAATTGATATGTCCACGATGCAAAGGCGTGATTATGCGCCAGAAAAGATTCAGGATGAACTCCAGTTCTGGCAGAAGACATTTGCTAATCCGCCTAACGTTTTACCTCCTTTCCCCTTTGCCAAAGTCAAGAATCGCCGAATCCTACGAGAGTACGACACGGAAACCTTCGAAATTCGGACGGATGCCCACTGGGCAAGACACATCAAAGAAGCCAGCGGCAGGATGCAGGTTACGCCGTTCCACTTCTACCTAGCCGCGCTAGCTACCTTTGTGGCCAGTACTGTCGACGTTAACGACTTCAGCATCGGTATAATGGACACAAATAGGCTCGATTCTGAGTATATGACGACTATCGGTTACTTCCTTAACATTCTGCCTCTACGATTCCGCCTGGAAGATGGGGATTTGCAGTTTGACCAGCTAGTTCAGAAGACGCGTGACCATGTTTACGAAGCACTAGCCAACTCTCGCGCCCCGTTTGATACAATTCTCGATCACCTTGATGTTGACCGATCAGGTAATCAAAACCCCCTGTTTCAGATCGCCATGAACTATCGCGTCGGTGGCTCTTTCCGGAACCGCATTGGTTCCCGTAACGAGATCGAGTGGACCACTGTTATCCCGGCCCGTAATCCCTATGATATCGTTGTAGATATTACAGAGACCGCCGAATGTACGCAAATTTGCTTCACGACACAGAAGTATCTCTATAGCGCACCCGACTCACGGATGATGGTGGAACAGTACCAAAGAACTGTCGAGGAGCTTATGAAGCATCCGTCGGCCCGAGTAACAGAGTACATGACAAGTAACGCTTCCGAAACCAAACGCGCAATAGCCCTCGGCAGGGGTGAGCAAGAAATTGTGGATTGGCCGGACACTCTGGCTCATCGCATCAATGAGATGGCAAGTCAATACCCAGATTCGGTCGCTGTTAAGTCCGGGGCGGGTCACGTCTTGACGTATTCCCAACTCATGGCAAGAACGCATCAAATTGCGAGTGCCCTTATCCTTCAAGGTCTTAAGGGTGCCTACATCGGGGTTCTTCTAGAGCCAGTGGCAGACGTGGTCTCGTCGCTATTGGCAATCATGCATCTCGGACTCGTGTACGTTCCCCTTGATCTACGCAACCCCGCAGAACGGCTTGCCTCCATCGTCTCGGATTGTAAGCCTACAGTAATTATCTGCCAGTCGAGTACCGGTCAACTAGCCCAAACGCTCACAGGAACTATTCTGAATCTGTCTACTCTTGAGCAGAGTCCGAGTACAACAGATTCCATCAATATCCATGCCCAGCCCAAAGATCCGGGATTCGTGTTGTACACCAGCGGATCCACGGGTAAACCAAAAGGCGTCGTGCTTACGCATGCAGGCATTCTAAACCAGATTTGGGCTATTTCAAAGCTGTACAATGTCGGCCGTGAAGTGGTTCTCCAACAGAGCTCGTTTGGCTTCGATTTCTCACTGGAACAAATCTTCTTACCCTTGGCAAACGGAGGCTCTGTCGTGATGGTTCCTTCGGAGGCGCGAGGCGATGCTATTCAACTTGCCAACATCATCCTCCGAGAAGGAGTGACATGGACAGGAATAGTGCCGTCTGAATACCTATCGCTGCTTCGTTATGGCTCCGAAGTACTTCGGAAGAGCACTTCGTGGCGCTTCGCCTTCTCTGGCGGCGAGAAAGTTACACCCCAGCTGCGACAGGCTTTCAGGAAGCTCGGCCTTCCTAATCTCCAGCTGATCAACGTCTACGGTCCGACCGAGACGAGCATATCGTGTACCCGCGGTATAATCCCCTATCATGACATCGAAGACGCGGCCGACGGGGGTGACAGTTTGTTAGGGCATGCTTTACCGAACTACTTGACCGTAATTATAGACCAGCACCAACAGCCACTTCCCGTCGGATTCCCAGGGGAGATATGCATTGGTGGAGTAGGCGTGGCGCTTGGCTATCTGAATAGGTCCGAGGAGACAGCCACCAAGTTCATTCCGAATAAGTTCGCCACAGTCGATGAAGCCGCCAAGGGCTATGCTACACTATACCGTAGCGGCGACAGTGGTAGGTTACTAGACGATGGCTCTTTACAGATTTTAGGGCGTATGGATGGCGACACGCAAGTCAAGATCAACGGCATTCGTATCGAGCTTAACGAGATCGCCAATGTTATCATGCATAGGGCCAACACCGCCATAGTCGATGCCGCTGTGTCGTGGAGAGCCGCCAATAAGATCCTGGTAGCTTTTGTCGTCTTTGCCGATGAATTCACTGGGAACAGAACCGAGTTCCTCGAACGCCTCCAAATCGACCTACCGCTTCCATCATACATGTGTCCATCGTTAATAATTCCTATCCATAATATCCCCATCAACCCCAACGGCAAGAGGGATCATGCTGCAATCGATAAGTTACGTATTCCAGACCTAGAAGACTGCAGTATGATGGACGATGGAGAACTTCTTACAGATATGGAGAGGCGACTACAGGGGGTCTGGGAGGAAATAATTCCTCGGTCACTCACCACTACTAAAGCCAGATTGAATGTCAAGGCGAGTTCGGACTTCTTCCACGTCGGCGGTAATTCTCTACTTCTGATCAAGTTGCGATCGACACTACGTGCGACATTCGGTTGCACGATATCGCTACCTGATTTATTTCAGTCAAGCACACTTAGTGCCATGGCTCGATGTGTGGAAGCTAATGCTCGTGGGGACAACGATGTTGTGGCAACTCTTCCTGATTTGAACTGGCATCACGAAATCGCATCCCTGATGGACGGCTTGCCAGTGTCCACTCGTGATCCACGCAAACGCCAAGCCAATGGTGCGAAATCAGGCCTCACTGTCGTGCTGACCGGTGCTACGGGTTTTCTGGGCCGCCATCTTCTGAAGAGCTTGGTAGACTCGGACCGCGTGCGCGAGGTTCACTGCGTAGCCATCCGACCTGACGCGGACGGCAAGGCTCGCCATGTCGCACCCCATGCTAAAGTGATCGAGCACGCCGGCGACCTGTCAGCTCTCCGCCTAGGGCTCTCCGCCGCTGCGTTTGAACAGCTCAGCGAATCCGCCGACGTTATAATTCACAACGGCGCCGACGTCTCGTTCCTCAAGAGCTACGCTTCTCTGCGGAGGCCCAACGTGCTGTCCACACGCACCCTAGTCGAGATGGCGCTGCCGCGCGCCGTCCCTCTGCACTTCGTATCAACGGCATCGGTAGCCGCATTCTCCCGCGCCGGAGACGAAAAGCACCTTGGGTTACCGGAGCGCTCCCTCGCGGACGACGTTCCGGGCGTTGGCGGTAGTCAGCAGACGACGGCGCTGGGTTACGCGGCGTCCAAGTGGGTCTCGGAGAACCTGCTCGAGCGCGCCGCCGCCGAGCTCCGGCT
>JAOXNQ010004267.1:0-28216 GCA_028571165.1 Hypoxylon perforatum
TAGAAGGATAGGCAATCTGGATAGTCACCTGGTGTATGGTAGCAGAATCTCCCCCGTAACTCCTGACTAAATAAAAGCACATGGCCCCGTGGCTAACAGCCTACACTGCCCCGAAATGGAAATTCCATCCCTGTCATAAGGCCAATCAAGTGAAAAGGGTAACAACTATGTTGTTGCACGAAGAGCTACAAGCCCAATAGCTACCAGGTCATACGCATATACAAGATGAGAGACAAAGGAGTCCATCGTAGGAGTCCGAAGAGGCCTAAACCCTGTATCCCTAGCTCCAGTAACCCCAGAGGAAGGTCAGAGGTCACGAAGGGGTCAAGAGGGCCTAAGCCTGACAATCCCTTAGAACAGCAGTATGACGAATTTCATCTGGCAGGCATTGGAGGAATACGTAGATGAGCATGGAATAATGGAATGGAATTGTCGTTTAGGATCCAGATGGGGGTCGGTGGGTATATGGAAGGGGGCGCCCGCAAGCCCCTACAGTGCTCTAGGAGCCCGCCGGCGAGCTAGCTGGTGTAATTCGGCATCTTGCGACTGGAGGAGAGTCGTAAGCTTCGGATATCGATTCGAGGATCGCGCGGTTTCGCATTCTTTCAGTGCTTTGGTGACTCGAGATAATTCGCTCGCGCGCTTCGCAGTCTTCGCAGTCTTCGCAATCTTCGCGATCTTCGCAATCTTCGCAGTCTTCGCAGTCTTCGCAGTCTTCGCAATCTTCGCGATCTTCGCAATCTTCGCAGTCTTCGCAGTCTTCGCATCGAAGTCGTTCACAAGGGAGATCGCTAGCTTGTCGTGCTCGGCAGGAATGTTTCGGGCGCGCTGGAGGAAAACGAGGGGTAAATTGACGCTCGCATTGATAGTACGAGAAGAAATACGGGCTTTCGTACCTGTGTTAGCTCGTCTTACTGGCGGTGCCTGACTGTGTTCCCCTAAGAGGGGTCTTAGTATTCCATTGTATTCCGCCTGGGGCTCCGGCGCTGAACATCGGGGGGCAGGTTTAGACGGGGGAGCTCCCGCAGGAGTCGTCGAGTTGAGGGCGAACATGGGTTTTGATGGAGTGGTTGATTGCGAAGCAGAATTACTTGCTGGTCCTCCGTACGGGGGTAACTACTCTATAGTGTTCCTCGTAGGCCCCGTATGGGGGTACCTACTCTATGGTATTCCTCGTGGGCCCCGTACGGAGGTACCTATTCCATGGGATTCCGCCTGAGCCCCGTATTTACCAGTATTCCGCCTGGTTCCATAGGTACTGATCCCGGTATTCCACTAGTAAGTTGATTAAGGCATAATCACTTACTGATTAGGCCATTGTCTCGGCGACTACTCTTCTGCCATTGTTCTCCTGCGCGCAGTAAGAGGTCTCTATTCTCTACTTCACCTACACTAATCACTCAAGGGATTTGGCGTTGTGTTGTATCATCCCCCCCTCGCCGCATTATCTCGTTGAATGCTCTCCTGCGATTGTTCTCCTGCGCGCAGTAAGAGGTTTCTATTCTCTACTTCACCTACACTAATCACTCAAGGGATTTGGTGTTGTGTTATATTATTGCCCCTCGCCCTATTGTCTCGGCGACTGCTCCCCTGCGAGTGTTCTCCTGCGCATGGTGAGAGGTCCCTACCCCGATCATTCAACCTCGCCCTATTGTTGCGGCGATTGCTCCCCTGCGAGTGTTCCCTATTCTAATCACTTAATCTCGCCTTATTGTTGCGGCGATTGCTCCCCTGCGAGTGTTCTCCTGCGCGTGGTAAGAGGTCCCTACCCCGATCACTCAACCTCGCCCTATTGTCTCGGCGATTGCTCCCCTGCGAGTGTTCTCCTGCGCGTGTTCTCCTGCGCGTGTTCTCCTGCGCGTGTTCTCCTGCGCGTGGTAAGAGGTCCTTACCCCGATTACTTAATCTCGCCTTATTGTCGCGGCGACTGCTCCCTTGTGAGTGTTCTCTTGCGCGTGGTAAGAGGTCCCTACCCCGATCACTCAATCTCGCCCTATTGTCTCGGCGACTGCTCCCCTGCGAGTGTTCTTCTGCTTGCGGTGAAAGGTCCTTACCCCAATCACTTAACCTCGCCTTATTGTCGTGGCGACTGCTCCCTTGCGATTGTTTTCCTGCGCGCGGTAAGAGGTCTCTATTCTCTACTTCACCTGCCCCGATCACTCAACCTCGCCCTATTGTCGCGGCAACTGTTCTCCTGCTCGCGGTCATAGCTCCGTGGCCATTCCCTATTTCGCCTATCCTCAAACGCAACCCTAGTTTTCCACCTTGGCATTGCGTGGCGAGCGCATGCGAGAGAAAACAATTACCTGTTTGATATTAATCAACGAAATCAAACAAAAGCAATCCCGAAATTGCTACTTGAGGTGCGTTACCTTCTCTTTTCTTGAAAATCCGCTTTTTTTATTCAATGTCTAGATCACCCGCACTGCTACTTGCTTAGCTTTTGTATACTAAACAGCAACACAACCGCTTGGCTGTCTCTTTGAAATCAGTTATATATAACTTGCTAATGTAATACAGATCTGCCAAGATGTTTGAGATTCGATCATCCCCCGAGAACGGCAAAGGCCTATTCGCGACCCAGGCGATCACGTTTGGCGACAGGCTGATTCAGGAGAAGCCTATTCTATCTCTGAGCTACGAGGAGGACGATGGCGAGGAATGGATGTACCGTCTATACAAAGAGTTCACCAACCTAAGCCGTGAAGACAAGGTCAAGTACCTTGATCTTCCTCACAAACTCGAGCAGGATCTCGACAAAATCCGTAGCTACCTTCACAGAAGACATGGCTTGAGAGGCGAGGTGCTAGAGATCGTGGCGAAATCCTGGAACAAGCTCGGTAAGTTCAATACGTTCATGACATACCTAACGAGCGTCTGACTTCCACGAGGGGGCTACAACGTACTCGTCGTCTATTTGCTAATTCAATCCGCCAATAGCGTCGATATGGTCTACGAACAACGTCGGGCTTGTAACGGGTAGAATTGGGCTGCTCGACGGCCAAGAGCACACCGGTGTCTTCCTCACGCATCCTCGAATCAACCATTCGTGTGTCCCGAATACCACCTGGAGCGTCGACGACGTTCGCAAGACCATAAAGGTTACTGCCATCCGAGATATTGCAGTGGGCGAAGAGATTACTATCTCGTACATCAATACCGAGAGGCCCAGTCATATACGTAAAGCCGACCTTGAACGTTACAGCCTTGAATGTCTCTGCAAAGCTTGCGAGGGTCTTGGCAAAGATATCTCAGATCAGAACCGACAGAGACTGTGGGAGCTGAAAGCGATGTTCTGGATTTACGAGGAAGGCTCCGAGGATCTACAAGAAGATCTGCCAGCTGATCTGCCAGCTGATCGCCGAATCAACGACAACGAAGAAGCATTAAAGCTCGCGTCCGAATTCGTGGACTTATTGAAGGCAGAAGGCCTTCTAGGAGTTGAAGCAATTCACGGGTCAGTATTTATCCATATTAGGACTGTATATATGTAACTTGCGTGCTGATTAATTTGCTTATTAGCTACAATCGCCTCATCGATTACATTCCTCCCGCCGACGACTACGAAGGTTATAAGAAGGCAAATCGACAGTTTATGGAGTACCGTCGAATGTTCCTTGATGTGCCGTCTGGCAATTAGACGGACGATACGACTGAGTGGAAAGGTCATTGACTGCTGCAGAAGCATCATATAAGCACTCTACGAAGGACAGGTTTTCTGGTCTGTAAATAGTTAGTTCAATGAGAAACTGACCATTGCAAGCAAATGATTTTCCATGTTGGTGTACAAACAACTTCTCCTCCAAATCCCGTTGATGGCAAGTTATCACAGAGCATCGATTATCGATTGATTGATTGAATAGGCTATTCTTTATTGTCTAACTAATTCTAAGTCTTGCAAACGGCATCGGCCTCACTCTCATCATCACGTGCTGCTCACGTGTGGCACGTGAGTAGCACGTGATGACCCAGGCTTTTCTGATTATCTTGAAATGATCTTTATCGTCTATCTTATCTCATATCTAGCCCCTGTCGCCCTTATCGATATCATGGCACGAACTCTTACTATGCGCATGATACATTATACGCATAATACATGTATTATACAAATATAACGACTTGTTATATGTATAACGGATCGGATAAAGTCAGCCGGCTCTGTATATATCGGGGGTTAGAGCCCCAGTACCCACATATATCGGAGTTATTCGCTTTGCCTATTTACCTTGAGGCAATTCAGAAAATGTGCCAGCGATACGAGCCATTTTGCCAAATAAAATTGTTATTCAAGAAATCCCGCCAATCTAAGCTTATACTCGATAGATCCCGCCAGTTAAGCTTAGATTCAATTAATCTAGCTAATAAAACCTTGAATTTTTCTGCATGCATTATATTGTCTATTATATTCTTTTACAGTGCGTATAATGGTATTATGCACTATACAGGGCATAATGCGCGCATAATCATCTATTATGCGCATAACCTCGGGCCCTAATCGATACATCCTCTAGCTCTCGATGTGGCGAAGATCGTGATAGCAGTACTGTGGCGTTTAGGCCTTAAAGGATGGTATCTGACACAAGTCCTGTGAAGATCTTCGGTCATGCTCGGCGAAAGGAACATGACTACCTACCTAACCTAAGGCTCCGATTCACGCAAGCTGAACCGGGTGCTCCTCGAGGAATTCGTCCAACGTAGCCAACCGGCCCCTCGCATTCTCCACTGCCCAGGCGACCAGCTCTTCCTCCCCCGGCCCAAAATACCCCCACTCTTCCTGCGCGTGGAACCCATCCGTCCACAAGTCGGGCGCAAACGGCATCATCGCCCCAAACTCCTCGTACGTGACCTGCTTATAGACAACTTCCTTGCCCGAGCTCTTAGCTAGAGCGGCGACGATCTCGTCCAGGGAGTACAGCGCGGCCGCGGCGTGGAACCGCTTGCCTTCGTACTTGTCCGGGGCGGCGAGGATGGCGCCGACGAACTTGCCCGTGTCGCGCACGGCGTAGAAATAAGGAAGGCGGGTGGTGGACGGCACGGGCCGCGATAGGACCCACTTGCCGTCGGGGGCGGGCTGAACACCCAAAAAGGGCTGGTTGTGGAGATTCTCCATAAAGTAGCCGAGGGAGGTGAAGGCGCTCTTGACGGGCAGGGTGCGGATGTAGGCCTCAGCCTTGGCCTTGGCGTCGAAGGGGGTGACGTGGGTGTATCTGCCGCCGGAGATGTCTGTTACGGACGGGAGGGTGCTGAAGATGATGTATTGCACACCCTGTTCGACGGCGGTGTCGGCGATCAGCTTGGCGGTGTTGAATTCGGCTTCTACGGCATCGGGGCCAAAGGACGGGGTAGTCATGACGAAGACGGTGTGGACACCGTCGAGGGCTACCTTAAGAGAGGCGTGGTTGGTCATGTCGGCTTCTACGACTTGGACTTTGGCTTTCTCCTTGAGTTCTTTGGCCTTGGGCGAGTTGACATCTCGGGTCAGGGCGCGGACCTTATATTCTTGGGCGAGTTCCGCGTCGTTGAGGACATGGTTGACGACTGAACTGCCCTGTTGGCCGGTGGCCCCGAAGACGGCGAGGATCTTGGACATGATGGAGTTTATTGAATGATTGGGGTTGCTGCTTGCGTAGGTAAGTTTGAGTAATCACTGAAGGGTATGGTTTGGATGAATTGTTGAGTTCTGACTGCTGTCTTCTTCATTGTTCTTATACTTGGTCGCACCGCCGAGGTGGTCGGGGGTAGACGATACGCCTCGGAGCCATTTGAGAGCGATCCATACTAGTTCCATGGCAAGGAAACATTCTAGAGCAATTCTAAGGTGGAGGGAAAAGAAAAAAAAGAAAAAAAGAAGAAGAAGAGGGAGAAGCGGGTGAAGAGGGTGCCTGAAAGTGATCTGAAGTCTAGTCTACACGCAGATTCTCAATCCCAATAGGTACAACTCATTTGGAGGCTGTTCGTGATGTTGCTCCGCTTACCACTTCTGAATCTGGTTAAGTGCGCCTGGGACTTGATTTGTAATTAATGGGGAATGGCCCTAGTCCGACCGCCGTCTTCTTCGGCGGAGCTGCGGACTAGGGTGCTACGACCGCTTTTACGAGTCATCCTCGGCGTTATCCTCTTGTTAAGAATCACGTCGGTCTCCGAATTGAACTTGTTGCATTCTTTCCGCCGGTTTGACAACCAACCTGTCTCGCAATGGATCCCGGCATTCGTGAAACCTCCAACCAAGTCAAGCGGAGAAAACTCCGAAAGGGGACCCGCAGCTGCTGGGAATGCAAAGGTCGGAAGGTCAAGTGTACCTACATGACCCCTGAAGATAGCGTATGCGATGGATGTGTTCGGCGCGGTACCAACTGTGTCAGCCAGGAGCTGCCCGAGCAGCCGTTGGGTCAAATTGACCGAAGACGACAGATTGGCAATCGAATGGTCCGAGTTGAATCGATTATCGAGAAACTGGTTAAAGGGGCTAATGGGAATACGCCCCCGTCCGACTTAACTTCTAGCAACGGGGATGTCCACCTTAACACTGAAACCTTGACGCCACCTTCTTTTACCACCAATATCAGCGAAGTTGCGAATAGCGAGTACGAGAAAATATCCGAGGCCCTTCTGGATTCGTATCCGTCGCAGGAGGGCATCGACAATATTGCCAAGATAGCTGGGCCGATACCGTCATTCTTTCACCAGTTGCTTATTCGCAAAGACTACAAGGATATGATAATCGACGAAAATGAAAAGAAGCATCAGCTCGCCGAACTTGTAGTTCGGCACCCTTCCAAAACGCATCCAGTTATTATAGCCCGGCAGATGCTACTTCTGGCTATCTCATTTCGGTACATTCACCCATCCGCTCATGACGAACTCCGGGGCTATTTTCATGAGCCACCGTCCATCGCCATGGAGCGCTTTGTAGAGGCAGCTTTCGCGTTGACTGCAGATGACTCAATGATGGACAGCCTCGAAGGGATAGAATGCCTCCTCTTGGCCGCCTCTTTCCACGCTGATTCCGGTAACCTTCGAGCCGCCTGGTCGATTATTCGCCGGGCAATGCTTACAGCTCAACTTATGTGTCTTCACCGTCAGAAAAGACCACCGCTCAAGACCATCCAACCTGAAATTGAGTGGAACCCCCAGCTTCTCTGGTATAAGATTATATATTACGATCGTTTCTTCAGTCTTATCCTTGGCCTGCCGCAAGGTTCCATGGATAACTCTATGGGAGCGCCATCCGCTCTCGTCAATGATACGCCCATGGGCCGTCTGGAACGGAGGCATTGCGTCTTGGCCAGTCGGATACTTCAACGGAATGACACAGACTTCAATACACCTGACGAGCTGGATACTCTAGCGATAGACAAGGAGCTGCGTCAACTGGCAGAGTCGATGCCGAGCAAGTGGTGGCTGATCCCGAACTTGGCCTACATGAAAGACAGCGATGACCTATTTTGGACAACAGTCCGGCTAACGAACCAAGTATTCCATTACATCCTTTTAAGTCATCTACATCTTCCATATTTACTGCATTCAGGCGACCACGAATACAGCAGAGTAGCCTGCGTTAACGCCAGTCGCGACATGTTGCATCGGTACATGGGCTTTCGTACCTTCAACCGCGTCTTATACTGCTGTCACAGCATGGACTTCTTCGCCATTACGGCATCCATGACGCTGATTCTCGCTCACCTTAGTCAGTCTGGCTCGGGTAGTGCGTTGGTGCACCAACGTACCTCCGATCGCGCGCTCATGGAGGAAATCCTTGATAACATGGAGCAAGTCGGTACACTGAGCAAGGTTATATCTATTAGTGAGAGAGGAGCTGGCGTCCTGCGTCGTCTTCTAGTCATCGAGGCTGATGCTGCGTCGGGTTCGAGATATCGCCTGGAAGCAGGTGAAACGAACGACACCCGTGCTTTGAGGTTAAACTTCCCTTATTTTGGTACCATTACAATCACGCAGTACACGCCAGAGGTATCCGAAAGGTCTCTCGGCTCCGAGCGCATAGCAGAGGAAGCCCCTCGTAGAAATCTTCCGGATTTGTCGGCCAGTGGCATGTCGTCACTGAGTACGGGTTATGTAAATACTGCTTCCGCAATGGTTCAACCTAATGGAGCAGTGGACACTGGCTCCGGGGGACTTAGTTTCGGGGAGTCATTGGGGCAGGAGGACTGGGAGTTCCAAGATGCTAACATGAGCTTTTTCGACGCTCTCATGAAGGAGTCGGACGTGCAAATGGACTACTGGTGGTTACAATAAAGCTACTCAGAATTAAGTAGTCGACCGTAATCAATAAATATCTAGGAATATATATTACGTATCAAGTAAAATTCTAAGCGTAGTATACTTACCTGCCTGAAAATAGTGTCGGAATTCTCTGAGAACGGAATTACACATAATGAGGACCCACTTTACCCCTTACCCCTTTAATGGCCTTTTGTCAATCCAGATTTATTTATCCCAACACCCAGGATGGCTTGTTCTACTAGAACTTCCATACTCTCTACTCCCGTGTTTCCTATGGAGGCTTATGGGCGTCTGTATTAATTATGTCGGCGGCAGCTAGATGACCTTCAATAAATAGATAAGCCCGTTTATAGAATAATTGGCAATGTTCATGATATTACCTAGGTATCGATGCAATCAATAGGCGACATTGAGAAAAGTTAGTAATATCGCAACAAACAGTGAGGTTGCGCATACTACTCCGTAGGTTGGTTAATACATTTTCGCTTCTCACATGGACTCCCAAGTGCTGGGAGCTCAACATCTGCAAGGAGATATCTGCAGGTGAGTTCGACCAAGGGACTAACCTAGGCATTTTCACTACCACAATTAGGACAGCATAGTAGAGATTGATCGCATCGGGGGGGCGAGTAGCTAGTTCGTGACGATGACGGAATATTATCTTCATAGACCAAGAATTGCTAATATCGAATTTTCGGGGGTATGTGACTAAGGGGGTTAACCCCTTTTCTCCAGCCAGCGATTCGGGTGCGCAGACTTATACACTCCTAAAGTTCATGGTATGATATAAATGTAGATGGCACACTTGGTACTTGATTTCTATTCATTTTCGGGCATAAGTCTAATCTTTTGGACCATATTGCGCTCTTCAGGAGATTTGAGCATACCTTAGCCCCTTTTTTTCCGCACCCAAAACTGCCATTTTGCTACCTTGTCACTCCGTCATATTATCACCAGGAATAACAAAAAGTCGAAAGGGCTACCTTATACTAGGTGGTTCTGAACAGCCCCAGCGCTTCTGAGTAATTACGCCTACGAGATATCGATATTGAAAAAGATATTAGGAGTTGAAGTTAGCTTAAGTTGGGTTTTCAGAATCCTCATACAAATCCGAAGATAATAGCAGGTTAAGTAACATCAAATATAGTATTCCTATACAAATTGTTGCCAGTATCTTATCATCAGACAAGTCTCATTACATAGTTTTACGCATCTCTCTGCGAATACATCACTAAGCGGCGTGTGTAAAAATCAGGGGGTGGGCAGGATGTATTTTGGGCCATTATTGTTGTGGCAATGAGGGGTGTAATTGATACATGCTAGGAGATATCTGATTCTAAAACCAAAGTCGCAACTGATCCCGCCTAATCAGAAAAAATACTTGGGCAACTAGAGGACCAATAATACCAGAGGATCAGGATAATAAAATACCTTAGTTGGGTGGGGGACGATTAGGCTTTGGCTGATCTTCTTTGGTACGTGCCTGCCTTATTTTCTCCTATTGTTTCCGGGGCAATATCCATTCGTGATTCCCATTGTGATTTGTACTGTTAGTGGGTTGCCCGGTTACTGGGCTGCTGTGTTGCTGGGCTGATTAGGTTACTCTAAAATACTTTATTGGCTGATCCACCGCAGAGCCGCACGACTACGTACCTGTTTTGATTCTGATCCTGGCATCTAACTCGCCCATCGGTTTACTTCTTTTTTTTTTCACGTAGCTGATTCAATAACCTTCGGGCGGTTCTGATTCTTGAATCCAAACTGCTGATCCTGGCATCCAAATCACCCGCCCATCTTCAACTAACTTTTTTCCTTTCCCATTTCCCATCTTCATTTTTTCCAACAACCCACCAACAACCACCAAATGGACCTCCTCCTGGACTACCTACAGGACTCGGGACTCAAGTAAGTAACAAGCATTTCCTTTCTCATTGTTACCCCACCAGCACCATCACCACTACCACCATTCTTCTTCGCCTTCGCATCTTCGCCTTTGCGACGATTTCTACACCATTCCCATCAATCAACGCGTCAGGTACGGGCATCACAGAAATTTCATTTTCGCCTCTCTCTTCTCGTCGGGTCGACATCCCACCTTTGCTATCTCACCTCTCACCTACCACCACTATTCTTCTTCTCCATCCCCACCAACCAATACACTAGACGATAACTTCACTGTCATCTCGCATCTCATCCAAACATCATTTCCCTTCTATTTGTCCGTCGTCATCAATCTTCCCTATTACTTTTACCATTTGTACGCGTCTCGTCAATGTCACCAACTTCCCCCGCCTCTTCACCACCACCACTTCTCTCTTCTTCTCCATTTCTTCATCACCCCAACCAACGCACTACGCAGACATTACACTTATTGTATTTTCCTGAGCATTGCCCCCTTCAATATTTCTCGTTCTTTGCCCTGCAACGACCTAAGGTGGTCGCTTGGAGCAATTGATGGTTTCTTAGCTCAACCTTACTTCTCCTTTTGACACTCATCTCGCGTCTTATCAGATCATTCTTTACTTTCCCAATTACAATTCTTCATATTTATTTGTTTCTCATCTTCTTTTCCCTCCCGCTTCTTGCCCCCAAGTTCTACTGCCTCACTTATCTGCCTACCACTTCACCATCTACTCCCACCCCTTGGAATCGCACCATCTTGTGCGATATACATCCATATCATTATCTTGGTCGAATATCCTTTTTCAATCCTATTCAATCATTTTCTCTTCTCTACCATCCTTGCATCTTTCCAACATTCCAACAAAAGCCTCAATCAATCCATCAACGTCAACGGTCACTTTTCCAGAATCTCGCTCAACTTTTGTCATTTCCCCTTCTTCTTCCCCCTTCAGCTCGTCTAACCTCCCCTCACTGCTTTCTTGACATATACTAACATTCCTACCCAGCTGCGACTATATCTAGATCTCAACAGCTGATCTTGATACAAGAGAGCGGGCTTTTCCATGTTTGTAAGCGGGGGAAAGATGGCAACTCTTCCGGATCCTGGACCTCGACAAATGCACCGGGCGGGTGGGCGGCTAACAAGAGAGCGGGTTTCCGTTTTGAAAGCGAGGGAAAGATGGCAATCCTTCCGGATCCTCGATCTCGACACCTGGACCCCGACCGTGGACCTTGACCGTGGACTTCGACCGTGGACCTCGACAATTGCATCGGGCGGGTGGGCGGATGATGCAAACAAGAGAGCGGGCTTTTCCGACTTTGAAAGCGGGGGAAAGATGGCAATTCGACCCTGGATCCCCGCCGACCTCATCCCCGCCGACCCCGACAACGACCGCATCCCCGCCCTTCTCGTCGACCAACCCCGCCGACCGATTCGACTGACCGATTCCGCCGATCGACCCCGCCGAACGACGACTACCACCCCCACTCCACCGACGGAGCCCGACCAGACCGTTCCCACAAGTTTCCTTCGCTCTCTTCATTCCAAGACGGCCTCAAAGCGCAAAGAGTGAAGCAAACACCACCCTAACCCGGTCGCGTCTCTGGACCCCGACGCCAGCCGTATCTGAGGCGCCAGGTGCGGCGGGTGCTCGGGAGAGAAACTCAAGTGTTCCCTTGCTTGTCCCGGACTCCAGGGCACGGAACGCGGTTCCGTGTTTGTGAGCCACCCCGGAGAGAGATTTAACACTCCGGGTTTTCCGACTTTGGCTCTGGGTTTTCGCAACCGAACCACCGGCGCTTACGGTCATCGCCAAATCGACAGGTTCGGTTTGCGTTACCACATCCTTAGAAGGGCCGGAGTGCCGCACGATGCGCGACTAGGAGAGCTGGTCCGCCCCCCATAGCTCCGACGGTCGGCGATAGCGTTTAAGAGAACCGAACCGAACGGTCGGGGATCCGCTTGAGCCAGTGGAGGTTGCTCGGTTCGTGCGGTCAAGTTCTCGGTAGCCCAAGGTAATGGCCTGGTTTGCGCCTCACGTCTCTAACTTGATGTCGATAGACGGGGGGAACCCTGGGGGTCGGCTGAGAGAGATTCTAGCAACTATGGTCGACCGAATTGTACGTCGACGCCAATGGTGTCTTGTCTAATTTTTTTTCATACGACAGCGCCAGTGTTGAGCTTACCTTTGGGCTGCCGAGGGCAACTCTTCGGGGTGAGTCCTGCTCCGGATGAGGGACATTCATATAAAGGGTCTGTACAATGCGTCTCCAGTGCTGGGATATCGCTGGCCTTCGTCTTCAGCTGGCTGGGCGGAGGGGTTAGACTGGGTCAAGCTGGCTTCCCGGTTGTAGCCAGGCGCATTACACCGCGATGAGAGGCGTGCTGGTCTAGAATGGAGAGAGCGCTGGTTCTTGTTTTTTTCTTCTTTTCTGTCTGTTTTTTTTTTCCTAGGTATCTTTGTTCTGTGCTTGTTTCGTTCTCTGCTTTTCTCTGCATTCTGTTCTTTGCGTTCTGTTCTCTGCGTTCTGTTCTCTGCTTCTTGATTTTGTTTTCTTTCCGAGGGGGTTTTTTTCCCAGTGGGTTTTCCTCCTTATATATACTTTTCTTTTGTTTTTCTTTTGTTTCATTATCATCTCCAACTTTCTTGGTGAGATAAAGAAGCCCGTCATTCGCATCACCATATATGACACCCTGGAGCGATCCTGGGTAGTTGAAAAGGCTGCCTCAGCTCATGAGCTTCCTAGCTATACACTTTATCTTATTCACGTCACTTAATTCTAATGCATCTAACATTACATAACGGTACGGTAGTTCAGATAAAAGTCTCGTGGCTCTAGCATACCACACGATGTCTTGGGGAACTGAGAATTCTCAAGTTGATTCTATGTCTAGCCCTGCACAAATCATTAATGCAAGAATGTTCGTTGGGAAGATTGAGTTTTTCTGAATCAATACATGATCTTTACGATGCTGAAGAAACCCAGGAAATGAGTCCTTCTGCTGCCGTGTTCATAACTCCAAGTACGACGTGGGTTATCTTCCAACTGGCCCAGTCAGGCATCCACCATACGCCGAATAGTAAGTAAAGTATTAGACATGAGCTATTTACGATAAGCCATCCCAAGAATTTATCCCTAATACCCCAAGGTGCATTCGCAGGGTCTGTTAGTATCAGCCCTGCAGTTGACATTGCAATCATCACAAGATATAACACTCCAAGGGATCTCCGGGCGGTCACTGGCCCGAAGATATGTCTCTGGAAATCTACCCTCATCCAAACGAGAAGAATTAGTAACGGAGGCAGGATAATCCCTACTGTGGGGTAGGCGAAAAGTAAAATCCAGGTGCTGGTGCAGTGGCGTAGATTCTTAGCATTATGCTTAAAATGTTTAGTACTAGGCAGATTTCTTACCTCCCACGTCCCTCGCCGCTCTTATAATAGCTGCTTATCTGGTAGGCCATATTGACTCCTGACCATACCATAATGACCGGCAGTGCTACGATGAGCGCCCGAAAAGGGTTCAGCCGGGTTTGCCAGAAAACTAAAGCCGGATTGAATTGTGTAGCATTGCTGACTGAAGTCAAGCGGGCAGTGTCTTTTATCGGCTGAATCTTCTCATCGTGATTTTCTTTCAATGCTTCGTATGATCTTAACTGGGCACTGAAAAGGGTTTCGCATCTGCCCGCAGACACACCGGGCGAAGGAACCAAATCAAGCTCGTCCCCTTGATCTGGGGTGTTTGCGAGAGGTTCATAAGTTGGCGGGATCGTTAAAGGGGTGTATCGAGCCAGGCACAGCCATCCACTAACCATATAAATGGTCGAAAGACTGCCGAAGAATAGTGGGAGTATTCTTAACAGCTTACTGTTTGACGACTCTTCAATTTGAATTGCGAACGGCAGCGCGATAATAACGTCTAAACCAAGCCCGAGGGCGAATATTGGACACATCCATTTGAGAATTGTAGGGTTACGTCGCCATGTCCAGAACCGAAATGATATCCAGCTTAGTACACTGAAGATGAGAGAAAGAACTGTTGATACCCAGTATGAGGTACCAGGGCCAAGCTCTAGTCGCGAAGTGAAAAACGGGACGCTAAAACAGTAGCCGCAGATAACAAGGGTGAAAAAGACGAACTGAGATGCAAAAAATAGTATTATGTAAACATATATATAAGTCGGATATATGAGATCGGTCATAATTTCATGTAGCAAAAAACCAAAAATGAAAAGAAACCAAAAACAAAGCTAGAACTAAAAAGAAAAGAAGAAAAGGTAGAGGAGAAACATACCCAAGATCGAAAAGGAAAAGGATCTCAGTTTGGGGGCCATGTATGGTAACATTAGGTAGACCTCTAGAGAGCCGGGCGCCTATATCAGTAGCTGGCTGGTCTCCTTTTCAGCTGCCCCACTTCTACGCCTAACCACTCGAACTCTGATTAAATGAGTTCGATATTTTGAGCAGTTGCATCGCGGTATTGTTGATGAATTTCCTTCCCAAACAGTCTCCCTAAGCCAATGCGTTCGTATTCTTGACCCCCAGTACGCTTAATGAAAAGGACGTTCAAGACGCTGTGTCGTGCTGTGAGATAGCCTAGGCCAAACCCACCACGAACCCCTGAAATGGTGGAAATGTGCAAGGCACAGACCTCCAATACCGCATCAGACGCCGATCCCGATTTCTTGTCCGAGACATCGAAAGATGCCCACCCGCAAATTTCCTTCGGCCGTAGAGGAGAGCATACCTTGGTCCATGAGCGATGCCCGGAGAATTTGGCCCAGTAGGCAGTTATATTGGCTGCGATCTGAACTGCACCGTCATCAGCTCCAAAACTCTCTCGAATCAGTACGTCAATTAATTTCCCTTTGATCTGCAGGCGTGCAACGCGACAATCAACGTCAAATTCTGTAAATCCCGCGAAAGCCAAGTCTGTAGGTTGATATAGAGCGCTTGTAGAGAATTGATTTCCATTAGCCGCAGTTATTCCCAGAATTTGGGCCGCGGGCTGGTCGCGGGATTCCGGCGCGTTCATTGCATGCCACACTACAGGGCATAGGACGGAGGTCCAAGACCATGTTGGAAACCCGGGAAGCCTAGCGGATATGGCCGAGGGCGTGTCCCGCTCCCATAACAATCCCCATAAGAGATCCCTTAGCCATAAGCCGGAGATGTAAGCTAGCGTTTCTTGAAACCCCGACTTCGCTTTAGACAATTGGACTCCCATTGACTCTCGAAGTTCGCTAGCAACGCCGCTTAGTGCAACAATGCGATCTTTCTCGGGTTTCGTAAGTAATAGCGACGAATAAGATTCCACAATTCCATACCAGGAGTCGCTATCAGGTGGGAGGGCTGCTATGACTTGCTTTGCCACGGGGCGTTCTAGCCACTGCCTACCGACTACCTCTCCACGCTCATTCGAAGGAGATTCCGTTTGACATTCGAAAAACATACCGTATGGCGTGAAACACACCATTCGACTGCTAAGGACCCATTCTTGCATAACCCAGCCGCGAGTTCGGAGCTCACTATTTGGAACGGAGCTGGTGTATTTGTGATGCACGCTCTGATTGTAGGAGTATATGTAAAAGAATCCTTCGCGGAGGCCATCGCAGTTCCGATAAGGAAGTCGGGCGAGTTTCGGTGGCAGAATGGCCTTTGGCGGGAAGAGCCCATGCTCTATAGACCCTGATGTCGCAAAGACAGTAAGTAGAGCCTGCTGGTAGTAGTCGGCCATTTTGACAGCTTCTTTCCTCCAGTCATTCCCGTCATCCCCCTCTTGGATAATGCAAATGGAGTCGATCCAGACATATCGTATTTGGAGTTGCCTGGCAAGCTTTATGGTATCGAGGAATGTTGTTGATAATTTCTCTGGCCATTCGTTCCCGTTTTCCTGCAGTCTACGAGCGACATTGTCTGCTGTCGTCGAGATTAATTCTGTTTCGGTGGTCCAGCGATGCGAAAGAGCTACGTAAGACCCCACCTCCGACCTTGTCTCCTTCAGCTTGAATCCATCCTCAAGCACCTCAACGCACCGAGTCGGTAGAGGGGTCGATCTAGAGTTAATTTTATGTCGTCCTGATAAAGTCTGGTTACATGCTGAATGCAATTCGCACCGACTTAACCATTTTGAGATGATAGCTGCGTGGTCGCTGGATCGTACATCTTCGCCTGGATAAGTTCCGACGATATCTTGGTTAACCACTGCGGGAGTACCTATAGCAGGTAGGCAACCTAAGCTTTAGACGACGCCTTTAAAGTTGAATTCACTGGGTAATAACTAACCAGGATCTGCCACTAGGTGGAAATCAGATGACTCGTAACCTAAGTTTTTCCATAATATGCCAATTGGAATTATTCTAGGAACAGTAGCATTTAGAGGTGCCAAAGTGGCCCGTAAACCAGAAACAGAAAGACCTTGGCTGGTGGCAGTTTCGATATCGTCGTGTCGCGGCGACTCAATTAGATTGAGATGTATCCACCAATCTTGTGATTTTTTAGCTTTACCCCCGAAGCTGTCGACTAGGAGGGAGCAGAATGAACATCCTTTACTTGATGCCTCTTTCGCGGCGGTGTACTTGTATCCTCGATACAGAAATGGGTCCCTTTTAAAACTATGAATATCAAAGTTATTACAAGTGTTACAGGTGTAAATGTGAGAATGGCCTATGCTCATCATGAATAACGAGTCCGCGCACACGGCTTGATTTTTGAGGTTTGTCGGCTCAAGTACCTCAACGCCGACCCAATCTTATATGAATAAGCTTGATTATGAATTCTCTAACGCAAGACAAAATACCGCCTTATGCAATTATCCAAATCCAATTGACAAGTGAAAATGCAGTCAAACCTGAATGTGTCCGCCTTGCCCTATGTCCGGCATCTGTCTGTCAGCTATAAGACACTTCTCGACACTATCTAGGTGTTGGGTATTTTCTTTTTGCTGTCGGTGCAATCGTCTTATGGCGACGGCTAGCTTATTCTATTAGATCGGTTCCATCTCTTGTACCTGTCGCTCTGCCTTTGTCGTCTTCGCTACGTGAGCCTTCACAAGGTAGGGAAGCGCTCCTCGAGAAGAGTTTTACTCACAAGCATGCAGGTGTGATGCTGCGTTTGCAGTGCTGAACAGTTCACACAACCCTCTCCCTGCTTCACCTACTAACTCAACAACTCGCCAATTAAACGCAAATGGAGGAAGCAAATAGAATCGGGAGGCGGCTCGCCGATTTCGAGGCTATTCTCGCAAGCGTGCGCCTCAAGGAAGAAGGAACGGCAGCCAAACGGGCTGCACGATCAAAGGAGAGCTCGATCGAAGGAACCGCGGCAAGCGACACCGGACCCAGTCACGCAGTAAAACGGCACAAATACCCACAACTCTCCGAAGGGAAAAGATGGATTCAACGACTCCGTACAGTCGGCACCCAGGTTCTCGGGGCCCGAGGGGCGCATCTTGTTGGTATGGCTCGGTAAGTCCGATGAGAGTAACAGCGATCAGGACGCTGCATCCGCTGCATCCGCTGCAGAAGAGAGAAGTGAGGATCTTTACTCGTTAGACTCTAAACCTAAACTCAAACCCATTAAGAAGATGCCTCAAGCATCTCAGATAGGCATGGTACACGCTCTCCTTGCCTAACGTTTGATATGGGCGGGCGGTGTTTGATATTGATGTTGTGAAAGGGAAGAATCCACTGTCCCCACTACAACCTAAAGCTGGCTAGAATACCCCCTGGTTACGGAAGATCGGTACATCTAAGCTCAAGCTTTATAAAGATCATATACCTAGGTAAAGATTACACAGCAGAAGCACGATAGGCCATAAATTCTATAACATGAAACAGATACCCGAGACTCGCTGGTCAAATGGGAGAAACATTACTCACACTCTTTGGGCCGTAAGCCCCTTATAGGCCGAACTGAAGGAGGGGATCGAAGATACATTCTGGTATTTGACATGGAAGAGTTCGAATCGAGGCGTGCATTCGAAATGCATTGATGTATATGATAATTATTTCCTTTCCTATGTCAGGGGTTCATTCAAATGTGTGCTTCAGGCTCCCAGGTCCGAAGGGGTGGAAGCTATTACGTGATAAACAACGAGCGTGGTCGTATTTTCGTGCAAGTAATGATGGTTTTCATCGCTCTTCTCACAGGCATCATCATTGGCAATACAGGGGTCGTCAATCATCTTCCAGGACTTGCGAACATAGACCGAATCGATTCCAATAAGTTTTCAAGTAATTTCGAGGTCGCATTGCTAGTGGTGGAGGGGTTATGACATTAGGCCGTATATTTATTAAAACATTGCGTCAGCCACGGCAACCTTAGCTTCTAAGAAATTCAACATTGTTCTACCTACTTCGTTTCAAAGCCAAATTTCTTCCCGCAGGAGGGGAACTAATTGATTAATGATGCTTGACGTTGAAAAGGTGTATAAAAGCTCAAGGTCTGAAAAAAAAAAACATGCCACAGTGTGCATCGCATCTTCCTGGCTAGTGCCCTCTATCACCCGCCATCAACAGTGATGCTAGCTCTGACTAGGTAGGTACCTAGGAAATACAGCATAGGGACCCCGCGTTTGCCTCTAGAGTCTGTTATTACCCCACATACATGTCTCTCACTTTGCCCACTCAAATTCGGTTCACTGTCTAGGGAGCTCAGTATGACACTCATTAAAGAAGATGCGCCCTTCCGCTGGAGTCCGTATATCGATATTTTCTCCCCGTCGTGTCGGGCTTTGCCCCACTATAGCATGTTGAGAAACGGCGGCTTAGAAGTAGTCTCCGTTGACCGTAGCGGGCTCCTCAGGCCCCATGGCGAAGAGGCGATCGTGGCTGATGGCTGGCACTATCATCTATGGGAGCTCGCACCTGGCAGCCAGACGTCGACTTCGTAGATGGCTGACTGGAGCGGTATTACCGTACCGCTTGTGCCAGCGAAACCTAAATGCTGCTGTATCCAGGCGTGGAGTGAGGCATGCGGGAACTGGCGGGAGTGGGCCGGTCGGGCCGGTCGGGCCGGGCCGGGCCTGAATTGGTCATATCTGGCACAGTGAATATTACCCTTATGGTCGAATTGGAAGTACTGCAGTGACCGGGTCGCGCAAGAGTCGAAAAGATTCATGATTGTTCCAAGGGCAATTGGACGGAGAGGTAGTGGCGGGTAGAATAAGTAATAAATATGAATGCGATGGGGGATGAGAACACCCCCACTATGAAGGTGTCAAAACGGCCGCAAGTCTATTTGAATCCCTTTCTGCCTTACTAGTGAAATCCTTTACTGGCTAATACCAGCAACCCTCTTCTCTCAAACCTGGACACGCCCATATTGAAAGTTCTTCTCGAGAGTCCGGCCATGGCCTCTTCCAGGTGACTGTAAAATGGAATATGACGCTATTGTGGGCCAACAGCTAAGATCTGCATCACGTCTGGCCATGTTCCGTATATGAGATCTTGGGGGCGTATATGAAAAGAATGCTAGGTTGCGGTCTTCTCCAGTCGTCTTTCCTCGTGGGTATGGAGACTCTATTCGCTTTCTTCTTCTCCTGCTTCTTCCCCCCCTTCTTCTCTCTTCTTCTCACTCTTTCTATATGTATCAAGTATCCTGGCCTTAGAAATATCCATGTGAGGGTAAGAAATGTGATTAATTAAGTGACAAGAAAACCTCCTGTCGATGTTTATAACAAGAAATAAGACTCATTATTTAGGCCATCCGTTCCGCAAAGACTTGCTCATCACGAGGCCGAAGATCGTTGACGGTCTCCTGCATCCGAAAGATCGTCGCCCGAAGGCTTTCAATAGCTTCCCATAGCATAAAGTTGTCGTTCAGAAGCTGGTTGTGCGTCGGAGGATAATGGTGCTGGTGCGCGGGAAGGCTATCGTATGTCGGAGGATTATCGTGGGCAAGAAGACTATCATGGTGCGCTGAGACGGGATCGTAAGTAGAAGTGCGGGTGTTCCCCTCGTAGGGGAAGTCGTAGAGCTTGCGATTGGATGTCTCTTCACTATGGTCGCCCCCAAACATCCACCAGTCCCAAAAACTCTTTCCAGGTAACGGATTGCAGAAGTCAAGGGATGCTAGCCATTGCCGTGTGAAGTAATAAGGGATAGCAAGAGCGAAGATCATGAAAATGGCCAGGTAGAATATACCAAGCGATATGAAAATGACTGTAATGAAAGGCATGGCTGCTGAATACTTTCGTTCTACGACTTTTGCAATCGTTGAAGGAGACGCATGCAATGCGGTGGTAAAGTTGAGGTTTTATTGCAGCAGTGTGGGGATAGTCCGTCAGTGAGGGTTCCCTTGGTTTCTGCTGCGCCTGAAGCTAAAGCTAGAGGTGAAACCTTGTTGACGACTAGGAAACGATATCTCCCTACATGGTATCTAACGAAGTTAGATGCTTACAGTTCAGTCCTTTCTCCAGGCCATCAAGCTAGTTAATCAGTACATTTCCGTACGTATCTCCATGAACACGAGGATACATTAAACGGTATCTCCATCCTTATCTGCCCACTCTCTCTTCCAAAGCCAGAAATATCCAGCAGGTCGTGATCCATGAGCTCCAGGAGGGTCCCATCTACCACAGATCCCAAGAGGCGTAATTAAACCATCCCAAGCCCAATTGATTCCGCGGGAATGATATCGCTTCCGGAAGCGAACCCTGCATTCGGCGTCCGAAGCATCCACCTCACCAGACAGCGTAAAGTTGGCCACCCCATCTGTACCATCGAGTGCCTCGACGGAGTACTTGTCGTCGTTCGTTGCAGTTCTGCGGAAGCGTATCCCCTGCATGGGCGAGTCGACGCGGCCGCCTAGCTGGAGATCGTACGTGTAGGTGCCATACCACTCTCCTTCGTCCAGACGTCTCGCTAGGTCGCGTACGCGTGTAGTGTACCACGACCACCATTCGTCGCCGGCAAAGGGGTAGAAGTAGCGGCCCTTGCCACTATGTGGAGCGATGATGTTGGGCGTCAGAAGGGGAAACCGTGGTCGAAGAAATGTAGCTCCGACACCCGTCCCCGCCGTGTATCCGTCGTATTTCCCCTTGCCGCCGGTGAAATACCAGGGACTGATAAACTCGATCATGTTCGGGTTGGGAAGCCGAGTCGGGATCGTAGCTGTCGCGTTTCTGGTTATCATCAGGAGGCGCGACATGAGACTAGGTTCCCCACCTTTCAGTACGTGATAGACGTTGCGGGAGATAAGAGTCATCAGCAGGAGCGCGTGCGTCTGCTTGCCTATCCAAGACCCTCGGAATGTATCATATTCTGGACCCATTGGCCTGCCGTCATAACTGCTCTTGACGACGGTGAGGAGTTGACTGGTCGAGGGAATGAAGACCGACCTCGGGTCCCCGATAATATCGTAGGTCTTAATGGGCTGCCGCTTTTTCAGATTGCACATAACCATCGAGAAAGCGAATTGCAGGGGATGCTCGCCCCCTAGCGATTGGTCGATCCTAAGGGACTTCAGATCTGGGGATTGAGATAGGAGGAGAGGGCACATGTAGTCAAGGAGAGCAGTCACCTTGGGGTCGCACACCTCGGCGCCTATATTTGCACCGCAGTTATTAAGATTTATCCATAAATTCCGTACACGGACTTGCTAAAAAAGGGGTTACTTACACCCCCAAATCGGGAGAGTAGAGAGGAAGGCTAACACCCCTCGAAGAGCCTCTTTCGTATCGTCGCCCATCTGCGGGGGCTTTAGCGCGGCGTGGACATTGACGCTTGACGACAGGCGTCCTAATTCCACCGAGATCTCGGGAAGCCGGTGGATTGCCACGGCAAGACAAAGCCAGGTCATTTTGGGGCCTTCATTGCGCTGGCAGGGCTTCTTCGGGCCGTCAACATAAGCTGTCATGAAGCGGACCAACCCGTTCTTGTCCTTGAAAGCGGGAGACGACACCTCAGGAAGCTATTGCTTTTGAATTAGCACTAGTTTTAAAACGCATACAAGTAAGGGCTGAATAGAACGCGTCATCTTACGTGAAGCTCAAATGACATCTGGAAGACAGCAGCATTGTCGCATGCCTGTCTTAGACGACGACATGTCTGGCCAAGAGATATGATGTCGGACGCGGGACACCTTCCAGCGACAAGCTGGATTATTTCGGTGGGGAGATCAGTGATTACCGCCATCATATATCTCGCAATGACCTACGATAATATACATAGATATTATCACGATTAAGCCGCTACCTAGATAGATTTGGAGGTTTAGATAGGGGTCCAAATAAAGTTTATTGGAAATCAGTGTCTACCTGGTTTTTGCCGTGCCTCTTCCTGCCCCGCAACAGCGTTTATTCAGCCCACATGTGCATCGTGGCTCACAAAAGTGGCTGTGTGGAAGTGATCAATGCTTCTCATAATGAGGCTCAATAGATTGCTCGATGCCTGGGACCCCTTAATACTAGGAGAAGCAGGTGATATGTCAGCCGAGATTTGGAGATGGCATCGTCAATAGCTTCCCCTTTAAGCAAGCCGAGGTACACAAAATACGACCCCATCCCCAGGAAATGACATCACCGCGTACTTAACTTTATGCTTCCTTTAATTGAATTATCGTTAAGAAATATGTAATAATCAAGTATTATCAACCCAACTCTACCTGCCTCATTCACACGTGAACTAGTAAATATGAGAGTGCCGGGGATCCGTATTCCTTATCAAAAGTCAACTATGACGCACAACCCTAACGTCTTCCTTCAGGTTGTTATACTCTGTCTACTCTGCTTTGACGGCCCTTTATATACGAAGACTCGACGTTATACCAGGGATTGGCATCTTTTCTTCTCGTGAACCTCCAGGATGACTAATTTGTCCAATTTACCGAATGAGATCCTCATCGCAATTTTGGAGATCCTTGCCGCCGAAGATCTTCAATCGCTGGTCGCGTCGCAACGCGCGAGCAAGCGATTCCATGCGATAATTGATGATATTCTGTACGATATTCAGAAAAAATCTGCTACTCGTCACCAGGATGACGATTCTGAGGAGATGCGGATACATCCTCTCTGGAAAATAAAGTTCGGGGGTTTATTCAATACTGCGGATTCCTTCACCGCCGCGGAGAAAAAGCGGCTTGCATACCTGACTCTCAATGGCGACTACACGCTACCCTTCCGCAAGCTTCCGTGGGCAAAATCACTACACAGACGCTGCGCACATACGCGCCCTGAGGCTAGCTGGCGCGATATCAGTCTTACGTTCGGGCAGGCCCCCATCACGCATCTTGACGTGGTGAAAAGCTATTCGGCACCCGAAGGGGACTCGGTCGATTATTATCAGGTGGACTTGGACTCGTCTGGCTTGACGATGGGTCTTTTCTTCGATATCTTGCTCTCCGATAAGGCCACATACGGCTTCGAGACTGGTAGCTGGGAGCTGATTCTTGGGCGACGACTGCGGAGCTATGATATTCTGTCCGAATACGAATGCTTTATCGCTGACGATCGCGACTTGGTTGACTTCGGAAAAGAAGCCCGGCAGGCTGCGGTGTTGTACGTGAGAGGTGGCCCCGCCAGTTGCGGATACGCCCCCGAATCCCACGATGGCTGGGTCGCCAGCAGCCTGGTGAAGCGGCAGCGGTTTCTCCCATGGCAAGGCCCGATTCAGAACTTCATCTTCACCGGCTATTACGACTAGGGTTTTCGTATGCAACCCAATGCCTCTGGCACTCGATCGTGATCGGAAAAAAGGGTCCGTCTATACCATGAACTGTATGAGGGCGCGCTGTTAGGTTTTAGCATTGTATGAGTTTGAAATGATTTAATTATACTTACATACTTACTTCTACCCCCCTTTTCGAACCCTCGTTCTTGTCAGCAGGGTCCACGGTGATCGAGACGAGAACGACTTATATGGATCGAACCGAAATTTTCGAAACATCGAACTTGATTGGGATGTCAAGAGTACAGCTCGTTATTGTAAATAGAAGACCTGCCATTGGCACACCATTTGCACATAGGTACCATCTCCTCTGCCGATCTGGTCAACGATGAGGCTGTGCATATCTCACACACCGATTGGGCTTACCAAGCTAGCTTAGAAATGAAGTTTGGACAACTAATTATGGTAGCAGTAATCATACCTACCTATCATTTCAGCTGAGTTTTAAATAAGAATCGGTATTCGGCACGACCTCAAATCCGCGTCTCGTTTATGGCATCAGCCATTCAGCAATTGAAAACATAAAACCCCGACTACGGCCGGACTCAATCCCGCTGGGTTGCGTTTCTCGCGGCTAGAGATATATGCGAATTTCTGACATGCTGACAATGTTACTAAAGCAGTGTTATCTCATTTGGTAGGAAATTGTTTGAGGCATATGGTGTTCGAAGATGACATATTATGTAATCAGAGATGGTCGATCATCAGTAACAAGCACAGCAACCAGAGTCCTGTCCTACCCCATACCTGAGTCCTCAACATCAACGCTTCCGTATCGATTGAATATCTCTATAGCATGTTATATTAAGGTTCATCGACGATCTATTATCGAGTGCCAGCAGCTCGATGTGTGGGGCCGCGAAGAGAAACTAGCATCGATGCCTAGCATCTAGACTCCAGGACTAGGTAGTATTCTAGACCAACTAGGCTGCGGATCTCGGTAGGAAGCCCGTGTGCGGCTACCGGCAGTAAACAAGATAGTCGAGCCGGTAAACCGTAGCAGTCACCGCTAGTTCAGGTCTTCATGCATCTTCATCCTCAGGTACGGTGAACGAGGTGGACACGTTTCAGAAGACAGAGCCGCGACGTCGTAACGGCGGCCCCCATTGGAGGGAATGTGGATAAAAGTGCAACGGAACGCAACAGACCCAGCGATAGATTACAAATCCAAAGATCGCCCGGCTACTTTTCAATCGGGGAGACTGCCTTCCCGAATCTTCTGCCTTCTGTATAAAAAAGGGGGGTACTTTCTCTCCATCAAACGCCTAGTGTCGATTGCCCAGATTGCAACATCATAAACTTTAATTGCAACATCCCACACACTCAACTCCCTCTTCATTCTACCTTTCAATCGTTTTCACAACCAGAACCTCTACCCACGAAATCAACTCAATTCACTAGACAACATGGCACCCTTCGGCAAGATCTACTCCTACCCAAACAACTTCCGCGTTGAGCGCGTAAGTCCCTTCATCATATCGCTTCAGCGCTGCCGTTGAATATAACGCTAATTACTCTTGCAGGCTCAAGTTATCGCTGCCGTCAATGGCCTAGAGGTGCCCTTGACTGAGAACTTCCAGATGCGGGTGACCAATGCGACGCCCGACTTCCTGTCCAAGTTCCCTATGGGCAAAGTGCCGGCCTTCGAGGGCGCCGACGGCTTCTGCGTGAGCGAGGGCGCGGCCATCTGTCAGTACATCGCGCGGTCAGGTCCTAAGGCCGCGCAGCTGCTGGGCGCGGACGCCAAGACGGAGGCGAAGATCACGCAGTGGAACTACTTCGCCGAGACGGAGATCATCCCCAATATACTGCCGCCGGCCATTATGGTCCTGATGAAGCTGATGCCCTTCGACGAGGCGCGCTACGAGAAGTGCGCCGCCGACACCCTGCGCGCCCTCAAGGTCATAGAAGCCGCGCTCAAGGGCGGCAAGAAGTACCTCGTCGGCGACCAGCTGACCCTCGCCGACATCATGGTTGCGGGCCCTCTCTTCGCCGCCTCCAAGTTCCTGATCGACGCCGAGATGCGCAAGGACATCCCCAGCGTCGTCGCTTGGTTGCAGGGACTTGCCGCACTTCCCGAGTTCAAGCCCCTCGGCGAATTGGTTCTGTGCGAGACCCGAACCAAGCCGTGAAAGCATCATTGCGATGCAGTGACCCGATTGATTGGCAGGTTCCTTGAGGAGCACAAGGCACGCGGAACTTTGCAGCTCGTTTCAGTTTCGTGCTAGGTGCCACTCAACGAATCATACTGCCTGGCCAGGACTTCTCGGCAGCATCTGGGTGCCCCAAACATGAAGAAGCGGTTACTCTTAGAGAGGATATTCCCGGGCAACTCTGGTAGTGAAAAAGCATGGACTGCATTGTGTTATCCTTAGAATGGGAGAGACCAGCTATTATTGCGAAGACTTCGAGGTAGCCAAAAAGAAAAAAAGAAATAATAAGCTTACATCCATCTTGCTCCTTACGTCGAATTGACTGCTGTATGCTCTGATTACTTATCCAATTGGTACCGAGGTGGTGGGTGGTCAGCACAACTTAAAAAAGGGGCGGAACCCACCGTTACTGATGCCATTCCCAATTTTGCTAGCCTAAGGGCCGAAGGGATCGATCTACAAGCGTGCATACCCGAGGACTGCATTTGAATCCACCTTGTGCTGACAGGTTACATCGGGGACCTTTCCATCGTAGCGACTATTAGTTTCTCGGACAAATCAGTAAATAAGTAACCTTGGTCACAGATCTGCAGTGATGACGATGACCGGGGACGTATGGCGCATTACGAGCTACGCCCTCCCGACTACAAGTCCGTCTCCGCTTCCGGGAAATATGCTATATTACGGCCCGGGCCCTTCGCTTGGTCGGACAGTTTTCCCACCAATCCCCAAACATGAAGGTTTTACGCACCTCCCATTATAGAGGACTGCCTACTCTTTTGCTCAAGAACGCTGCTATCCTACCTCCTAAACCAGGTTTTCGCATCGCCAGGCCCGCTTGACAGCAGAAGCACACGATGGCGACGTCGCAGACCCACCACGTCGTCGTCGCGCTAGAGTCCTTCTACGTGCCGGTCCCGCACCTTGAGCTGCCCGTCCCGCACACCTACGAGCTGCGCGAGTACGAGCGAACGCTCCCGGATCAGGTCGCCGAGCGCATCCGCGACGCGGACATCCTGATCTCGACCATCGTGCCCATCGGCGCCGCCGTGCTGGACCCCGCCGTCTCGCCGCGCCTCAAGATGGTGGCCATCGTGGCGTCCGGCACCGACGCCGTGGACCTCGAGGCGTGCCGCGCGCGCGGCATTGTTGTTACTAATACGCCCCACTGCAACACTGTGGCTGTCGCCGAGCACGCCGTCGCCTTGTATTTTGCCGCACGCCGGTCCCTGGTCCTCTCGAACTCGCTGGTGCAGAATGGCGAGTGGCCGAAGAAGGGCGCGCTGCAGAAGTATATGAACGGCCCCGACGGCAAGCCGCCGAAGACGTGCCGCGACGAGACGCTTGGTATTATCGGCTACGGCGCGGTGGGCAGGATAGTCGAGTCGATGGCCAAGGGGCTGGGCATGAAGGTCTTGATATCGGGGCGGAAAGGCTGCGCGACGGCGCCCGAGGGGCGTACGCCGTTCGAGACGCTGATCCGCGAGAGCTCCGTCGTCTTGCTGTGTCTGCCGCGGTCGCCCGAGTCGCTGAACTTGATATCTGACGCCGAGTTGGCAGCCATGAAGCCGTACGCGGTTCTCATCAACGTGTCGCGGGGACTGATCGTCGACGAGAAAGCCCTGCTGGCGGCGCTGAAGAACAGGAGGATTGCGGGTTACGCGACGGATGTATATGCGCAAGAGCCGGCGAGTGCTGAGAACAATCCCCTGGTGGGACCCGACACGGCGGGCCTCAACTTGATCACTACGCCGCATGTTGCGTGGAGTGCGGAAGACACGATTGACAAGTTCCACAGGGCGTTAAGGGCGAATATCGGAGGTTGGCTGAGTACTGGTCAGCCGAAATATCGTGTAGCATGAAAAAGCATGGGATGGTCAGAGCATAGAGGGTAGTGTTACGTAGTAAAACAGCAGTCAGACTTTTACCTTTTACATTGGCCTTCATTTAGTGACGTCGTCCGAAGTAGGTAGCTCAAAGTAATACTCCATCGCCCGGTGTCCAGGCTCGAGAGCTGGACTTGACTCCCCATAGCGCACCTCAGCCCCTTTTTGGTAAGGGTACCTGTGATGATGGGACTTGGTACAAGAAGTGCATGGTAGACATGAGGGTTGCACGCTATCTATTCGCCAGCTAAGGCTTTTCCTTTTTGAAAAGAATCCCCTAAGGCGTCAGTACTAGTACGTACCTACATGCGTTCGTCTGTTGTTGTTTGCCAATGTGCCATTTGCCCAGCAACGAACCCCCCCCC
>JAOXNQ010004308.1:0-27992 GCA_028571165.1 Hypoxylon perforatum
GTAAAAACGGTTTTTTTTTTAAAAACCCGTTTTCTAAGACCCCCCATTGCCGGTGCGGTATAAGATACGCTCTAATTATAGAGGCTTTTAGGGCTTGGTCCCCCTGGAAGCCCCCTATACCTATAGGGAAATTACAGGGCTTATATAGTGCTATTACCACAATTTTGAGGTACCTGGTGGTACCTATTATAGGATAACGTTTTGAGGCAACGTTGCAAAGATTCACTCTTTCTCATCATCTCAGGAGTGACATACAAAAGGCTAACCATCGCCAACTCCTCAACGTTATATTACGTCTGGTGTACAACTCACCCGATCAATGTGACCATGGAATGCTTGGTTATCGTCTGGTCTGAAAAGCCAGCTTGCCTAAACCATTTGGCGATCTCGCCCGCGAACTGCGACTCCCAATGCCGACCTCCCATGTCTCTTCTAGTGAATGCTCTTGAGGATTCGCTAGGTGCTAGACCTGATCAATTTCAACAGACCCCAAGCGAGTATATCATGCCTTCTTGCAGTTGAATGAAACCTGTTGCTCCTAGCCATCTGGGCCTTGTAACGTACCAAGTATCCACTCAGGCTGGAGAAAAGGGGTCAAAGAGCAGAGCAGCTTTACGCCGTCGAACGTGTCAGCAACCTCTCGAGGGCCTTCGACGAACACAATTGCTCGTTTGAAACTATTGGAATTGAGCAGCTATGGAGTTTTGGACGAGCTGATAGATCATTTAAGCCTTATTTATCATGGTAATTCTAATGTTCCTAGTGTCCCCGCGGCCATCACTAAGGCTATAAATCAATAATACCTAGATGGACCATATCCGCCCTTAGGACCTCGCGAGTACCTACCACCTCGCGCGGCAGTGCTATAGAAATTGATTATAATCTCAAACGTATTTCGCATTTTCACCTAATCCCTCGGGGGACCCCCAGCCGCCACCGCCGGGCGTATTGACATGCAGCTGTTCGCCAAGCTGGAGATGCAACAGTCCCTTCCCGCCCACGTTCACTAGTCGCTTTTTCCCACTCGGATGGTTTAGTAACGCCACATTGAGACCCGCCTTACCGGGGTCACCACCGGCTAGGCCGTAAGGCTTTGTAGCGCGCCTGTCGGTGTTGAGGGTGAAAGTCATCTTGGCTCTGGCCTCGATGATGCGAGATGCGCCGTCACCTCCTGGATGGAGACCTTTCCCACCAGACCCGTGGCGTATACCAAATTTCTTTACCAAGACAGGAATGCGCTTCTCGAGTACTTCGACGTCGGTGGCTCGGGTATTCGTCATGTGCTACCTGTTGTGTTAGATATCTGATATCCACGATAGCTTGATCTGGAAAAAATAGAGAGAAGGGGGGATGACTTCATGCACTACTTACGGTGTGAACCGCGGAAACGCCATTCCAAGTAGGTCCAGCGCCACTGCCGCCGCAGATTGTCTCACCGTACATAAACGTATAGCCAGCAAACTTCTCACCGGGTTTAGCCTTGAGGCCACCGTACATCTGAATGCCGTTCATTGTGCCTTGACTCGCGGCGCAGTGCTCGAAGGCCTTCAGAATGACATCCGTAAGACGGCTGCTTGTCGACGAGTTGCCGGAATAGACAGCGGCGCCGGATGATGGGGCGATGATAGAGCCTTCGGGAACTCTGATATCAATTGGGGCAAGGCAGCCTTGGTTGAGCGGAATGTCATCGTTGATGATACACCGTAGCACGTAGATGATGGCCGATCGCGTGAGACTTGGCGGTGCGTTGTAATTGCTCTTGCATTGGGGCATGGTACCATCAAAGTCGAAGATAGCGCCGCCGCATTCCGGATCTATGGTGATTTTGAGGTGGATCTCCGTACCGTCGTCAAGCTGGTCTACAGCTGTCAACGGTTGTGGGTGGAGCTTACCGATCTTCTTGAGGTGGTTGCGAACTGCGTTTTCCGCGTTCTTCTGTATTGCAAACATGTAAGTTTGAACTGTTTCACTACCATATTCCTTGAAAAGGTCCTCTATCAAGGAGCTGCCACGCTGATTAGCAGCGATTTGGGCCTTCAGGTCTGATATGTTTTCATAGATGCTGTTCGACCCGGTGCAATCGGGATACTGCGCCGGCCCCTCGACAAAGATCTTCCGAATTCCTACACACGTTATCAGCAAAGGAGGCTAGCAGCAAGGTCTAGGCCGACATACCATCTTCATCAAACCTTCCAGCCGTCACCACTTTGAAAGAATCGATCACAGCCCCTTCTTGCTCAAGATATGTACACTTGGGATTGCCAGAGATTCCATCCAACCCGCCGATATCTCTATGATGGCCCCGGGAAGCCGTGAAGAAGATGATTTCCTTCCCGGCTGCGTCGAAAACCGGTGAGACAACCGTGAGGTCTGGTAGATGTGTACCTCCAGACGCTAAGATAGTTATGTTAGAATCCTCGCACCCGTGTCAAAGTAGTGGCAGAGGGTTCGGCTTACTTGGACTATTCGAGAGGAGTACGTCGCCTGGCTTTAGCTTTCCGGCGTGTAGCTCGCGCTGATACTTGACGGCATGCTGCATACTACCCAGGTGGACTGGGACGTGTGGTGCGTTGGCGACTAGTCCACCGTCCGGCCCGAAGATGGCACAGCTAAAATCAAGCCGCTCCTTGATGTTCAAGCTGACAGCAGTCTTCTGCAACGTTCGACCCATTTGCTCTGCAATGCTCATGAACCTGTGGCCGAAGATAGACAGTTTGACGGGATCTACGACATTGGAGGGGACAACGTCCTTGGATGCGGCTGCGCTTCCGACTCGAATAATAATCTTACTTTTTAATGCTACAGCCCGGGCGTTAGGGAGTATCAATAGTGTCTGTGTCTTGTCCAGTATGATTGCAGGGCCCTGGAAGATGACGAGGTAAGTATTGTCTGAGTAAGAAGGTAGGAAGGGCAGAAGTAGCATTTCTACATACCTGAACTTCGTTATATAGCTTGATATCTTCGACCTTGTAGACCGCAGTAGGGACTCGACCAAGCTCTTCAAAGTAAACGTCAGCGGTGCTGCACGCTGTTGATGGATCCACATCTGATCTCTGCTCTTCTGCTAAGCGGAGCTCTTTCGAAAGGCTGTCAGTCTCGCTAACCAAGGGGTCGGACGCAACACCGCGAACTCGAATATCATCCACTTGGACAGGTCTTCCGTTAACTTTAAAAGAAAATTCCTTAAGATGTTGTTCCGTGAATATCGCTAGAAAGTTGCCATCCGTAGGCTCCGGCGTCATAAGAGAAGTACTTGTTCCCTGGTAACGCAGATTTAGGTACCTGTCGTAGCGTAGATTCTCTTTGCGAAAGCCCTGAGCTATGAGTTTGCCCTTTGCCACTTCTTGCAGAGCGTCTAAGCGAGATTTCAATTTCGGCAGAGTATCGGCGTTCAGTATATCGGCGCTTGGCTCAAGACATTCGTGAACCACATCAGCCAGGGCCATTCCATAAGCCGATAATATTGACGAGTACTTGTGCACGACGACTTCATCGATACCTAAAATGCGTGCGATAGAGCAGGCGTGTTGGCCGCCGGCGCCTCCGAAAGCGGCGAGTATGTGATCCCGTGCGTCATAACCTCTACCCTCGGTGAGCGACCGGATAGGGCGGCACATGGCTTCATTGGCGACGTTGAGGAAACTAACAGATGATGAGATTCATCCCAAGCTAAGCTCTGTGTGGTTGTGAAAAAGGTCAAATACGTACCCGATTGCTACATCTTCAGGAGTGAGGTTGTTACCCGTCTCCTTGTTGATAGCATCAGTGAGATCCCGGAACCGGTGAGCCACAAGCTCGTGGTCTAAAGGCTGGTCTTCATGCGGCCCAAAGATCTTTGGGAAATATTGAAGCTGTAGGCGGCCGAGGAATAGGTTGGCATCAGTAACAGTTAAGGGGCCCCCTTTTCTGTAACATGCAGGGCCGGGGTGCGCACCAGCACTATCCGGTCCGACCATGAATAAGCCGTTCTTCCAGTGAAGAATAGAACCGCCCCCGGCGGCTACCGTGTTTATATCCAGCTGCGGCGACTGGATAGTGATTCCCGCGGTAGTAGTCTCGAATACGTGCTCATATTTCCCAGCGTATCGCGAGACATCCGTACTGGTACCACCCATGTCGAACCCGATAACAGCCTTCCCATTACCATATTCTGGGTCGTACGTAGTCTTAGCGTATCCTACCAACCCCCCAGCAGGACCAGAAAGGATTGCGCGAAGGCCGGATAGGCCTTTCACGTCAACTAGGCCACCATCTGACTGCATGAATTGGCACCTTGTCAATGAATCCCCCTGTAGACCACCGGCAAAGCCTTTTCGAAAGTTCTCCACATATTCCTTCAAGACAGGGGTGAGATACGCATCGGCCGTTGCTGACATACCTCTTGGGGTCATCTTAACCATTGGGGTGAGCTGGGATGAAATCGAAATATGTGCAAACCTTATGCTGTCGGCGATTTTTGCGATACGTAGCTCGTGGTCAGGAAACGTATATGAATGTGCCAAGCAGACTGCAATAGAGTCGTAGCCTTTCCTGTGTAACTCCTGTAAAGAATTCCTAACTTCGTCCTCGTCTGCGTATCTCTGTTAGCCGTATGACGCTAGACGCAAGAAATGCGGCTACTGACCAAGTTCCTTCAGTATTCTCACAGTGTCACCGCTTAGCCCCTGGACGGTTCTCCCGATGTGCCCATCTTCGGCGAAAGCGTGCTCGATTGTCACACGCTCGTCCACCTCAACACATTTCTCATATAGCACATCTGGTTTCTTTATGTTGAGATCAAAAAGCTTAGGTCGAGTCTGATGACCAATTTCAAGCAATTCAGAAAACCCCTTAGTAATTAGCAGAGCGTTTCTTGCTCCCTTTCGTTCGAGGAGGGCATTAGTCGCAACGGTAGTCCCCATGCGAATCGAGGCTAGGAGGTCGTGAGTCGGACATGTAGATTCATAAATAATGTTGTAGAAGACGAACCAATCCTAGAAGCATCGATAGGATGCCCCCTAGGGTAAGCTTGGCCGGTCGCCAACTCGAGGATTCGACGAATGCCTTCGGTCGGGGCATCTTGGTAATTAGCAGGGTCGACAGAAAGGAGCTTGACCACAATATCTTCCCTGCCAGGTACCATGCCAATGCAGTCGCAAAAGGTACCACCTCGATCTACCACACCGAAGTAAATATGTATTAGCCTAGGGTCTTAAAATTAAAAAGAGGTGAAACCTCCCTCAGTAACTTACCGATAAAGACGTGAACACGACCATCTTCGGGCTGCGGATCGATTGATCCCATTTTGGATGGAGCGAACTTGGATTACAAAAGCAGTGTCTATGGGTCAGCAAGTCGTACGATTGACCCAAGGTTCAAGAGATGTTGGTGCGCAATGATAGCGGTTAAAGCCTTAAAATAACAAGATATATGGCACAAGAAGCGTAAAAAGATTATCGTAAACTTGCGGACATAGACCGTACAGCAGATAGTCTCTGTGGGTCACGTCGCATTGGCGGCTGAGGTCCGCTCGGGCACGCTTGGCGGCGGCCTCTGCCCGCCTCTAATTGTGATTCTTATCTACACGACACAATTAGGGGGCTATGGTCTTTAAGCTAATGGAAATGATTTTTCGTCCCGACATGCCTCGAATTTGGTAGGCTATCCGACTCTACCCCCAGAAGACTCTCATGACGGTATCCGGTGATTGTGACATCAATAAATCATGAGCTGACTCGAAAGGGTCCAATGTTATACCGCTGCTGTGGTCTGATCCTAGAATGTCAATCATAGGGTCCACTGGGAAAGATGAGCATGTCGGTATGTCGGCAGATTCAACTGGCGGGTTTCCGGTCGCTGCGAGGAAAGATGTATGGTCTTGTTGCTGATGCAAAAAGGACTGTGTAAGGTTGTCGAACATCGTTTGGTAGCGTTGTGTCTGAGGCCACGGGGGACCGAATCGAGCAAGTAATCGTTTACATTGCTCAATCCGATCTAAAGCTCGTTGGCGCGGGACTTCCACTAGATCATCTCGGGCTTGGTACTCCCAGAAACAGTAAACCAATGTCGTACACGATGTGAAAATTTGGTTAAGGTGTACCCAGTTGACTAACACTTGGTTTGCTTCCGAGTAGTGGTCGTATAGATCAACTGAAATTGTGGCGGCCTCATGTAAAACGTCAACAAACGACGAGGGTATCTCAGGCATCAGTGGCGAAGGTCGGTGCAGCGCCATGATCATTTGATGGTACTGTAAATCATCGAGTGACTATCAAACTTGTCAATCAGAAAGTATCAAACTCTCATGGTTAATAACCTTACCTGCCGTCTGATCGTGGCAGCTGAGATGGGAACGAACGCGCCTCTGAGGGGACTGGAGGCGTACCACGACTGAACTTGTTGTGCATAACCATCAACGATTCCTTTCCTTTCCTGGAAAGGTTCTTTCGCAGTGGTCGCTACGGCATACAGCGATTCTTGGATCTGCCCGTAGAGCTTCCGACCTTTGAGGCTGTGAACTCGCAGAGCTACACTAGGCACTTCTCTACTAAGAGTAGAGGAAGGCGGAGGTAGAGACGGCATCTGGAGGATAATGAGGATAAGTGAGTTCAGAACTTGCTAGCGGGATTCATCTTCATCTTTTCTAGCTCAAAAAGTCTTACCTCAACGTCGATGTCATCATCTCGAAGAGCAGCCGGCCGCGACAATGTAAACATGGTCAATCTATCAAGGCTGTAGAGCGCCCAGAAGATATCCTTGCGACACTCGTTGTATTTCTGCAGAGTCTCTTCATCTTGAAAAAGGCCCGCCACGAGAGGCAGATGAACTTCGTCCTTTCGGTGGATGCCAATTGCCACAGCAGTGCGTGCAGCTAAGCCAACCACCTGCCATAGGTCTGGTCCATCAGGCTCCTGGATGCTCATGAGTCCCAATAGTCCTAACGCCTGCACGCATTCCTAGAGGCTATGTAAGTGTAAGGATTACGAAGCAAAGGCTAGCATCTTGCTTACTAGGTTCTCTCTGCCGATTATTGCACAGACATCTCTTAGTGCTAGTTGGCGATAGAGCTCTCGAATGGACGAGTCTTCCTTGTCGTCGGCAGTGCCCAATTTCCAGTATCGTTCCTGCGCTAAATATAGAACCATAAAGCATCTAAACCGACTACCATAAAGCAGAGGATTGTGCAACGCACCGGGCTGGTACGCTGCGTGTAGATCTTGCATTAATCCCTCTTTATTTACGATGTGATTGGATTGTTTATGACCACTAAGAAAGGCATTGCATGATTCGATAGCAAGTTCAAGGGTGTGTGCTTTCGGAATATCGGCTACTGAAGACCATGTTGGAAGCCCGGGCGTATCGGGGAGACTCGTAGCTTTTGGGTATATATTGAGCAGTGGTATGGACAGCGCCTCTGTCAATGGACGACATGCTGGCGTAGAATGATCGGCCTGTAAAATAGGCGATATTGGTTGAGATATATCAGTTACAAGCCCATTGGTAAACTGGCCCCTGTGTATTGCTGCATGGGGCACAGATTCTCCGCCGGTGAAACCAGGAGATGCAACAGCGAGCGATTCCTCTAACCAGCGGGCCCGTTGTTCAAGTGTCTCATTGCGGGCGCGAAGATCGTTGATTTGTCTGCAAGAGGTTCAGCCATTGAATTTTCGACCGCTCCTGAAATAACATCTGGCCGGTACCAACCTCGTCAACTCTTTGTCCCCTGTTTTCATTTCTATTTCGCAAGCCACACCGGCGGCCGCGCATGGCGAGCATCTAGGATGTTTGCGATCACACTTCTTATGGAGTTAGAGCGAGTGGCAATCAATTGAGTATCTAGGTCCAACGGGAGGGCTTCACCTTGCGTTTCCGTGCATGACATCGTTTGCATGCCTGAGGGGCCTGGATTTCTACACTATTTAACATCTGCGACTTGGGAGGTCGCTAGAGAGGAGACGAAACTAGATATCTTGGATGGAAGGTTGATGGTATGATCGAACGAGCAGAAAGTCGTAGCTTAGCTCATCATCCTTTTAACGGCGGCTTCGGCAACATTTAAGCTCAGCCAATCAGTGACTTGGGATCCCTTTCCCACTTACCATCTCGGGTAGCTGACTTACCAAGATGGGTAATATATTGTTTGTTGCCGAAGCCTCCGTTAAAAGGATATGTATTCTGATTCTGGATTCGACTGGCGCCGCCAACCCCACCAACCCCGCCAATTATAGTGAGACCGTAAAAATGACTATTAACACTGTATTTGCTTCAATGCTCTGTAATTAAAGATCACATTCAACATGCCATACCACAGTATTTCTTTTCTAGAAGTACCTAACTTGGCACCGGAAGGTCTTGCTTTAGAGTACACTCGATTTATTTCGCACAACATCCCGCAGCTCTTCTGGCTCTCCATCCATTCTTGGAGCGTTTTCGTCTCTTCCTGTCGATCCTCTCACATACCGCCATTTTTCTTCGAGTTCGGCTGATAAGACTCCTTCCATCGAGTCAACGACCAAATCTCCAATCACGGGGAGAAATTTCCACGCATGGGCTGACCCCCCAGTAGCGAGATGTATGCCGGCGATTCGGGGATGAGGTGCGACCAGGAAATCGGCTGTTGGGGTGGTGCAAATCCTAATCGCATCAGGTAATTAGTGATATGAAAGGACGGGGCTGAACCTGTGATACGTACCAGCAAATCTTAGTTCGGTCAAAAGGCCGATCTGCCAGGGACGGCATTATTTCCTTCAAGTTCTCTCGCATAGCCTTCTCCGCATCGAGAGGAATGGCATCGCCTGGGTTATCGACGATAGTTCGGGGGTATGAGATCTTCATAGTCTTGGACTGATCCTCGGGATCTGGGACTACAATCGTGTTTTTGTAACCTGGTGAACGCCGAAGAATCTTGATCTCGCCACGATAGGGCGGGAACATGTTGAGACCGGTGCTAAGGTTTGTGGTAATCGAATTGTTTTTCCAACGTTTCTGCTCATCGGTAGTGAGCTTGATCCAAGCGACCTCGTGACCGATAGGATAGATTCGCTGCTCAAGATTGACGAGACGACCCGACCAGGCCCCCGCCGCCACCAAAACAAGATCGGCCTCGATGCTTGTTCCACTCTCCAGTACCACACCCTGAGCAACTCCGTCCTCGATGCGGATGTGGTCGACAGGCGAACCGCATCGGAAGCTTATGTTAGGCTTAGTCAAGCATCGGTTGTAATATACCTCGATGCACTTCTCGGCATCGATAAAGGCGTCCTCAAGGTTACAGTAGGCCATGTTCCATCGTGACTTCCCGCCCGGGAGCTCACCGGCTGATGGTGGCTTAGCGTCTTTTCCGTGAAGCCTCTGGAAAACCGATTCGCGGTCGGGCATGTTCACAAGATCTTTTTCGGCATGAAGAGATTCTGCAAGCTTCTTCTGCGCTTGCCAGAGCTCTGTAAAGCGATCGGGCTCACCGTCGCAAGCAAATGTCATTCCTTGTTGGTACATGTACTGATTAAGCTCGGGATCTTCGCGAATTTTAGTTTGCGCTGCTTTTGCAAGCTTTGCATAGACCGGGTCCTTGTAATCTATCCCGAGTGGTAAGCATTTACCTATGGCGCAACCAGTGATCATTGAAAAATCAATTCTCATTCTCTTTCAAAATTATTAAAGACTTACCAGCCCTAATACAGCGAGTAGTGTCTACGCTGGTGCCGTCAAGAACAGGTGGCTTTAGTCTGTCGATGACTTTCACGACGATGGAAGGATGCCGGTCTGCAATGGCAAGTGCAGTTGAGAGGCCAAAAACGCCGGCGCCGATGATGATTATCGTGCGGGCGAATGGCTTGTTAGCCTGTGATGCCTGTTGTCGATCCATGGTAATAATCGAAGGAAAAATTGGATGAGAGTTACAATTTACGTACTTTGGACTACTCCCCGTGCCTTTGTGATTTTACTTCATTCCCTGAGATGTATACTGGTAGTTAAATGCGGAATAACGGCGTTGCCATGATAGCAGAGAACGGCGATATTCCGAGTGGTGGGGATTAAGTCGGACTCTCGCCGCAGTACCGGCCTAGCAGTGCCAATCGTACAAAAACCTTGTATTTCACACTGTATTTAAGCACCCCATAAATACTCATCAAGTACTCGTGAAGTACTCACCTTAGAAATTGAGCGATACTAGGTATCTAATGAGTACTTATAGAGTACTCATAAAATCCTTATCATTTACTTAATTTCTCCATGAGAGTACTCTATGAGTACTCATGGAGTGCCTATATATAGAATATATTTGGTGTATCAAGTTTCACACACTGTGGTTCTGTCGGGTTTTGACAGTTTGGCGGATTTGGCCAATTGGCACGAAAACAACTACTTAGTAAGTCAGCAGCACCTGGCTGTACATACTGCTATCTTCTGATATCATTCCTCATCCACTTCCGGGCGATAAGTGCTCTAACGTGAAAATGCAATCGTACGAAGGATCGTACGGTCAATCTTAGGAGAACACGCTAAATTTTAGGGAGAATCTGCGGCAAAGTTTTAACGATTAGAGTAACAACTTGTAGCTTGTAGGAGGTTGGGGTAGACGTTAGCAGCAACCTTGAAGTGTTACGGACCTATATCTGCGGCTTGGAGATAGTCGGAATGGGGTTTTTTTTTTATTTCAAGGCAACAGTAGGTACTTATAATAATCAAAGATAAGATCACGATGTTTTGTTCGTAAGGAAGGCTTGGAGTCTCTCCATTACAGTTCAATGCGGTCGAAGTTTTAGTCTTAGATTGATAGCTAAGGAGCTGGAGGGATGACTAGATACATAGAGGATGCTTTATAGCTTATATTAGTTCTCTTACCACCTGGGCCGTTGGTGTGTAACGTGAAACTTTACTCAGTTGTTTATAATCACGCAATCATTACTTCCTATTAAATATTAAAAATTATAAGGTTAAGCTCTAGAGAAACCACAAGATCTTAGAATTCTTTAGACTAGAGTGATATGAACATATCAGAATGGAAAAATCAAGGGGGGTTCTATTCTAGGTTAAGTGAAGTTAAGTGAAGTCACTAGTTCCCGTACATTGTAGTCTTGGGACAGGTTATGTAGATTTTTCCAAACACTTTGAGCATAGGGTAAAGAAAAAGCTTTACGGGTGCAGTCGAGAAACTTGAATTCCTCTTCCTCCGCCGTCAATGGTTGCGATGCCTCCCCTGGTATGTCGAATCGAGTGTCTTCGTACGTCGTCCCTGAGCGCGTGGTAATCTTGGTATGGCAAGGTTGCTCCAGAAAAGTTTTATCGCTATGCTCGCTTCCCTCTAGTGTGATCATATGCACTCTAGGCATTAACTCCTGGACTTCGGGCTGCTTCACCGCGTCGTCCTCAAAGTCTTCAAGACGTAGTTTACGACGCAAGACCGCGACAGAGCACGTATATGGCATAGAGAACCTAGCCTGCATACCACCTACGGGATCGGGGTATCTTAGGTTAGCAGTATTGAGGAACGGTATGATCGTTTCTATGCTTTGGACGTCGTCGGCCTTGATATCGTACTTGCGGCACAGATGCAGAACGGCAGCAAGGGTGCGATGGGTGCTACCGCATGTAGGGTATGGCTTAAACGTGATCCCTGGGTTGACGATGGCAAGAGGTTTAGTCAAATCCGGAAATGTGTATTCGCTTCCATCTCCGTCCAGCTCGGAGTAGAGTTTCGACCAGCCCCAGCGGCCCGTCAAAACTTCTGGCGATCCCCTGATTCCTTCTTTACCCAAGTAAGCCGCCATAACAGCGTCGCGGGCAGCAGCACCAGGCTGTAAGCATTTCACATCATACCCGATCTGTATGCGGCTACCGCTAGCAGAGCTAACGGCGATGCTGATAACCGCGGCGGTGGCATTCACATCGAGCCCCAAGAGTCTAGCGCATGCTACCGCGGATGAAATCACCCCGACGGTAGCGGTTCCGTGCCAGCTAACGTCGTGATGCTTGGGTGCGGCGCGACCTATGGTGGCCGCAATCTCAATACCAACAACATAAGCATCGAGCAAGTCTTCACATGACCGTTCATATTCCTCGGCCACGGCAAGGACCGCAGGCAGTATCGTGCAGGAAGGATGTCCGGTAAGGGGCCGGAAAGAGTCATCGAAATCAAGGATATGGGAGGCAGCCCCGTTAGCAAGTGCTGCGGCCGGCGCCGAGACTCTTTCCGGGTGGCCGACGATTGTGCAGGGGCCTTGATGACTAGCCCCTATAGAGACGGCGACTTTGGCAATCCGCTGAGGAATAGGCTCGACGGCGCCTCCGACCAGACACCCAAGGAGGTCTCGTAGTCCCCTTGCAGCTTCTTGCCGAGCTTCAGCGGCTAAGGTCCGTTCGCGAGATACGTTCACGGCCCAATGGGCCATTCGATACGTTGGGTTGTTGCTGTCCATATTTCCACTAGTTTGCGTAGCTGCTCCTAGTTAGCGCAGATAGACCCGGTGTGAAAGATCAAGGTATTCGGCGCCCAGATAGATTCAACTGTGGCCTGCTTATAATGAAACTATAGTCGCGTAATTACCAACGCACAGCACTTTACAGCATAGCTATTTAGCGCCATGACGACGACGAGGTAGCTTGTCGTCAGGGGAGCTTTAGCTTGGGCGGCGGGTGTCCGCCTCAGCCCCGCTTGTCTACTGGAGATTTGCGGACATTGTCCGCCTTTAGCAATGTGTCAACTAGCCCTAATCGACTCGTGTCATTTCTAGCGGTTCGGATAGTTAGACAATTTCATGGTTCAGAGCTGATTCCTACTTGTCGTGATGAATTTGGTCTTTGATGCTTGTTCTTATCTTTCGTAAACCTAGCAACTTGGCATCGATGTTATCTCGCATGCCGGCCATATGCCAAGATAGATAACTTTACGCAACCTCCATAGTTGATGCTAATGATAAGGGATTGCCGTACTCCAAATGATCGTTGCGAGGCCGCTTCTTCAAGAGCCCGGGATCAGAGGATAAGAACCCTCTAAAGCCGGTACCTAGATCACCCAGCACATCTTACAAAATCAAATCTATCAAGATGCACAGTCAGGACTTCGACGCAAATGCCTCGCCTAGAGTAGAAGTTGACACCGAGTCTGGCCCCAGAGCTAAGTCGGCTACACGTTACGTTGAATACGATGCGAAAATCAAGAAGCTCGCCGATGCGGAAACCGACCACCAGGTCCATCTAGGGTTCGATATCCAAGCCACACCCGCTGAAGAAGCCAACGAGAAGAAACTATTGCGAAAGATCGACTGGCATGTCATGCCGATATTGATGATCACCTACGGAATACAGGTAGGTTTTATTGTTGCTTTGGCAAGTTTCGGTGGTTGTTGCTTACGACCCTCTCTCGTCTAGTATTCGGATAAGATCACCCTGTCCTCCAGTGTCGCGTTTGACTTACGTCAAGATACCCATCTGGTTGGTAACGAATTTGCCTGGCTTTCCACGGGATTGTAAGTTTAGACTTTTGTGGAAGAGTAAAACGTCACATGCCAACACACTCCAGTTACCTTGCATACCTCATCGCCGAGCTTCCCTTCGGCTGGGTTATGCAGAAGTTCCCAATGGAGAAAGTCATTTCCTACACAGTTCTGGGATGGGGGATCTGCGTCTTTGGCCTCGCTGCTTGCAACAACTTTACACAGCGTCAGTAATTCGGTCGTCCTCCGTATGATGGAAATTGACGTGGAATTTTAGTCATGGCTATTCGAACTCTACTTGGCATTCTCGAAGCACCAATCTCCCCGGGGTTTCTTATTATCGTCACGGCTTGGTACAAGAGAGAGGAGCAGCTCCTTAGGTCTATGATGTTCTTGTAAGTTGATCGACAAACGTCTCATAAGTTAGCTCAATCTGACATCGCACTACCTAGCTCCATGAACAGCTTTTTCAGTCTCTTCATCTTAATGGCCAACTATGGAGTCGGCAAAGCTGCGATTGGCTCTAAGATCGAGTCGTGGAGAGCGATTCACCGTACGAAGCCCCAATTCCTATCAAACATAAGGACCGTATAGTACTAACACACTGCTTTAGTCTTTTTGGGCGCCGTGTCTTTCCTCTGGGGAATAATTCTATATTTCACGCTGTGTGCCCCTAAGTCCGCTCGTTGGTTATCTCAAGGGGTTCGTTTTAATCGTCTTACCCTTCCTCTTCCGGTGCCATCTTTCGTCAGTTTATTGATATTCTCTAGGAGAAAACTCTTGCGCATGCTCGATTAGTCTCGAATAAGACAGGAGAGTCCACGTCGGGCATAGAGTTCAAATGGAACCAGTTGTGGGAGTGTTTTGTCGATCCACAAATCTACTTCATTATGCTCACGACGATTCTGAAATCTTCAGCTTCTGGAGGTAAAACTACGCTATTTCTGATCCTAGGGGTTTGTTAAAGCTCATCTAATTTGGCAGGATTCTCGACCTTCTCTACTATCATCCTTCAGTCATTCAATCTCAACACCGAACAAACTATTGTCTATCAGCTTCCCTGGTACGCGATCCAGTTTGTAGTAAGTCATACCACACAAATGCCAGTACTTGGTTTCTATCGGCTGATTTATAATTTTCTAGAGCGTGTGCGTTGTTTCGTATGTGGTGAATACGTATCCTGGGAAGGTGAGTATGATTGTCGTGTAGCGAAACTAGGATCGGTCAGCTAAAATGTACAATTGTAGAATCTCAACCTCATCATGGCTTTCACACTGCTACTACCCGCCGTTATTGGTATATTCCTCGAAGCTCTCCTGAATAACGACCACCTGTGGGGCCGGCTGGTATAATTCCCCTTCCCGAAGTTTGTTCTGCGAGTAATCTAGCGCTAATGTAATTGTTTCAGGTTGGTTTCTGGATTACAGGCTTCTATACGCCAGCGTCATTTATCATTTGGTCTACTACAGGCCTCAATGTGGCTGGCCGTACGAAAAAATCATGTGCTCAGGCGATCACCTTCATGGCTTTCTGTGCCGGCTATTGCATTGGACCGCAAATGTTTTACGCTAGCTCAGCTCCCCAATATCGTCCAGGCTTGTACTTCTGCAGTGCATGCTTCTTCACGGCCGAACTCCTGATTGCCGTCTGGTACGTCTGGGTTCGATGGGAAAATAGGCGGCGTGACAAGAAGGCTGAGGCCCAAGGCCTCACATTAGAGCAGCGGAATCTCGAAGGCTGTTTGCTAGGTCTCCAAGACATTACAGATAGGGAGGCAAGTTTAGGTCATTATGATCGTTCTTCGACCAACACAGCTAACCTTGCATAGAACCCCCATTTTCGTTACCGATACTGAATGCTGGGGTCATATGGTTCCAAGAAAAAGACATGGTGTATCAACTTAGTTCTTGGGGTTTAATGTCTCGAGGCACAGCGGGGGGGTTTCTTGGATTCACACGACCTGCTCAACCGGAGGTCACTAGTTCGAATTTGGCCCTCGGCAATTCAACATTCCTCCTTTTCTTCCTTCCTGAATACGTCACACTGGTTGGTTTCCCTTCGGCTACTCGACTCGATATACTCATTAGGGTAGTCTAGCTTTTATACTCACTCAAAAGACTAGATATTCTACTTAAAATGGATAGGGGTTAGATGTCCCTATTATAATTTATATCCCGGAATTTCCCCTATGAAGACATATGCGTTGATACCAGCGGCTGACTTACTGCTTTCCTCTACAACCATTTCACAAATGATGCGCATTAAGGAGTCAAACTTGCTCTTATTAGACAGCATTGAATACACGGTGCAAGACATAGTTACCACCATGCTCTCCTCACTGTGCGCAAAGAAGGCGGAGATTTTGTTGATAGACCCTTGTAAGCCGGCATATGCGACAATATACCAAGTGAGCCTAGGGCCATCGGTCTGGAATCTACTGTGATATGCTAATTCCTTTCAAAAAGCAATATTACTGATGAGTTTGATCCCGTGTCAAACCCGAGGCCAGTCATCTCTGAGCAAACAGTTTGACCCACCCGGCACCGGGTGCCCCACTCTGCCCGCATGTCCGGGGGGCCGAGGGCAGGGGTCACGGGATCATTTCGCAACGTCGCCGGTCCTTTGCAACCCATATCTCGAACATTTGTCTTCGAAGCCACCTAAATTGCAAACTTCCGTCCGCTAATGACATCTAGGTTGTGCTTGAGCTGTTCTTGCTCCAAGGGCACCAAAAATGGGGAGGATCATAGTCTTTGAAGAGATTGCTGACAATTAAGATAGCCGGGAGAATTGTCTTAGAGGGAAAGATGTCTTAGAGCAGCTAAGTATAGCGATGGGTGAGGATCCCGCGAAGAAAAAGTTGTTGGAAAACCACGAAGTCGAGCTTCGAGTGACCGAAAGGAAGAGTCATAGCAATGCAAACTTGGCTTTTGACCGCGATATACCTCGCGTGGTAAACTTTGCAACTCTTATTAAAACTTGAGAGTAGGTAGAAATAAAGCCAATATTACTGGTTGATATGTGCGATGAGTTGCGGTAAATTTGTTTGGTGCTAGGTCGTGATAGATAATTGCCACAATAGGTTTCAAGTAGCTCGATGACACCTCCATTGTTTGCCGAAAAATTGCCCAAGAGAAAATACTAATCTGCGCTTCTATCTAAAATCAGTCACCTTCTCTTGCATGTTGCCAGGTTGATTGGCTGATTTGGTCCCATTGATTTGTTTAGCCAAAGCCAAAAATTAGGATGTCCGGGCAAGGGCTAAACAGCTAAATCTTTTCCTATTTATGATAGGCTTATCTTCCACAGTGATAAGCTTTGATGGCAGCGATACTGATGATAATGGTTGGTGCACCTCTCTTTCACCTCAGGTATCAAGTTTAGCTTGTTTGCCAATTTATCCTGAGTGGTCAGTGCACTGACATTCACTGACTGTCCATCTAAATAGGAAAGTGAATGGGAGCGTCAAAAGTGATTAGCAACGCCAACGCGCCGAAACTTTTTTTATATAAAAGGACTGTGCCCCCCATCAATCCTGTTCTTTTCCATCTTCACACTTTCTTCTGGCTTCGCGCTTTTCCCCATCTTCACACTTCTCTCCATCTTCACACTTCTTCACCTTCACACTTGACCCCTGACACTTGAGCCTTTGGGTTACCATCTTCCTTCAAGACCAAGTTTGGGTTAGCCTTAATTGCTCTATTCCTAAGAGTAAGGTCTTCCGGTCTACCTATCAAGAGATTAACAAGGCTAACATATAGGATAGGCCTTTCAAGAATCCAAGATGGATCCACTAGGAGAGCTACCTCTCAACCGCAAACGCAGAACGGCAGAAGATGATCTGGGCGAAGGCCGTGAGCATCAGCTCAAACCCATGAGCGACCGCAATCCCAAATGCAAATGCTTCATCAAATCCAGTCTGTTCTTCGGACCCAGACAAACCGTCTGCTACTGCCATTCACTGCCCGAGGACACCGATCTGGCTCCACGCATCTTCTTCAAGTTCAAAGATCTTCCTGTCAACATACGTCTGAAGATCTGGCAGCACAGTTGGGGACCCCGCGATGTTGGCGTGGTTCGATGCATTTTGGGCACTCAGGACACAGCCCTGCAGGAATGCGACAACTTTCTCTTCCCCCAGACCTTCAGCGGCGACCGGGACCTTCGCATCAAACACGTCCAGATTGCGAAGCATCACTGGGGTGTCCCGCCCTACTCAGAAAACAACTCGAAAGAGTTCATGTCTATGAAATACCAATACAGTATGTACATTCGATATTCATTTCTTTACACCTCCACTGCCTCCCTTCTAGCTTATTTTCAGGGATATATAAATCTTAAAGATACACTGACTAACTCCTGCTATTCAAGGAACCATCACGAAAGGGCTCTGTTACCTACCCGAAAGTCTGCAGGCCAACCATGAATCACGCCTCTGGACGTTTCAAGACTACCAACTAGGTATGGCACAAACAAGAGGCAACTCAGAGTTGGTACAACAAGGTCAAACGATGTTCCATCTCATCTGGGAGTATTGCAGGGTGATCTACCCCCTGCATTGTCCGCTATCTACCACCTTTTGGATGTCGGACTGTCGTAAACTCCAAAGAGTCTCGATTCCCGAGCTGGTGCCCACGCTCCCTGGTTTCACTCAGGTAACAGGGCGTTGGAGTGACGATGGAATTCCGTTTCCGAAGGACGAAGAACTTGCTCAGGGAGGCAAGCTCCTCATCCCGGAATTCAACAAAGTCTGGCACCTCTTGCGAACGTTTTTCCCGTCGCTGCGCGAGATAACCCTGAGACCATTCACCGAATGCAAGCGCTACCACTCTACCTTATTTACTGATAGATACGAGCCAATTGACCTGGAGCAAAGCCCTTCGGGTCTTACACTTTGCGACAAGTTTTGCCACGCTTGTCTCAACATGCAGGATGCCCTCAGGCACATCCTCCCGCCAGCATGGGACGACGATGGACTCCTCCCTGTTGAAGACGACTACGAGCGCCTCCTTGACTTCTACCATATCGCGCAGCCCGTGTTCAAGGAGAAGACGCTGGTCATCGGCATCGCCCCAGAAGAACCTATAAAAGATAGAAGCCCCTACACCCAGCGGTACCGACCCGCGGGCCCAGTCACTGTGACGTTCCGGACGATCTCCGACGCGGCTGAGACTACAGGCAACCTCGACTGGTGGGTTCGTCAGAAGATCGACTGGGACGAAGTGCATATCAAGTGCGTCGAGCGAACCCTCAGACGCGCATTTGGGCCGCCTGGCAAATATGACTACATGACCTATTTCATGCCGGACTATCGCCTCGGAGAAGAGGACGACGGAATTGAAGACGCGGACCAACTCGACGAGGAACACTCCTTCTAATGGTGCGGCTTACTAGTTGGTCGCTATACGGCCTCAAGCAGAGGAGTCCTATCCCACCAGAATGTTAGGGAACTGTATTATATGGATACTACGGAGACTGTGCCCATCACAAGCACGGCAGTTGGTCTCGGCAAGGGATTTTTCGGCAACGTTTCTGCTTTTTCGACCTTCGTCAAGAAAAAACCACAAAAACCACAAAAAAAAAACGCAACTGTTCTGGGGTCACAAGTGTATCAGGGTTCTGGATTTCTAGACATGGGCCATTTAGACGGAGGTGGCGCTGGTAGGGTTGGCCAGCAGTTGGTCTGTCGGTCTGGATCAGGGAACTGGGCTTAGGGTGTGAAGGAATCCAGAATGCACAAAAAGTTCTTCACAGGTAGATAGCCCATATGTTCTCACACAGCAATATGTCATTTTTTGCCAGATGGTCGGTATTCTTGTACAAGTGATTAGACATGTGGACCGGTGTGATTTACTCTAAAGAGCTATGCTATTCGGAGAGTGTAAAATTTCTCTTATATAGAGTGTTCGCAGAGTGTTTTATACCGTCAGCTGGCGGGCCGGCTATCTATCCGGCGACGGGAAGCCGTTTGAAATGTGATACCTCAGCTTTTATATGTATATAGCTCTATATAGCCAATGAATTTTTCCGACCCAGCAGTAACTGCTTATGGCCTTGCAACTGCCGAGGACCTGGAGATATATTTATAAGACCGACTGGGTTGGATTGGGGTAGGACAAAGGCGTTAGCAGTGTTCGCGGGTGCTTATATACCCTCATTAGTGTTAGTCAACTAGTTCTGGACTTAATCTAATATATATGTGGTTGAATACAACGTGCGACAAGCGGGTTGCGAATAGCTTCAAAATATCAAAAGTTTTGCCAATAATTTCAGGATTTAAATGTAAGCGGGGTAATATAGCCAGCTGGCCCGGCCTTTGAGAGAAACACTCTGCGAACACTCTCCGAATAGCATAGCTTTATATAAATGACATTCAGCAGATGCCCCTGGATTCTCAACGTTATATACCCCATGGGTACAAAGACCATCGTTCAGAATATGCCATAACAATAGCGAACAATGTACAATAGAGGCTCATATCTATAAATCAACTAATCTAGGATGACAAAGAGATATATTGAGGAAATCCAAGCTTGCAACGCTGGGTACTACAATAGCAAATTACGTAAAGGATTTTCACCTCCACGAAGAAAGGGGGAAATAATTAAATTAGCTAGAATAATTGTAAAATTCTTCTAATATCAAAAATTGGCTTGTTATATATCATTCTCCGTCCTAGATATAAGACTAATCTATTATCCCATAATACTCAAGTATACGAGATCCCCTCTAGATAGATTTGGTTCATTTAACATCCTATCAAGGCAGACATATATCTTACTGAGCTGGTAAACCTATTAGGATATGTTCTGAATATGTAAATTATGTTAGGGAATCTACCGATAGAAGTCGCGTATATCAAGAGAAAGTCTACCTAGTGTAACGATAGCGCCCCCTATAGCGCTATACTTCCTGCCTAACACTCACTGGTAAATGTATAGATACTGATTTACATAGTCGATACACTATGTCACTAGGGAGCTGATTTGCTAATTAACGCCGTGGTTTAATAATTGGCGGTGGTTATAAGCAGGTATCGTTCAGTTAGGTAGGAGCTTAGTGAGGGTTCCTACCTGCCTAGGCAACATAGAGTTGAAGTTACGCGACACGGGTCCTGGTACGGAAGTAAATGTATACCTACGTCGAACCTACCTAACCTACCTCATCGTACCTACCTCTATGGGTATATAGGTATGTACCTAAAAAGGGTAACCGGGGTAGACATAAGGTTCACGCGCAGGATCTCACCTCACGCGTACCATTGTTGTTTATACCTACCTATCGTGAAGTGACGCTCCTCGTAGGTAACACGCGAACTTCCTGCTCACGCGACTTGCTCAAGCAACTTGAACGTCGCCTGCCGTAACCACCAAAGCCTCAATTTTTTCTTGACCCGATTTTTTTGGGTCTATCATCTGTCTATTGTGTTCTGTCTTCGCACATCTCTAGTTGCCATCTTCCTTCACATCATCTGGCTTTCAGAGATCCTCTACTAAGCCGGTAAGTAATGCATTTTCTTCAGTCTAACCCCCCCTCATGCGCGTATCTGTCTCGAGATGAGCTGTAGACTTATTAACTAAAGGTCGCCTCATACAACCCTAGGTAGGTATGCATTGCCTTCTTAGTTTCTGATTAGGCTTCTACTTCTGTGTCTCGTCCCTTTTTACTGCTAAGTATTGACCCATGCACGCCACTTTGTTTTCAAAGCAATGCGGCTTCTTGCTCTACGATTAGCCGAAACAAGAATGAAACATCTTGAATCCCATTGTGCTAACCGGTCATCAAAGGTAGGCAACTTCCTTTGCCCAGATATCCAGATCGCCCTGATAGATCGCGCTGTCGGAAACCACCAACGATGGCTCTGTCGAAGGAACTCAAGCCCTCATCGACCCAGGCATCATTCAATGTCTCTCCTGGCGCAATGTTCGTCACCAACACTATTCCGGATATCACCCCGCAATCGGGCGTGGTTGCTCTCTGTCCTGTGCCTAACGACCGTGCTGGTATGGATGATCTTGGTTGGCACGTTGTCGACTTCCTGGCTTTCAAGGCACTTTTCCGAGGCGAAGTCCACCACCGGGCCCAGACTTGGCTGGCCCAGTGCGATATCGCTGAGCTTGTTCGAGACAACCCCGAACAGTTTGTCCATGGCAAGGAACGTCGACTAGTCTCTAGAGCTACTAAAGCCTCGTCTACAACCAGTGGCAAAGGAAATACCCATGTTCGAGAGGATCACATCAAGGTCGAGCAATCCGCCTTAAAGCTTAGAGAAGAGTTTCTCGAAGCTCTGTCAGCCAAAGCTAAGATTGCTGAGAAGAACAACTTTCCTCTTTTCATCATTATCTGCGGACTCACCACTTTGGAGCAAGACGTCTTCTTCGGCAAGATTAACATTGATGCCCGCCTAACGAGCATCGATATCCGTCGCGCCATCGGTAACAACATTGATGCCACAATGATTACGCCCGCTCTGTTCTCTGCCGGCTGGCAGATTAATCCTTCTTTTTGCCGACACCCCAGCGGCAGAATTCGTGCCGAGCGTATGGAGTTCTTTGCAAGGCAGTGTGGCGGCGTCTTTGCGAACGACATCGTTCCCAGCTTCGAGCAGTGGGCATGTCCATTGCTTGATGTAGACCAAGTGGACGAAGGTGCTCAGAGTGATAGCTTCCCCGGCCCAGCAATGCCCTCGGAGGAGCAGAGAAAGAAGAACGAGGCAATGAAGGTGAAGCTGCACAGTGCTCTTGCTGGTCGATTGTCTTCCGGACACTGGGACCATTCCTTCAACTTCGATGACAAGTCTGACCATTGGGTCACGCTCATTGGTCCCCGAGTCAATAAACAGCTATCGTATTGGCGTACGAAGTGGGAGCTCCTTGGGGTCGACGGTGACTATACCAGAGATGACGAACGCCTTTACTTCCTCGGCAATGCCTTTGGCGGCAATGTGCGCTCGCAAATTACTCATGTAAAGGATTTGATAGCGGAGTCTATGGTAGCATGGCCCGAGTTTTGGTCATCCTTTTTTGGCCAAAAAGCCGGTGAGCAGTTCAGACGTTTCATGATCGATCCGTCTCCCGAGCACGTCCAGTGCCACGAGATGTTCAGCATTATGGAACACCGAGCAAGTTCCGCTATCTTTGCAGACTTGGCTTGCGGCTATTTCGCCCTCCCTAAGCCATACGAAGAGCGATGCAGAGACTGGCGCGAGCGATCATGGAAGAATGAAGCTTCTTCGGATGTCCGTATGGCCATCATCCACGCACAACGCGAGGTCACTGGAATCATTCCGGGCGTGAACCTTCCTCCTGGAGTCAGCTTTAACCATCTCAGCGTAACGCAAAGAAGCCTCGAGGTTCCGGCCTCGTATCTATCTGTGTCTTTGTGCCTGCGCTACCCCAAGCGCGACGAGCTGCAAGATGCTGTAACTCGCCTGGTCGACTGTAAGCATCAACATAAACTACCGATATCTACCATCGCTAACGTTTAAGTAGTCTGCAAACAAGTCAAGGCTCGCCAAATTGAGCTACTACTCAAGGACGAAGAGTGTGAGAAGACGTGTATTGCTTGGCTCAACTCCATCAATATGCCCACTCGCCCCTTGCCTCGTGCTTTGGTAGCCGTCCAATCGGCTACTGCATTGAGCGCGGCAGCTGAACCCGTAAGCAACTGGCCAGTCCTACAAGATGTGAACCTCGGAACCACAGCAGTACCCATTACGACTCCCTCGGTCGGACACGCTGCAATCGTTAGTCCATCCGCTCCCGCTCCGGGCGTCACCGAGAACAAAGCCGAGCGTCATGGCGATCTATCAGCTAGTCAGGGTCCAGACGCAACTCCATCTATGCTCAGAACAGGACCCCTGTATGACCACAGACGCGATATCGGCGCGGATGCGACTGAATGTTGGGAACGTCTGGACCTCGAAGATGTGAAATCAATGCTTGCTGTGAAGCTTGCGAAGAGGGCCCAGCTTTACCAAGACCTCGAGACCGCACCACTAGAGAAGCTCATGGAGGTTCAGAAGGAACTGGTCGCAACTTCAAGCACCATAGCTTGGATGCAGGCAGAGGTTCGCTTGAAGGAGCACGAAAAGCATGAGGCTCAAGGATCTCAGGAGCCTACAGATGCGAACCCGGCCTCTGCTCCTCACCCAGTCATTCCCGCCAAAGAGCAGGATAAGCCCAAGCAAAATCCTGCGACTATTCCCAGTCCTCTCCGTGAAGAAGAGCAGGATAAGTCCAGCTCGGGACCCAAGAAGACACCTCAGGGGCAACTGGATATTTTTGAAGCGTGGAAACTCAGCTCTCGAAGAAAGCATGACAAGGCCAAGCGGGAGCTCGAGGAGAAGCCAGATCTCTACACCTCGAACCCTTGGGGCCAATACCGCCACAAAGAGCACTGGAAGGATACGGATGACGAGGACGATGATTATGACCCTCGTATTTGGTAAAGCATGTAACAAGTCGTGCTTCTTGGGCAAATATGACGTGGGTCGTATGCTGAGAGGGTGGTCTGGTGTTTTCAGGATCCGACGAATCCAGGAGTAACACCTCGAGACCGCTCGGTTTGTGTTATGTCGACACGGAAGTGGTGAAGTCAGGGAGTAGCTATGAACCCGTCCTCATATTGGCGAGATGTATAGCCTTTAGTTTTGGTAGTTTTTCGTTGGGCAATCTTGATGCCCTTTTAATACATCGTTGATTTCCGCATGAGATAAGGCTTACACCCTAAGCCATTTACTCGATATCGTCTCTTAATGATGCCAGATAAATGCTCCTGAATACAAATACTCAAGGCACATACTTCGGATTAGGTATTATTACCTCTGTAGGTACCGATCACACTGGAAAGCCCAAGAATACCACGGTGAACCCCAACTTACCCTCGTCAAACTTGCTATATGGAGACCATGCCTATGTGTCCCCTTTGTTACTATTACTATTCTCGCTGTTAGTACTACTTACTTCGCCAGCCGTAGCCGTACTATTCGCATCCCGAGCGGGAGCTCTTGGGCCCCTTTGGAAAACATAAAGAGCCTCGTCCTTGCCGGGGAAGCTCGGAAGCGCAACCTGCACGACCTTGACCCAGTCCTTCCGCTCCCGCTCCACGAACTCGTCCATACTCATGCCCCGGAACCCCGTATATCCATTGTGGTTTTGCGTCCCTACTACGGCTAACGTGTCCCCGCCGAATTCGTCCATCATGTTGCGCGTAAACCCGCCCTCCGCGCCCCCCGCAATCTCACCGCCCACGATCGGGTATACCAAAAGCAGTATCGCTTCGTCGGGATCGACCTCGTTCTCGCCCCCGTTCTTATCCCCGGCGACCGCCGCACGCACCTTCCGCCTCTTGCGCAGCCACTCAGCACCGTCGGCAATCGTCGTATCGGACACCCAATTTACCCGCCACGCGCTCTGCGCGCTGTCGACCGCCGCGCACTTCACGCCGTAGGACCGTAGCATAAACGACCAGTACCCGCCGCCAGACCCCATGTCTATAACGCCGCGGCCCGCGGCCAGCGTTTGGAGGATTGATAGCGCCTCGTGGGACGGGCACGCGCACCCGAAGTGGTGCATCAGGACCGGCAGGACGTGGTGCGCCTTGAGGCCCGCGCGGAACGAGGACTCGCACGGCCCGGCCCATTCCAGGGCGCGGGCGCTCCAGTTTAGGTACGCGAGGTACGGGTTTGGGGGGACGGCGTTGTTGTTCACGGTGTTGTCGGTGCTCGCGGAGGTAGTAGAGGCGCTGCTCTTCTTCTTCTTCGCCGCGACGCGTTTCGGTATCGTCAGCTGCGCGGCCAGCGACGGGTGCAGGTATCGTTTCGCGTTGAGGTAAGCGGCGATCTCGGCGCGCAGGCTGCCCTTCTTCGCGTTCGAGAGGAAGGTCTTGAGGGCGGCGGGCGTCGACGTGGCGGGGTCGAAGATCGACAGGTAGGCTTCGGTGTCGGGGCGCGGGGGCGGCGGGAGCACGACGGGTCTGCTGCCGGCATCGTCTGCGGGCGCAGGAGGGCCGCGGTACCAGGAATGCAGGCCGTTCTGGCGGCCTAGCGATATGGCGTGTTGAACCTCGGGTAGGGTGACGCTGACGATGGCGTGGTAGACGTACGGGTCGCGGCGGGCGGGCGGCAGCGAGAAGGACGCGGTGACGGCGGAAAGCAGGTCGTCTGATGCTAGCAGGCCCTCGGCGCGCGAGTGCAGGGCCGCGTCCGAGGCGTAGGTCGCCGGGTTCCAGGACGGTACGCCTTCGCAGTAGGTGAAGTGTTTGCTAGGCGCCATTGCTATACTCCTCCAACTACTGGTGCCTCTACGTATGCTTATATCGGCGGCATCAGCGTCAGAACGGGAGGGTTTGGCGGGGCACGAAATTGTAGCTGAAGCTTAGGCCTAGATACCCCGCAATCAGGGGCTAGATTTTGAGATAGTTATTTCCACCATCCACCCCTAGATATTTTTGGCCTGCCCCATTTTCATCAAGCTCTATCCAGACTACATACGTCTAACTTGATATTCTTATTCAAATAAGAGGGAGTTATGTAATCAAGAATACCCCTCTTATTAACAAACAGTTCTTGACTTATCCACCATCTTTCTCAATACTTCGGTTGCAAGCACTAAATTAACATAGATCGGGATGTTTTCTTTCAGACTCACTCGAATGTGGCTCTTACGGAGGAGATATACTGGTTCTTTTTCAATTAAGATAATTGAGCATATTTCTAATTAGCAGGTAGTTTCCCATGGACCCAAAAGGGATCGGGGTGTGATCCGTCCGAAGATCATAAAAGACAAACGCAGCATTCCTGATCCGTGCCCGTAGGTAACGGTAAACGGCCAACGTGTGTGCTCTCCAAGGGCCAGATGTTGGGGACGTTGTCATGTCGGAGAAAATATATGCAGTTGGCCATCTCATGGTCAGGTTCCAGATGCAAACGGCCAGCTCCTTGGTGGTGAATCCCGCGTAATCCAATTACGCTCATCGGGATCCTGCGTGTTTGCGAGTTTCCTTTAACGGTTCGTGTCGATATGTAGCAAACTGCAAGATCTGATCAACCATCCGGTCCCCATACCTACAGATCGGACAATTCGCACGAAGCACGGGCGCCCAATGGCCATCAGAAGTCCTATCTTCGACTCGGTCCCGGATGGAAAGCCTCAAAATCGATCTGAAGCTCTATGTGAAAGCAATGACGACATTATCAAAGGCTGGCTACATAATTTCGCCAACGCCCCTGTTGGAGATATTCGTATAAAGTACTTCTTTCAGCCATTTTGTAGCTGCATTTGTCATCAAATTCCTCTAACTCAAAGATCCTGCAGCTTTGAGGAACGCGGGATGGCTGCCTCAATTGTCTATCCGAACCCCTGACCCCTGACTGACTAACTCTTTACACATGAAAGTAAAATTCTTATACCGATGGCAAAGATTGTCTAATTCTAGAACATATCTAAAATCACATGCGAGACTGAAAAGTATCGGATGAACTATGTGGGTGGGTTTTCTTATACTCTTTTCTTTATACGAAAGGCATGTTGGGTACGCGAGATCGCGAGACAGCTGAAGGGTATCAAACATCGAGCATGGTCCTCACCACTCGTTCGTTCCTTGTCCCCAAACCGGCCGACCCACTAGCGGATTGGCCGCTCCAGGCGAGCTGTTGTGTAGCCGTGTTGCAGCCCTCATTACCTGGGTACGCGGGTAGGTGGTAGGTATTTCTACCCAAGTCATAAAAGCTCCTTCACCACCGCACCACCGCTACTTATAGGTACTCATGCGGGCATCCGGAGGTCGATGCCACCGGCCTCTCTGATAACCGCGTCGAAAGGAATGTTTCCATCTGTTACTCCTCTTGTACAACAAAGGAGCCAGAGGAAAGGCAAGCCCTACTAATTTCAATCGGATAACCCAGCGTGTCCCCCCATTTCTATTCTACAATGTTGATCCAGCAAGACCGACGTCCTCAGCGACCAGATGCATATACGCATGGCTGCTTAAATGTCTCAGATCACCACTCATCACCTGACTCTCATGACATATAACGACAAGCCTTCCTTTATCCAGCCATCAACATATATTCGCTGCTGCGTTGATCATGGCAGATTTCGGTCGTGGCTCAACCGTCGTGGTCTCTCCGAAGCTTCAGCACCCCATTTATTCTCATCTCGACCCCAATTCATCCCTATATACAGCGCGGCCGTTTCGATCGTCTCATAGATTAGAAGAAGCGACTTCTAGATATCCCGTTACCTTGCCACGACTCCGAATTGACAGAGTTACAGGAGTGGCACACTTCAACAGCGCCATCAACGCGTTTCCACACAATCTACCTTTTGACCTGCCCTCTTTCTTCTCAAATCGTCCTGCCAAGATCAATGGGTCATTAGCAAAAGCCAGCCGGAGCTTACAGCGGATCTCTTCAGATACTTGCGACCCTATACGACCCTCGGTGCACCATTTAGTTCACGAGAGTCCCGGTGCAGATGTCTACTCCATACATACGCCACAGCATACACCTATGACAGGAGAAGATGGGAATAATGCGTATGGAGCTACGTACGGAGGACCGCCCGGTGGTCAAAT
>JAOXNQ010004329.1:0-27681 GCA_028571165.1 Hypoxylon perforatum
CCAGTCCTCGGGATGGCTTCGCATCCTCCTCCTCATTCTTGTGCCACTTAGGGACAAGAGTGCCGACCAAGTCATCAGAAAAGACATTGGGGACCTCTGGCGCTGGGGCCTGGTCGAGTCTCCTTCTCTTTGCCTTTTCCCTTGGGCTCATTGCGTGTCCCCTTCTCCTTGCTTTTCGCACTTCTCGGCATTCTCCGGCTCTCCGTTGTCGTTGGGAGAGGTTTGCGAGAAGCGGTTCTCAGCAATAGGGGGAAGGTTGTCTCGAGCAAGTGGATGAGAGCTTCCACCCGACGAGCCGGTAGATTTCGGGAGGTTAGATGGCGGACGGCAGGATGGAAACTTGGGCTCATTGGGCTGACTTCCTTGGTAGGGAAGTTTACCGTCGTTGGGCTCATAGGGGTAATTGAGCGAGAGCTGGGGCCGGGTTGCACGTGCGCGGGATCGGGGACCCACTCCCCGTCGGGACCGCTCTCGGCCCCACCCATCAGTCGAGGCCGGCTAGACTCGTCCGAGTTGTCGCTACCAACAGCGTCTGAATCGCGAGTCTGGCTCGCTATCGTAGTCTCCGGGGATTCTGCCACCGGGAACGTGTTAAGGTCGCCAAGGAGGTCGCTGCCCCTGTACCCGACCCATCATCTTTAGGTACTTCAAGTGGGTGATCCGTTGGGTTGTGGTGTGTTTGTATATGTTGTCTGAGCTCCTTCTCAGTAGTTGTCTGTACGTTGCAGTTGGGCCATAGGCAGATTGTTCCTATGTGGGTACAATCTGTATGGGCTTTTAGGCCCCGAGCATCCCGAAAGCCCTTTCCACACGAGGGAATAGAGCAGATGAATGCACTCTGGAGCTGCTCAAAGGTGAAGGCTGGAGCAGCGGGAGCCAGGTGTTCAGCTGGCGGGATTGGCTGCCGGACTACGGGGTCCGGCTCATTGGCATGAGTCGGCAACGGCGAGAGCTTGTGTGCAGCGAGGACTTATCGGCGGCAATGGCTATTTATTTAGAGGGCGGAAGAAGGAGTATTTGGATGGCAGCGGGTTTAAAGAACTGGTGCAAGAGGTTGTCGGAATATCTTCGAAAAAAAACGAAACACAAGCTGGCGAAAAGTCACGATGTTTGCACTGCGGGTGGCTGGTCGATAGTAGGAACTGGAAAGGGGGAAGACGTGAACCGATACCAGCCGGCTGCTGGTAGAAGTAAGAGGGATAGGACAGGGTGTTTGTGGCGTTGATGTTTGTGCTGCTCTCGGGGTCTGACGAGCTCGTCGGGCTTCCAGACTGCCTCGATGATGCTCATCCGGCAGCCCTTAGGTCTAGTGACTCCCGAGTCTTTCTGGTCTTGGAGTTGGCCGTGGCCGGGTTGGCCGGAGCCGGGTCGGTTGGAGCCATCTCTACGTCGTCCATCTCTGCGTCGGCCGTCGAGAGAGTATGGTCCTCCTCCTCTTCCACGGCGGCCGGACCTGCGTCTGCCGCGATCGTGCTGTCATGGTGCGCCACCGCAGCCATGTTGTTGCCGGCATCTAAATCTCATGTCAGTACTATTACTAGCACATGTTATTAACTCCACATACTTGCAGCGGCCAGAGACTCCGGGAGATCTCCCAGAAGAGCCAGGGCTCCCCCTGTAGGAGGGCAACGTCGATTTTGTTGTTATCGTCGTTCGCAATCTTGTATCGTGTGCGTGAAAAGGTAGGAGGACAAGATTGTTTCCCTCATTGCCCTTCGGCTCGTTGGGGTCTACCAGGAAAGGCTTGTAGTGACCCGGGTGGTTAAATAGCTTTGCCAGCCACCACCGATGAGGCATAACGTCTCAAACGAGGCAAAATTCATAAGGCTAAGTCGAATATGGCAGGTTCGATTTGGATTCGGAGGCGGCAGCGATGACGATGACACGCTGGAGCAGTTTAACGACCTACTCAGGTCGAACCTTAGGATAACCTGCTGGGGAGATCTAATGCCTCGGAGGGTGTCTTGCCGTTCGTCTTTGTATTCTTGCGCTTCTTCGAGGGAGATACGTTGAGAAGTGCAATCCAATACAGCAGTCGGCTTTGAAAAGGCTGAAGTAATTCCTGTTAGGCTCGACGAAGACTTCTGATGTCGAACGAGGCGTTTGCGGATGGCGATGGGCTAGGATCCGACGCAATAGGTATGAAATCGATCTCGAGAATTAGACAGCACGAAAGAATCTCCACGCAGCGTATCGAGCTTCGGGTACTCAAAAGTCGTCGTCTTGCAAAGAAAAAAGGTTTCCGCGTTTCTTGTTGATAGAGAGAGATAAGAACGGAAGCAAGTGAAATGGTATAATCTGATCGACGTATTCTTTGACTGCCTGTATGTAGTAGACTCGACTGAGGACTCCACGAGGTTCACTGTCCACGGCCATGCCGGGATCTGCGTTCGAGGCCGAAGAGCTGTGGTCTTCGTCGTCTTCTTCAGACTCCTAGTCCTCAGTGTTGGCAGTTCCGTTGAGATGGCCAAAGCTACTACCATTCAAAGAAGGTGAGCCCGGTGTTGTGTTGTCTTCGTCAGATTCCCAGTCCATGTTATCGGCATCTCCGTTGAGATGGCCATAGCTACCACCGTTGAGATGGCTATAGCTGTCACCGTTCACAGCTGTGCTGGGCTCCATGTTTGGGGGTGAAGGACTGTCATCTTCATCATCTTCGTCGTCTTCGTCATCTTCATCATCTTCGTCTTCTCCGTCTTCTCCGTCAGATTCCCCGTCCTCGGTGTCGGCAGCTCCGTTGAGGTGGCCATAGTTATCACCATTCAAAGCAGGCGGGCCTGTTGCTGCGTCGTCTGGGGTTCGGTTGCCATAGTTGGGCTGGCCGTCAACGTAGATGCTTTGCATAGGCTCGTCATCATCCCTGTAAGAACCGAGCCTGACATCGTGGCAATGGTTCACGATGTCCTCAATGACGCCGAGAATAACTCGGTTTGGGTGCGTCTCGTCGAAGAGGACTTGTATAACCCTGTTGGGGGCCAGTAGTCTGCATACTAGTTAATATATCTCGCATAAATCAAGAGTGAGATAGAAATTGAAGTAAAAAACGACTTACCCTGCAGTTGCCGTGATGACTGCCTGGACTTCCGGTGTGGAGGCGAACCACACTGAGGCCTGAATAGCCAGCTTGACACCATTCAAGACGCTCACGTCAATGAAGTCGCCAGTGCTGGATTGATCCGACGACATAGTGATGATGGATGGCCGCTAGATGATGAGGAAGTTAGTATTGGTTGATGCGTAAATGGATGGAAAGGAGAGGGAAGCTATTGAAGCGTACTAATTAGGATGTTCTCTAAGATCTCGGACCACAGGTTAGGCTTTAGAAACCCGTATGTGGTAGAAGAGTTACCAATTTTCAATAAATGGTAGCCCTAAGAAAGTGTGTGCGAGAAAAGAGTGTGCGCACGAGAATAGTCTGCGAGAAAAGAGTCTGTATGAGAGACGAGTTTGCGCGAGAGAAGAGTGTGTACAAGTGAAATGTGCGCGAGAGAATATTGTGTACAAGAGTTTGTGTGAGAGAAGAGTCTATATAAGAGACGAGTCTGCTCTAGAGAAGAGTGTGTACAAGGAAAGAGCGCGCGAAAGAAGAGTCTGTACGAGAGAAGGTGTGCGGGAGAGAAGAGTCCCCCAAAGAGGACCCAAGTTGGCTAGAGAATAATCTCTAACTAGAAGAGCTCTTTGCGACAAGAAGTGCTTGTTGGAGTTTTCAGGAGACCAAATACATGTAGTATCCCAGGGAAATAGTTGATGAATGAATATTACTTAAGAGAAAGTATTACTTACGGGAGCGTTGGCGAAGAATCACCTGTAGATTGTTGTGCTGGGATGATTTGGTCAGAATGGTGGTGGACGCGGGTTGGGAATTTCTGGTGGAGGCGGTTTAGGAAAAGGAAACGTAAATAAATTCTGGTGGGCGCGGGGCATGTATTTATACGGAAAGGGGACAGTGCCAGTAACTAGGGCACGCGTATCTGGGCAACCGCGTCCCAAATAGTGAGTGTTTAGCGAACGTTTGGTGAATATTTGAATATTGGGAAACAAACGAAGGCGCCGCGGGGTTTGTCAATACATTGGGAAGGCGAGGAACTTAGGAGAAAGGAGGGGTACTTTGGAATTACGCGGGACGATTAGCCCACAGGATGATTCGAATGTTTCTAAATATGGTAGCACTATTTCGATAACGATACCATACTGGAAGCCCTAGAATCCTGTCGGTGGCCTTGATTTGTACCAGTTATGTCGCCATACTCAAATCGTACCAACAGTGACTCCTGATACCAAGAGTACTGGATATACCAAACGAAATATCGAATAAATCAGGCAAGATATCGTGTACAATTCTAGGAATCACCAGGAAGTTTTAAGTAGGTAGATAGTAATATTAATATTAAAAGCAATGCGTATAAGGAGGCCAGTTATAAATTCATAACTACACTATGTCTAGGTACACTTGACAGCGGTCCCCTGAACGTCTATAGCTTCCACTCGTCTATGTAGCTATCGCTGAAGAACTGACCATTGAAGTCAGCATCGAGATCACCGAAGTCCATATTAACTATGTCGGTTAGTTCATTGGTAGGGTTTCTGAAGCTCGGGAAATGATCGTCTTCTACTTGGCTGTCATCCCCCTCGTTCGTAGGCGGGGAGGGCGAGATGGCTTCTGCTTGATTGTTTCCGCCGGTGGCGTGCGGCTCGTCCGGCTGGTTACCCATGGTAGGGTTGGGAAGTTGCGGCGCAAGGTGAGGATCCAGGATGTTCTCCAGGACCGGATTGTTGGCCCCCTCATTAGTAGGTTGAAGGGGATCTTTGGGAATATCCACCTCCATACCGTCATCACCAAGCGCGTCAGGAGCGCAGTCTTTGTAGTTTGTTCCGGCCTCAGAAAACTTCGGTGTTGGACTCTGACCGAGTTGAAAATCCTCTCCAGTGGGATCCGGGAGGTCTGAAGCCGTCTTGCTTGCGGCCTGACTTAGGACCGACTCCCCCTGGCCATTTCCATCGAAGGTGATGGGTCCGTAATCTGTAGAAGCCTCGGGAACCACTGCCTCTAAGTTCTGGTCGAGCCCGTGAGCGATCATAGTTTGGCTAGGGGTCCATTGTGCATTCTTCTTCATTCGCTTATGCGACCGAAAATCCTCTTGGGTCAGGTCTGGAGAATCCGGGACGAACCACTCTTGAAGCTGGCCGTTACCAGCCTCGTTTGTCGGTTCAGGCGGCATTAAAGCCGCCTGGCCAAAGGCACTGGCGTTTGCCTCATGTAGTGAACTTGGTTCCTCGACGAAGTGACCCTCTGTCGAATGTGGCTCTTGAGCTTCTGCCGTCGGCCCGGAATTGGGTGCTGCAAAGAGGTCACTATCATCATCGTCTGAAACATCGTAGATATCGCCCAGGTCCTCAAAGTCTGGCAATAGACCCTGACGGGCAGGCTCATTCACCGCTTGCTTCGTAGGCGGAGGCTGGTTGGGTTTTGCCTGACTACTCGTAGCGTTTGTTGAGCTGCCATTTGCTCGCTCTTGTGATCGGTTGTATTGTGCCAAGAATGCTAGCAGATGGGTGTTAGGGGTTTCATTTCCATCTTTGCCGTTGCGTTCCTGCTCGGATCCAGTGGCAGAATTGTCGGTCGGCTTCTCGACCACAGGAGCCCGGTACTGAGCATGAGTTTGTTGGGTAGGTCCGCGGTAGGGCGATGATGATATCGAAGACATAGTAAGCGCCGCAGCTGCTTTCTGGCCCTGACCGGTCTTCTTGGCCTTTACAGACTCGCTAGAGTCTATCGAGCTTCCCTTCGTCTTGTTTCTCGTCTCCTCGAGGTCTGTTGGCTCCTTGAGATCTTCCGGCTGTACTAAGGGGCTTCCGTCATAGTCGGAGATGTTCCACTCCTGGAAGCCGCTTGGGTGATTCTCTGGGATCGGATATAACATCCACCAGCCGTTGGCTTTAGCCTCCTTGTGATAGTCTCTCGCTATATCCTCAATTTTTAAGAACCCAGGGAGGTCCTTACTGAGTAGCTTTTTCGGCTTCCCAGGCTTCTTATCGTAATCCTCGTCCCCGTCTTCTTCTTCCCCATTTCCTTTTTTCTTTTTCTGGAGTTTATATTGGGGATAAGTTCGTTTGAAAAGATCGTTTTCTTTTTCACTAATCTTTCGCCAAAACTCCTTCTGCTTCTCCGGTAGAAGTTCATTCCACATGAGTGCCAGGATTTTGGCTATTCACATACCTACCTATTAGCCATTTCCACGTAGTGAGAGGATTTATTTTCTTAAACTTACCGAATTGCGTTTGTGTCCCCGTCTTTCCTACCCTAGCCTGGAGGGCGGCCATCTCCCATCGACTGTATGTCTGGAACTGTAAAAAGCAGTTTTGGGGGCGCGGGATGAGGCTCATGTCCATAACCTTGGGCTGATGCTCCGCTGAACTCTATGCAGCTGGAGCTGTCTGCCCTGAGGTGCGCTGGACATGAGAACCGGAGTCGGACTGGCGATTCTGCACGAAGAGTCCTAACATAGCCCCACTAGGGGATATATAGCAATCAATCTTCACGAACTTGTTGTAGACGATGATGTCGCAGGCGACCCCGAGGAGAACTCGATCTCGTTGTACCGAGTCCCAAAACACCTGTACGAGCTGTCCAGGGGCTCGAGCGCTATAGGCAAGTTAGCATCTCTCTACTTGTGCAGCTTGATGAAGATAAGGCTTGAAAGAGAAAAAGACTTGCCTCGCATTCCTCATTGCTTCTTCCCTAACTTCCTGCGAAGCTTGTTGCCAATATGAGGCCCGGTAATCCACAATAACGCCACGTAATTGGCTTAGGTCGATACCAGCGCCAGCGTTATAACTAGTTAACGACATTGTGTAGGGCTTTGTGTATGACGACTGGAAAGGGATGAGATTAGTATTGGGTGGTGCGAACTTGAGCGGCTCTTAGGAGATACGATAAAGTGTGGGTCAAGTTTTGACAAACGGACGAGTTCTTGAAGTTTAAAGAGCCACTAGATACGCAACCGATGACGAGGGAACTCTAGAAGGGTGCCTGATGATGGAGAGTGTTCTGGAGTGTTAATGAACTAGGTATCGCCAGCTGTCACGGGTGGGTATGCTTTAGAAGAGTTGTGGGTAGATGAAGGTACTCTAGAAGAGGTGCTGATGGATATCTACCAGGAGATCCTTTAGAAAAAAAGGCTAGACGTGGATCAAGAGCATTTGGCTGATGGAGGTGCTAAGAAAAGTGAAATTCTTTTCCGGGCGAGGAGGCTAAGTATTTGTAGACAAGTTGGTAAATGTTAGGGACTGGGTACCTAAAGATCTGCGCAGGCACCTGCCTAGTAGTGAATTTGGCACTGCGAGGTGTTTAGGCACCAATACCTTAGAAGAATAGGAGGGGGTGCCTTGGACTAGGGCGAGTCCATTACAAGCTTTTGGATATATTGGGATTATTCCAGTACTGTCCAGTAATGGTACCATACCGCAGAGTCCTGGGACCGCTTATATTGCCAAAACAGAATCTTCTCAACGGTGAGTTTTGCCATGAACTGCAGTGTGCCAGTGTTCCAGTGTTCCAGAAGGTTCTAATCCGGATACCAATGTATAAACCGTAACGGAAAATTTAAAAGTAATGAGAACAGTTCTTATATGCGAACGGGTCTGAATGATTTGACTGTTATATGGACCATAATAATTATTTCGTAGCCGTTCGCCACGATTCCGTATTTCCGGTAGGATATTATATATAGGTACTTAAGAGGCGAAAGCAGTCTCCTGAAGATGCAATAAACTGAGAAATAGTAGGTAATACAATAATCTTGATACTAAAGCACAAAAAAATACATTATCTCGCAGTCTGGATGCTCGCAGCGACTTCGAGCTATATGGCTCTGATCTATCGCCAGGCGCATCCCGTATCCTTGGTGTATGCCCAAAGAAATCCTGTCCCAATCTTCTCAATCTAGGTACTCAATATCAATCCTAGCTCCGCAGTCTTCCTAATAATCCCCATTTTTTTGTGATTTTATAATGTTTATATCGATACCTGTTTTCGGTTTCCTAGCTATCGAATCCTTCCTGTACAACCCCTATTAACGAGATGATCGAGCTGATGACGGAAGCGATCTGTAAATCTCGGCACCAAAGCGACATCATAGGCCCCAATCGTCCATGGGTTGGAACTGGAACTGGCCGTTATTGAAATCGGCCTCAAAATTCATGGCGAGATCGCCGAGGTTGAGGTTCTCGGTATTCTCAAAGGTCGGAAAAGGCTCCTCTTCGGCCGTCTCGTTACTCGCCTCGTTCGCAGATTGAGAAGCCGCGGGGGCCTCTGCTCCGCTGTCGTCCCCCGTGGTGCCTGTATCATGATCGCCAATGACACGAGGGCCAGGGTTGTAGCCCGAAAGAGCCTCGGGAGCTGCTGGCATGGAATTGGTGTCGAGACTAAAGTTCACTCCGGTGAGGTCAGGGACTTCTGGGCCGATCCACTCTTGGGATTGGCCGTTGCCCTCTTTGCTCGCGGACTGAGGCAGCATTCCTATGTGGGTGCAATCTGTGTGTGCTTTTAGGCCCCGATAATCCTCAAAGCCCTTTCCACATCCAGGCACAGGGCAGATGAATGCTAAATTATCTGTTGGTTTCTCCGTAATTGAAGTCTCCGACATCGACTCGCGTTTTCGCTCTCTCGCCTTAGATTTGCCGGGGGTCTTGCCCTGACCCCGGCCCGGGGTTTGAGCTGAAGAGGGAGCCGCAATTGCCAGACCCTGAGCTGGGCCTTGGTTTGTCTCAGGCAGTCTGTCTTGTACGCTTCCACCTGGTCCCTCGCTCAAGTTATACCCCGTAGAATCGTCACCATTAGAACCAGTGACAGGCTCTTGAGCCTTAAGAACTGGTGACTCGCCGAATAGGTCCTCTTGAGCCCCGGGAGCTGGCATCTTGCCGAACAGGTCCTCCATATCATCCTCGTCATCACCAGCGAAGTCGGACTTCTGTGCCAGGTTGGTGGTCTTAGGAGGCTTGGGAGTATCTGGCTCCGGAGCCGGGCTGCTCGTCGAGGTCCTCATGCGAGCATCTGCCTCCTCTTGCTGACGTCGATGTTGTGCCATAAACTCCAGAGGACCCCAGGTGGCGGTAGAGTTGCCGTTTGCGCTCCCATCAGACTGTCCATGTTGAGGGTTAGGGTTAAGGCTGTTGGTCGGTTGCTCAACATTGGTAGGAGCGACTGGGGTTGGTTGTCTGATAACAGGAATTGGCTGTCGGATGACAGGAGTTAGCTGTTGGATGCCAGGAGTCGGCTGCTGAATGACAGAAGGTCGCTTTTGGCTATTGGGAGCCAACTGGCTTGGGGCGAGACCTGGCTGACTTAGGCTCCGCGGTGTTCGGCTCAGGGGAGGAGTCGGTAAGCCCGTGTTTATCTGGCTGATTCGAGTACCTGCCATTGGCACTTGTCCACCGTGACGCTGCGCATCTTGCGTATATGAAAGAGGCGTGGACGTGGCTAGTGGAGATGGTGTATATGCCTGACCCAGACGACTCCTCTTGGGGGTTTTGGATGTACTAGACTCATGATCTCTCTTCCTCTTACCATCAGGCGTGTCCTCAAGGCCGCTGGCAAACTGCGAAGGCTCTATCATGAACTTCCGATACTTGTCGGGCACATCAAACCTTGACAAGTCTTTTTGGGGGTCGACATCAGAGGTGCCAGGAACAAACGCGGGGAGTTGTCTCTCCCGACAGTACTTCAAGTATCTGTCCACCACTTTCGACATGTCAAGAAAGCCGGGCGTACCGTCCATGATCTTTTGTGCCCCCGAGTTGGAACAGCAATCGGCTAAGACATCGAAAAACCTTCTGTGTGGCTCAGACAGGCGATGAAATTGGTCCCAGAGTACTCTCACTATTCATATAATTAGCTAATGAATCGGTATAATTGATGGCATTTCCTTTTACTTACTGGCATCTCGCGTATCAATCTTTTGAGTCATCCTCGCGTCCAACATCTTTCCGTGAATGATTGAATAAAAGTGCCACGAAAGCCCAATTGCAGGGATTTGATGAGCAGGAGCACCCTCAGGAGAAGGCTTGCTGAGGTTCTAATCCAGCGAAGCGTTATGCCCCGAGGGTCCTCCTGTGGACGGGGGAGAACTGCTGTGTCCGCTCTGGGAGCTTCCACTACGGTAATTCGTGCTGGTACTGGTACCGAGAGAAGCTGGCATGCCACTCGTGGCCTTGTGCTGAGGGGGGATAAGACCACGGGGATTGGAAGGACCGCTTTGACTAAAAGGGATAACGGGACCATGAGGATTGATAGGACCGCGAGACATGACGGGACTATTAGAGGCGATAGGCCCATGGGGTGTAGTTGGAGTATTAGCAGAAGCCATGAAGTTGGCATTCTGCATAATGGAAGGGGGCATGATGTTGGTGGTCTGCGGAGTCGCCGCGCGAGTCGCCGCGCCATAGGTATGTATATCAGGCCGCTTCATGGGCGGGCGTAAATTGAGACCCATCATACACAAACCTTTATACATACACCCATCCACCTTGATGTTGTTGTTATTAAACATGACGATCTCTTTGAGGATGCCTAAGAGAACTTGATTTGGGTGCGTCTGGTCGAGGAAAGCTTGCACCTCCTTGCCCCCTATCTGTCTACTGGAAACCAGTTAGCATACGACATATAATCGCATGTCTGGTCTAAGGTTATAGGATCTGTAATGGTAGTGAACTTACCTTTCGGTCATCAAAATTTCTTCCTTGATGGCTTGGGGAAATGCAGACCACTCCGAGGCTGCCATTGCGTGGCAGACGCCGCGTATCGCACTAAGGCCGGGGGGGGGAGCCAGGACTAACCAGAGCGAACGACATTATGCCTGGTGTCGTTTGTACTAGCTGCTATGAGGTTGAAGTAGCATTAGTCAGCGCCAAACTGGATGGAAAGGGGTAGCGGTAGTTTGGAAGGTATACAACTAATAGCTGACTGGGGGAATAGTAATCAACGAAATGTTGATCAAGGTGAGATTGATCAAGGTAGTACTGACCAAAGGAGAAAGTAGAGTTGATTGACGTGTTGTTTGCGTGGCTGAACTTGATGAGCGCAGAGTCAAGATCGCGCGCAGGGTAACAAAGCGCAGGGGAGAAAAGCCCTTCTAGTGAACCAATCTTAAAAGTAGAAAGATTTGATGAAGTAGGAAGGCTGACTTGAGGATGTAGACTTGACTGGGTGGAAAGGTTCAGTTGGGTGGGGGACACTTGGTTGAAAAACCTGATGTTGTGAAGGGGAAAGAAAAGCGATTTTTGCTAGAGGGGCGAGGACATATGTTTATATGTAAAAGGTCGCAATATATAGGTTTTACATACCCTAGTATGTAAGTAGGCACCTTCCCGGTAGTTCGTGTTCAAATATAAGCTAATGCGCCTGGGGATGTTTGTCCAAAGTTGGGTTGCTGGGCAGTTGCGTAAAATACTCCCAACATTCACTTGCAGAGATAACTAGAGAGATCCTGAGCCTATCAAATCAGCTAAATAGATTTGAGATTCTAGAAGGTTCTAGACATACCTAGGTAATCTAAAGCAATGGAAGGTGCTTATCAAGAGTCGGGGGTCAGTTGCTGAGCGCAGATGCTGAGCGCAGATGCTGAGCGCAGATGCTGAGCGCAGATGCTGAGCGCAGATGCTGAGCGCAGATGCTGAGCGCAGATGCTGAGCGCAGATGCTGAGCGCAGATGCTGAGCGCAGATGCTGAGCGCAGATGCTGAGCGCAGATGCTGAGCGCAGTTGTTGCTTGGTATCCTACCGTGATAATCTACAGAGTCATCAGGTTAGCCCCACCAACCACAAATGCTCACTAGGAAAGAGCCCTGCCTTACTTTGCAAACTTCCGTGGTCATATCGTATTCCCCGGTATGCGCTCCAGGTTCGTTGATCGCCTTACGCGCGCCAGGGGCGACATAAGAATATCTGGCAAATGGAAAGTGAATGACACGTCTTCATTCCTTCTAGGCGTACTGTCGAGTGCCCCAATTATCGTGTTTCAATATAGAGCAGACAGCCGATAACCTAGACGAGTTTCTCCGCAGGTTCCTAGTGCTAAAAGAGACGGTGTATGAGCTGAGATTAGGTGTGTTCATTAAGTAACTAGCTATTGTAAGTGAAGGGGGAAGCCCTGCTATATATACACATCCACACTATGTCTCCATGTACAGTACCTGACAGTAGTCCCTTGACCCCATTCCAACACCTAGGAGGTAAAATATGATATCCATTCGGCTCTTTTATAGTAACTTTGGCAGCATTCTTAAGGAACAAATTAGGCTAGAAATAAGCGTATATTCTTGCTTTCCAGTTGTATATGTTTGCCACTTTGGATTGATCTCTTGTGGATTGTGAGTGGTGACTAGATATCAGTCCCCCCTACGACCTAGGCAAACATATACAAGTCAAACATGGGGCACACCACTAACTACGACAAAATATTCCTTAGGTATTTGTATTCGTCGGGTTACCTAGAGATCTAACCTAGGTACTATCGGAAATTTATCGAACGAACTAAGGAATCTGGGTTGATTCTCTAAACTGATGCTAGAAAGCATCAAGCGTCAATCCGAAGGATAGTATGGTCTACCAACACAAGCAAGGCCAACCCCGTATTGGTAGCCTCGTTGTAAAAGTTGTCGTTATTCCACTCTCCACTTTCTCTTAAACGCCTCGTAATCCCGTGCTTCCAATTCCTCCATTGATGCCGTAGCTAGATCGTAGTCTGCCATCCTATTTCCATCGACGCCGAAAAGACCGAATAGCTCGTCGTAGATGCCGAATGCTAGTGCTTGAGTAGGTTCGGCATTCTCGGCCTGTTGGAATTCACCAGGCGCTGGGGTATCCTCCTCTTGAGCTGGGGTATCCTCCTCTTGAGCCTCTTGAGCTGGGGTATCCTCCTCTTGAGCGGGGCGGGACACCAGATTGTACTGGCTTAGAGCCTTGTTCTCGTCTTCCGGGACGGGGCGTATCATGGGAAGATTATTTTCCTTCAGAAAGTTGCGATAATCGTCGTCAAGAAGAGCGTACTTGCCATCTAGGAGGTTCTTGTTAGTAGAGGGACACACTATCGTAACACCGGTGATCTTATCCTTCTTACCAGTGTCGAAGCCGTGCTGTTCGTAGTGAGCTTTCATGCTAGCAGCTCGTTGTCTGAAGAAGTCCTTTTGCTCCTTGTAAAGGCGCCAATACCATTGGTCGTTCAGGAGACTTCCTATCAGAGGCATCAGTCGGCAGCTCTACGTACTCAGGTAGCAATATAATATGTGTTCTTTTTCACTCACTGAGGATTTGGAATCGAGCTTCAGTTCCCAGGTTCTTCCCCTCAAGCCGCTTTTTAAACTCGGGGACGTACACGCATCGATACAGAATGAAGGCATCCGGGACTACTAAGTCTGCCGGCGGGCGTTCTTCGACTGGCAGTGGACCGCTGTGCTCGCCATTGACGTTGCTGCCACCAACGGGACGCGCAGCCGATTGGGTTGTAGTGTCGAGCCGCTGGGTCGCACGAGAAGGAGTGGTAGGCTGAGACGGCTCCATCTCTACTGTCTTAAATACTGTGAGTAAAGGTTGGAGGGTATGTAGCAATCTCTAGCAGATGCGGTGGCACTGCGAGATACAATAGATGCAACAGATACAATTGTAGACAAGAATTAAAGAGCCAATAGCAATACGGAGATAGAGATAATAAAATAGGGTATTACTTACAGTGAAGCTCGCACGATTCCTAAAAGTAGACCGTAAAGAATATTGAGTGGCTTAGTGCTATTAGGAAAAGATGTAAAGGATTGGGAAAGCTGGCTCAATGTTTGTAGGAAAGGATGTGGATGATTGGGAAATTTTGGGTTGCAGCTTTGATGCGAGGGGTGTCGAGGTAATTTTTTTGTGTTCCTGGTGACTTCTCAACATAGGCTGATGTGCGGCGTGGTTTTGTCTCTCAAACGTATTATGTCGTCGTCTCCTCGCTATTGCTGCCGATCCTAAGTTTGTTTCCTCGAGAAACTAGAGGTACTTGTTAGATGTATTGTAGTGTAAAAATAATCTCAGCTTAGCACACTCACTTTGCCCTGAGGGAAGCTTTGGGTTAGCTACGATGTAGCGGTCGCCCGGCGGTCGATTATTGGTATTAACTATACTATTGTAGCAGCAGCGGCAGCAGCAGCAGTAGCAGTAGTAGTAGTAGGAGGAGGAGGAGGAGGAGGAGGAGGAGGAACAGCAGCAGTAATAGTAGTAGCAGAAATAGCAGCAGCAGTAGTAGCAGCAGTAGTAGTAGGAAGGTATTGCGAGCAATACACACGGTTGATTACATTCTACACCGGCGCAGCCTTATAATTCGATCTCATCCCCGTCGATTCGAACGTCTGATTACCTAGGTAGGTACCAATACCTTCACGAACACCTATCACGCTTAGGTAGTCTTCGCGCGACCATCTGACCGATCGGGAGAGCGTTACAACGGAATCTTTATTCGGCGATTTTGTATTTGCCTAGAAAAACCACACACCTCTCGCTTTGGCGGCTCTTGCTCTTGCTTCGGGCTTTTGGCCACGGGGCCATGTACTTTTATTTAGTCAGGAGGTACGGGGGAGATTCTGCTACCATACACCAGGTGACTATCCAGATTGCCTATCCTATAGTAATACCCTTAAAGCAAGCACTTCGAGGCCTCACCCTACGAAAACTAACCCAGGGAGTTTCACCAGGAAATATGCTCGCACTCGGACACCCCGGGGATTCACCCCCTTACTGCAAGCCTCTCTTATCGAGAAGCTCACCAATAGCTCTCTCGTCGCTCCTCAAGGAGTGTTTCGGACGAAGTATACCCAAAGGGCTACACATGGCAGTGTGAAAGTGGGATAAATCCATTCCACCAAATCTGGCCGCTCCATCCATCATATACTGATATCCTTGTCATCAATCAATCCCTCGATTCGCGTTGTCCGTCGTAGTGATCGTTGTTTTGTAGCATATAACCCGTGTTTTCGTAACCGTATTCGTTATCTTCGTTTTAAAAACCCCGAACAAAAAGGTGAATATCGTCTCTCGATTCAGTCCCTAGTTTTGCTTCTAGGGAATACGCCAGGGGTCTGGGTAGTGCTCAGTTTCCTGGTAGGTAAAAGCCAGCCATCACCGACGAGGCATTTATCGTGGCAGGCGACAACGACCTCAAACGAGGCGAAATTCGTAAGGCCAAGTCGAATATGGCAGGTTCGATTTGGATTCGAGGCGGCAGCGATGGCGATGACACGTTGGAGTAGTTTAACGATCTAATTAGGTTGGCTCTCGTTTTTGCTTGGCTTGGACAAGACTAGAGGGCACCCTGGGGCTATGCCTTCCCCCACGAGCGATATAACTCCAAGATTGGGTAATGAACGATAGCTGAGGACGGAATGGGGGTCGCTAGGATTGATTGATTGATAGTGTTTAATGTTACGAGGATGCCGTCTGAGTACTCAGACCTCCCAGGGGGTATGAGGCGTGACAAGCCATCCGCTACCTGTATACAAATAACGGCTTCAGAAGCTCATTTTAAATCTTAAGGGCATGTAATATCTTGACTCCTTGTTTGCTCTAATTAGGACTGCCGTGCCTTGTGCCTTCAATGTCGCTATATCGATATAGCCTCGCGAAACGTCAGGCTGTAGAATGGTCAGATGGTCAGGTACACAAATAAAATGTAAGTAAATCGCTACCTAGTGTATCGCAAGTCTTCCACCAATACTCCTTCCATCGAACCGGTATCCGTGGCCGTCTAGATTAGCTAACCTCTCACCGCTGAGGCGTCAGAGCTAGACCCTTTAATGTAGATATTGGGGAAAACCAGGTCCTATCGTACGCAGTAGTTTCGGCTGTCGACTCGTCGTCAAGGCTATCGTGAAGAGGGAGAGTGTTGGTTCGGGCTCTTTGTTGGTATGCCAGGCGATGGCGGCAACGTTTGCGTTTATTGTCGAAATAGATATAGCTGCGTCCTTCCCCATCATCGCTATAGAGCAGAGGTCATCGCGATTTAAGCAGTTGGACGTATACGGCGTTGTTTGCGAATGCGTAAAGTGAAGATTTTCGGTCATTTCGATGGGGGATGTGACGGTGTTAATGCTGCGATTTACTTGCAAGATGTATGCGACTTGATGGAGGTCACCGAGAGGATGGACGAGGACGAGGAGACGGAATGAGAGAGAGGGACATAGCTACGCATTACGGTTAGCCATCCAAAGCTTCAACAGATGACAAAGCGCCAAATGGCAGTATTCTTGTTACGTACAATTCTTGATTAATCGAAGGCTTCTTGCAACCGGCGGTGGGAAGTGTACGATGCGAAACTCGTTTATACGTGACATTTATTTCGATTGGCTAAATGGGTCTGGCGATGGCTTCATCTTACTATAAGTCCTAGCTTAGTACGCCTTCGATGCCCCTAGGGAGGCTACGGGATAGCGTTCGACTCTTCGGAGCAGCGGCGGTCCCTTTAGCGGTTCCTTCGGCGGTTAATAGCTATTATTACTATTGGAGGTAAATTTTATTAATATAGGCTAGGAAAATTAGATAGGTAGGACTTACAATAGGTGGTGATCAAGTTGAAATGAGGGTGTCGAGAGAGAAAGGATGGACGGAGAGCTTGGGCAGCTCCAAGAAGATACTTCACGGACACTAGCCATGATAACTAAAGTACTGCTATGTATTTGGCAAACTTGGTTCGTCGTAACTCAGAATCGACCGGAGAAGCCAATGTTAGAGGGCTACCAAGTAGATAACCTGGCTGGCGAGGTTGTTGATTGATTGATTTACTTTAACGCTGGGGGACCGCATGAAGCCATCCCAAGCCTCCCTAAGGGCATAAGGGCGTTTAGCAAATCCTGTCCGAAGAACGCTTTCGCAATAGCGTTTCTCGACGTATCCTCCTCATCTCCGTTCGTGGGTAGTTCTCACCTTTGGTTGCGTAACGCATTATTGTTACTACAGATGCTGTAGAGCCGTATGTGCGCAGTAGTAGTCCTCCTCTCGTCTCTATCCATCTATCATCTTCTCGGCGACCTCCACTCATTCAGTTTTTAGAAATATACGTAGTAGAGGACCCGTGGTCTTGCCCAAGGACAAGAGCTGCCAGGTCCTGTACGGTACTTGTGCGGCAACACTCGAATAAATTTTCAAATATCCGGGCATGAAAGGACCAGATATATTCCGCCGACTCGCTCACCCGATCGATCGAAGGGTTACGTGAGACCTAGGAGTCGTAGGGTTTGTAGTAGGTGTTGATAGTCGTACGTGCTGGCAAGGTTGTTGACGATAGCGAGGGATCTAAACATGGTGATAATCGTAAGCTATTACTATGATTGTCGTCGCCGACAGTGATGTCGTTGGCTATTACGTACCTAAGGTAGCTCAGGTTAAACCCCCGTGGTACCCCCGGTGAGCTAGTGAAACTCGCAGTCCACAATTTGGCATACACCTTCCTCGAGAAACTCTCTATCTTCCTAACTAGGTAACTACTAACAGTGAGTGAGAACATGCGAGTCGAGACCGCAGTGAGAGGGGCGCGTGTAGAGAGACCCCCGTAAAGAAAAGCGGATCCAGGCAGATATGGTGGTTTGGCCAACTACGGGGCAGGGGTTTGTAGCTAGACGATATTCTGACACGAGATGAAAGCCCCTCGTGTGTGATATTCGTTAAAGACATATAGAGCTCCTACCCTCGCAGGGAGCCAGACTTGCAAATGTACTTCCAAACGAAGCATCGGGCAGGAGCCCTAATAGCGGAGCGAACAGGCATAAGTTGACTTGCAAGACGTACGTGGAAACGTATAACTCTCTACGCTGCCCGCTCTTAGAAGACCAAGATAGCTTGTTGTACGTACCACGCACCTTATCATATCCAAGTAATACATACCGTTTCAAGGCTTCTTTGCCATACGGCTATGTACCTACATACCCGTTTCCTCCGCGTTGCGGGTAACAGACCTCATGTAGTGATATGGCGTTAAATATGCTTGATTGTGGGATCAGGCCAATACTCGAGAACTTCCAAGTGAACTTTTTGTGCAATATTATTATTATTATTTTACTTTTTAAATTACCTAGGTAGCTTATGATAGACAATTCTTATTTCCATATCAAGTGTTACTTTCTTAGATAGCAATTAGCCGTCTTCTGACGTTATTCTAACTTTCATAAGCATCCCATCAACCGGCTTGCTAGTAATTTGTATCGTCTGTAAATCGTTAGGGCTTGGTTCTCCCTTATGGTTGCAAAGGCTTGCACTTACAGAGTACAACTCCGACTTCACTTTATAAAAAGCTTTGTCGTCGAGCACAGGCTTTCCATCTTCGTCTAGATCTAACTCCCCGATACCGATCTTGGTAAACTCATACCGCTGCACTAGCATAGCTAGAATCACGCGTGTTTCGATGGTTGCCAACTCCTGCCCAATGCAGTTCCTCGGGCCCCGCTCGAATGGCCGCCAGGCGCTCACTGGGATATCGTTTACTCTAGGTTGAAGCCAACGCTCGGGGACAAAATCGTCGGCCGTGTCGCCAAAAACAGTGCGGTCCCGATGGATGATGTTGTGATTCAGGTATATCCAGTTTCCGTCGAGGTTGTACTCGCCTTGCGGTGTGGAAACCACAAATCCAGCACCGGGCTCTGACTGACGGATTGAACCAGCCGGGGGGTGCAGCCTGAGGACTTCCTTGATAACGGCAGAGATGTAGGTCATCTGATGAACGATCTCTTCGCCGCCCGGAGCCAAGAGCTTCCCACGGACGATCGCTAGATTGCGTGTACCTCTTTGCCCGAACAGCTTGTCAAGCTCATTATGAACAGCTTTCATAGCGTGCGGTGTCCTGGAGAGCTCATATATAGTCCAGGTGATTGTGGTACTGGTGGTATCGTGACCCGCGAAGAGGAATGTCTTGAGTTGATCGCAGGTCTCCTCTACGAGTTCGGGCGTAAGTGACTGTATACCTTGTAGACTAAGCGCCAGGATCGATCGAGACTCGGTGCCGTGCCCCGCATGGATATCCTCGAAGCTGCGGCGGACTACGTCGTCTAGTTGTTGCGAGATGCGCTGTCCGAGACGGCGCCGTCTCAGATGGATTCGAGGCATTAGCCACCAAGGTAGCTGAAGCTTGTCATCCGCATAGGCTATAAGTTTTCCTAAATTAGTAACGGTATATCCAACGTGTATGTAGAAGCCACGTACTCTTTATTAGTTCTTTGAACATGCGAATTAACACACCCTGGTGGTCTAGGTGCTGGGCTCTCATATCCTCATCCATAGCTACAGCTCCGATAATATCGAAGGTAAGATTAGTCGTCGGCTGATCAAACGGGAATACACTTCCTGTGCGAGCAAATTCATCAATAATCTCCAAGTAAAGTGATGCTTTGTCTAGAATGATCGGCAAGAGTGTAAATAGGTGCTGAGGTGCAAATCCTGGATTGAACCTTTTGCGGACTGACGTCCATTTCTCATTCTGGGAACGGATTAGCGATGGAAGAAGGAAAAGGAGTAAGCTCTATACCTGCTTGAGCAAAATGGAATTGGACCCAATTAAATTCACAATGCGATCGACAGACGGTGATTTTGGTGTACTATATGGAAACAGAGACGAGGGTCTTGATATTTGCTCGGCGACTTGATGGCTAGCAATTATGACCATGGGTGGAACAATAGGCCAATTGTCAATCAGCATGATAGGTGGCCGCCCTAGGGCTCGGTGCATATCAGCGAAAATGGCATCTATTTAGCAAAGTCAGCCAAGAGCAGGATTACCACAACGCGTACATTCTTACCTGGATGGCGATCCGTGATACCTCTTTTGGTAAATTTATCGAAGGTCATTAGGTGCCCCCAAAGAAGAGAGGGGGGAAGCTGGGGAAGGTGAGCATTCTGCTTAAATCGTTTGTAATACAGCTTGCTGTAAAGGTATGTCGCCGCAATGAGTAGCGACGCGGCCGTGAGGGCTGTTAGCACTTTCATTGTGTTTGGAGAAATGGGAAACTTCAGCCAAGTGAAAAGGATAGATAGGGCTGACGTAAATATTGAACGGTAGATCAATAGACCCCCTGGGGTTGAATTAGGGGCGTGTAAGTACCAACGTGCTCAAAGCCCCCAAAGCAAGGGAGATCTTTGGGGTATCTACGCCGACTACCGCGCCGATGGCGTTGCTTGGGTCCGGGACGCGCTTATGTCTACCCCACGGACGAGACCTACTGAGTGGTCAAGAACGCGAGAATATTTAGTGTTTTGGATGATTTTGGGGAGCAAATGATCGGAAGGGGTTTTCAGTAAGACAAATACATCATAATATGTTGTCCCCTCGCCCTCCCAGCGTTAAATATACTATACCATAACATATCAGGCGGTCACAAAAAGCTGTATCCGGTAGTAATAATAATCGACACCAAACAGACCAGGTTTTTATTTCGTAATCTAACTTAGAAGCGCGCATTCTAAGCCTGGGTCTCGAACTGTACCGATTCTGATGCGTAAGGCAAACCAGTAAAGCAGGATTATACGCAGCTTCAATCTATAGACTGCTCCCTGAACCATGAACTCCGTGAGAAGGAGTAAAGCATCGAATAAGCTAATAGCATCCGCAAAGAGATCTATAGCAGCAAAATACTGTATAGTAGAATCATTGCAAAAGCAGTATCTGCGATCTTTCTCGAAGAGGTATACCGTGGATTTGACCTCAGCGATCGCGTAGGCAGGTTGCGCAAACTACCAACCCAAAGCCTTAAATACACTAGAAGGTATATAGAAGCTGTCCCGACTAGAATCCAAATGGTCCCAGTAGCTCTCCAGGAAGCCCGAAGACTATCCTGTACTGTGAATCCGGATCCGAATGCTAATGGATTCGCCTATGATAAGGTAATATCGGTGAGCTCTAGTTCTACCAGCATTGGCGACTCTAACCAGATTCCTCGATGTTGGGGTTTCTAAAGAGATAGTCGTTAAGCTCTGGTAGGCCATCAGGGTAGTCCTTAAGCACTTCCATAAGTGCCTTTTGAGACCCGTTGACATCTCCCGCCGACCGCTGAGTGCCCAAAGGAGCGGTTCCATAGGGCTGCCCAGACATTCTAGAATCGCCAAGCCCTGCCGAAGAACCCGTCGAAACGGGCAGAGGAGTCGGGTTCGCAAAAGTGTTTATGAAGCGGTACTTACGAGGACTCCGAGGAGTAGGCTTCTTGAAAGGGTTTCGGCGAGGACTCGGGGGAGTAGGGTTGTTTAAAGGGGCTCTTGTCGGCAACGGCATCTGCGGGGGGTGAAGGCTATGCGGCGTTCGGTTGGCGACGAGGGCGGGCATCGACTCCCCCGCGTAGACTCGATTCTCGACTCTGAGATAAGGGTGGTGGGTAAGGAGGTCTCTGGTTATCGCTACGATGGCGCGGTCTGGATGGGTTGTGTCGAGAAATACTTGAGCATCCTTACCGCCAGATCCGTAGCTACGGAACTCATTAGCATATACCAAGCTATATGTTGGGGACGCAACTCGGCAAACGTGAGAGACGGCGCGGTAAAATGAGATAGGGGAAAGGTAAGAGTGAACTTACGTTGCTCTAGTAATGATAGTAGCTTTGTAAGCAGACGGAAAGGTCACCCATTCCGATGCTCGGAAGCTTTCTACAACTCCAGGCCCCTGGATCCCAGACTGCTGGTTCAGGCCACTGTTGGTGTTCAGCTGGTTGTGGTTATAGTACGCCATGGCTATCGTCGTCTGGCTGAAAAAACTGCTTCGACAGGATGTAGCAAAGGATACGAAAAGATGGGACGAAAAGATGGGACGAAGGAGAGGTGGGGACGGAGAGATATGATACGTCTAGATTGATTAAGATATGTCTAGGGAGATCACCTCGCGTTAACAATCGTCGGTATAGTGTCTGGGGATGAATGAGAATAAAGCTAGGCGATTCGTTGCTTGCCTCGTTTGGCTTGGGGCTCTATACAACCTATATTTTCTAGGAACCAGCGGGAAGACGATGTATACCTTCGGCAGGTACGGTAGGTCTGGTCAGGCTCGACTCGGCTAGGTGCTTCTACAATCGGCTGGGCAGATAGAGTCAAATAGTTGTGGTGGCAGAGGGCTTCCAGTTGAAGTAAATTTGATTCGGTACCTAGGCAAAGAGTAGAAGATACAACGAAGTAGTGAAAACGATTATTGTGTAGAGGCGAATCTCGAGAAAGAAAACTTGCCGAAATACCAGTGAATGTGCACGAGCTGCACGACGCCAATCAAAATTAGCACAAACTTTTCCCTTGAGCTTGCTAATAAGAAGGAACGAGATACTTGTACCTGCTTACGCCGTTTGGCCAAAGCAAGTTCCCACAATAACACTACAGATATAAAACCTATCAGGGCAGGTTTCTCGCAGGTAGGGTTGACTATTAAAAACGACAGGGGTCTATGTTCGCTATTACAAAAGGCAGGTACGAAATACTCGGTTCGATAAGCGGCGTGATATGGCTCGAACCTCGAAAAAAGGAAGATCAGGGGCTATTCTACGACGACTTTACTAGAACGGCCTGGCGGCGCCCCAAATAAAGCAGATGAAGAGATACTGAAGCGCTTGAAGTTTATACGATAAGTCAATCATTAAAAGAAGGGACATATGACTACTTAATATAGGAAAACTCGTAAGTCTCATTCGTAAAACAACTGTATCTAAGTGATATCTAGAGCACCAATTTCTAGAAGGACAATTTCAACTTGAGGTTCGTAACGTCTATTATTCTAGGTACAAAATAAAACCCCGAAGCCTAGTCTGAAATCAAAGTGAAAGAAAAAAGAAAAATCTAGGTTCTCCCAATATCAACTCTCGTATTTACCTCCCGGATCATCCAACGATAACGGTATATTTGATCTAGCGTCTGTTTTGCAATATGTGTAAATTTATCGGGGAAGGCGAGAAGAAAGACGGTACTTCCTGTAAGAACAGGACTTGTGTCAATGTTCCGTTGAGGGCTTTCCTTGGAGGTTTCCTCGGAGGGTTTCTTAGGGCTCTCCTTTCGCTTAATGTAGTCGTCAAAGTTGATGTTCTCACCGCGCGGCATACGTTTGCGCTGGTAGCCAGGGCGGCGGGGTCGGATGGATTCTAGGCCCGGCGCCAGTCGGTCGGGGGGGTGTTTTTGTAAAGACTGTCGCAAATATGATTCTTCTGAGAAAGTGTTTGGAAGAAATCGAGTATGCGAGGTTTGTAGAGATCAGTAGTGTACGGAGATAGGTCGGTGGATGTGCTTTGCAATCACCGAGGAGAACTCTCAAGCCATCCAGTCAACCTCTTTCCATAAAGGGATCGTAGAAGTGGCTGTTCTCGCAAAGTATTGCCGGAAGGAATTATAAATTTCCTACTCCCCAGCAGACGATGAAGCTGGTTTAGATCTAGCTAAACCAGCAGAAGATGAAGTTGGTTTAGACCAGCGCGTGCCTCTCGCCTCGTCTGGCGGGGGGTTGGTGCTCACTTTGGTCGCAGAGCTGGCGCCACTGTGGGATATTATAGGAACGTTGATGGAGGATGTTGACCTGGAGGTAGGTGCCATTGGGTCGGGAGACTCTCGTGAATTCGTCCATCCCAACATCAGGTGGTGCCGACGTGATTTAGGATATAATCACGGCAATGGTCATTGTGTCAGTTTTCTCATCGGAATATGACATAATCGTCGGAGAACACCTGCTTGACCTTCTCGGGGTTCAGAAGACAATTGATGTGCTCGCTTGTCTTGACCATAAGGTCGGGATCTTCTGCCTAGTGGAAGAAATGCAGGAATTTCCTCCTCTTCCTCGTCGGCTTCAGAATCCTCATCGCTTAGTGAGCTATACGCATTGAAATCTACCTCGTGGGGCGCAAGCACGTAGGGTTCAAGAACCTCGCCCAGGATAATGATGCGAGGTTGTCTCTGCATTCTCTGCCCATTGTCGTCAACCCGAAGAGTAATCTTGGGAGCGCGAACCATTTGCGGGGACTTAACGAGACTCTTCTGTTGCTCCTCCGCAGTAGGGTAGTTATCCAGCATCACCTTGAGCTCGACGCTTGACATAGGTTTCCCAAGACTTGAGGATGACAGAAATGTTGGTCCAAATGGATGTTGGTCCAAATGGTCATTGTGTTAGTCTTCTCGGCGGAATGCGAGAAAGTCGTCAAAGAACACCTGTTTGACCTTCTCGGCGTTCTGAAGACAATTGATGTGCTCGCTCTTCTTGACCATAAGGTCGGGATCTTCGGCCCAGTGGAAGAAAAGAAGGTTGGACTTGTCATCGTCCGATTTCTTCTTAGCCTCGTACTTCTGGGCTCGACGCTTGTCATAGATTTTCCAACACTCGAGGTGTTGGTCATTGTGTTAGTCTTCTCGTCGGAATGCCGAAAGAGGACCTTTGTGCCTTGCATGATCTCTTCCGGCGACGGTCCGTCTCGCGCGACGCGGAACTCGTCGCGGGCGTCTTGGGCAGGTTCCTCTTCTTATTAGCAATATTGGCCCCAGAAAGCCAACATGGCGTCGTTATTTCTGGAAGCGCTGTTGCCGATGACGGTAACATCGGTGGTTCGTTGAGTGTTGGCTGTTCTTGCTGTTCGCTAGGGGAGGCTGGTCGTTTTTGATGTGGCTATTTCTGGCGATCGGCTGAACGAATATCTCGTCAAAAGATTGGTTGTGTGGGTGGTTGTGTGGGCCTATTGGTATTTGGTCCAAGGTAGGCAGTGAGTCGTTAGACTGCGGGCTCCAGCTTCCATAATTTTCCCAGCTGATTCTTCTGCCTCCTCGGCGGCCAGTCTTGCCATGAATTCACGTTTCAGCTTTTTGGCTTCATGCCACGGTTACTCAGCTGTACATCGTCTACTGTCAAAGTCTCAGCATTGATTTCACCTTCAGGAGGACGCTGAGTCCCAGAAAGTAGACGATGTACACCGTGGCATGAAGTTAAATGAGGCCCAAAGCTGAAACGCGAATCCGGGCCGCGGAGGAGGCGGAGGATTAATGTCGTTTCCTCCGCCTCGGCTTTCGGCTTCGCGGCCTTGTAAGTCTTGCGTCTGTAAAACAAGTAACCAGTCAGTACCTAACAAATCTAATTGTGTAGAATGAGAGTAGGAATGTATTTGAGATAGTAGACATTAGAGGTGGAAATAGAAACTTACTTGTTTGGCAAGAGTGATAGCCGCTGTTCCACATTCTGGAGGGAGTCCCAACCATTCCCAGGTCTTGTAGGAGAGGGGAAAGGCGAAGAGGGATTGGAAAAACAATGGGTATCTGTGTATATGCGGGTGTGTTAAATGTTTGGTACTTTGCCCATTTGATGAGGGGGAACAATATTGACTCGAAAAGGTGTTAGGCGCGAGCTGGGTCTCGCAGGTAGTCCATCAATTTTGTCGTTGTTTCCGGACTTTAGGATTAATCTGTCTTGCGTTAGAGACGGGGACGAACGGAGACGACAACGAAGACGAAGACGAAGATGGAGATGGGGGTGGAAGAATGGAGATGCGAGGGATTGATGGAGAAATGGAAGTGACAAAGATGCGAGTGCTCGGAATAGAAACGGGGAGAACTTACAGTAAAACCTGGGTAAGTGAAAACACGCTCTTAGTGGATGGTATGAAATGTAGGTATTTACGGGGCATAGATCACTGTAACTACCCCTCGTATAGTTTTCAGCGGAACTAAAAAGAATCACTAGAAGGAGGTAGTTAAGGAGGCAACTGCGTCTTTTTTGCAACCCATAAATCCTAGGGGGTTACTCGCCCAAGTTGGATTTATTTGGCCAACTGTTCTCGTCAGACCCAAACCAGCCTAGCCTACCTAGATAGAGTAGCAGCTGCCAGGTCCCTGGTACTCGTCACGATATATTACAGGGTATTAGTTACATATATTTAAGCGGGTAAATGAAGCATCTCTTAATCGCTTCGCATAATAACTCAGTAATATTCCCAACAATTCGACGCATACAAGGTATCCCAATAACGTTTCCATTAAACCAGCTTTTCATATGCCGATATGTGGCAAATTCTAAGTGATTTTATCATATATAAATATCAGGAGTTTCGTGTAAAAACTAGTTAATTTAATTACTAGCTTGAAATGGATATTTCGCGAACAGACGAATCTCGAAACCGCTTAATATAATAGAAATTTAAAAGTCCCATTCCCAAATCTATTCTAGAGGCTTAACAGTCGCATCTATAGTGTCTATAGAGCTCTATACACTCAAAGGGTTAAGTCAATCAATCTGTGTGTAACCATCTGTAACTCCTGTGTAACTCTCCTGTGGAACCTCCTGTGTGGAACCCCTTGTGTAACACATGTTAATAGGCGTAAGACCAAACCTCCATGCCCAATCCGAAACCAAGGTTCCAATATTCATAGCCTCCTCTTTCCCAGTGTCTCTTGACGAAGTTCTTGTTTGATTTGCCTTCCGCAGGCTCAACGGCATCAGTCTGAGAGTGTACCGGTTCCGAGAAAGGCATTGCAGACGGCAACTGGGGAAGAACCGGATCGCTTGCAGGGACCATCGGAAGCTCTGGCTCAACAGGTGCATCCTGGATAGATTGAGGAGGTCAGCGTGCTGCTCGTTGCGGAACAGGAATGGGCGTCTCTGTAATAGGCACGGACGCCGACGAGGAAAGCGGGGGCTGAAGTGCAGTGAGCTCGGGACGTTCCAGAAGGTGAGAGCCACTACGTATTGGTTGTCTGTATAGACGAAGACGTGTGGATAGACTTCGCCAAAACGTCTGTCACTCGGGGTTCATGGAGTCCCCAACGGCCTTGACGAGCCAGGCGTTTTTGCATTTGTCGGGATGATACTACGCAGTTACACGAGAGTAGGCTGTTGGTTGATACGTAGTAATGAAGTCGAAGCGCTAGAGAGGTCAGAGTGAGACGCTGGAATAGATCGGTACACTAGTACGCGAGTTAGAAAGAATCGTCAACACGGGTCGGCCTATTTGATGAGGTAAATACCTGAATTCCATTGGTGCGAAGCGCCTCCATGTCCTTGGGTGATGATAGGATGTTATTGGCAAAGAGGTCTTGGGTATGCAGCCTGATCACCCTCTCCATCTGGAGCCAAGGAGTGCTGCATAGTCCCAGTTTACTCAGCAAGTTGTAGAGGTGAGCGATCACGAAGATAGATTGTTGGTTATTTGAATACGACAATGCCACTGATACTGAGCCTGGGCTGAGAAGGGAGAATGAAAGATGGGTAGAGATAGGGGCGCTTCGAAGTTATCAGGGAAACGTGCGCGCCGGCGAGGTGGTAGTAGGAATTCTCAAGAGCTACTATCAAGCTTTTTGGAGCAGATATTTGTCGTCCGAAAGCGAAATTTGGGGACTGGTCGTGGTAAGGAGGCTGCTGGTATGCGACAGGCTGGTGATTTAGGGAAGGCTGGCAGCTGTCTGAGCTGTCCGAATAGGGTGTCGCGGCGAACGAAAGAGTCAATGAGATCTGCAAAGGGAGATCTAGGGATAAGCCTATGGCAGTTGCGGTAGCGGCGGCCTCTCCGGCGCCTCTAGTACGGGAGAGAAGCGTCGGTACCGTCGTCTCCGCGGCGGGCATGCGCATTGTTATCCTGAGGGAGATTCAGTTAACAACAAGCTATCACAAACCAACCGACAGACGGCCAACTTCAGGACTAATATTATAAATACCCATTTGGACCAATCATAGCTAATATTCGGATTAATATA
>JAOXNQ010004380.1:0-27350 GCA_028571165.1 Hypoxylon perforatum
TATATTATTTAATAATATATATTAATTATATTTAATTAAATTTTAATTTATTTAAATTATTTTAATTTTTAATATTTTAATATTTTAATTAAATTTTAATTTATTTAAATTATTTTAATTTTTAATATTTTAATATTTTAATTATATTTATAAATAAATATATTTTTATATTTATTAATAAATTTATATTAATTTTTTTAAAATTTTAAATTTAAAAATTAAAATTAAAAAATAAATAAATAATATTAAAATTAAATCAAGTAATTATTAAAATAAATATAAATTATTATTTTCGAGTAATTTTAATATTCCGGAACCCCGAAAAGTCATTTTGAAAATCGTCGATATAATACCATTCGTAAAACTCATGCACAATGATAGATTTCATATCCAGCATGACGAAAATCATGCGAGCTGGCTTCGAGCTGGACATGTTGCGCCAACGGTGCATAGCGCCACGGTTGATACATACGTCGCCGGGGCGGAGAACTCGGTTCACGCTGCGATCATCGCTCAAGGTCAGCTCAACCTCACCTTCACAGACCATGCCAATGCCAAGGGTAAGAGCCCGGTGCAAGTTAGACTCGGTACCTACCTGGTACATTAGCGGAGGTCACGGGCTCTTTTCATTTCAGCACTTGTATGCATCATGTTGTGTAACATAGAATCAATAAAATAGGCAACTTTCCCGCCCTTTCAAGAGAACATCATTTCTCGTAAACGCAAACGCCGCAGCAGTTTGTTTGGCTTACCGCCGAGAATTCAAGCAAGATGCATTGTCAGGATATGGAGACGGCGTTAACCACCGCCAATTCAGCCATCGGGCAGTGCCATAAAATGAAGACAGATGACACCATCCTGACCGAGGTGCAGCATCCCAATCCATTACGAAAGCGAAAACCAAAAGGTTCCGGGCCTGGCCTTCGATTATCTTGGCCCCGTGCTAGCGATGCTAGACGCGCTGTTGTTGGAAAATCACCGTCCCACGCACTGTCACACAAGGATAGTGCCCGTCAGATCTCTGGCACACACATGGTTCACATCTCATCCGACGATGTTAAGATGCATTTCCATTTTACCAATTCCCCACTTAACGGTGCGTTACCCAGTTTGATAGGCCTCTCAGTCACAATAATGTATATACAAGTACCTAACATGCTCTAGAGTCATCCCGGCCAACCTTGTACGTGCCCCTGACGTGGAATCCGCTGAAACTAGAGGTTGGGGACACAGCGCTACTTCAGTACTGTACGTTTTTACCGCCCTTTTCAATTAGGCATTTTGACATAGGCTTACAGGTTCCACACCCAGTCCAAAGTACAGCTTCTCGGTCTCTCGCCACTTTTGGTCATGATGCTACCGATCTAGGTAACTTACTTATTCGGGTAGCTCTGGCAAGTAACACTGCCTCCGCTGTAGCTGTGCTCCGGTCGGTACTTGCACTGTCTTCGCTGCATCGCCATGATGTTCACTCGCATGCCGTTGAACTTAAGATATCTGCTCTTAAGTCCCTAACAGCCGCAGCGAATAATCTTGTGGGCACCGTAGAGGCGGTCCAGCATGTTGCCGCAGGGATGCTGTTGTGCTCTTTCGAGGTTAGCATTAAACCCTGACTGCAGATTCTCACCATGTGCTGATGTAACCCGCTAGATCCACCAAGCATCGTGTACTTCCAGCCAATGGATGTGGTATCTTTCCGGTGCCAAGGACATCATTAAGGTGTCCCGACTGGAATCACCCCAGGATAGTGATATAGCTATCTTGCTGGACTGGGTATACTACCACGACGTATTAGCACGCTTCAGTCTGAGGCACTGGCACAGAGATAACGGGGCAATCGCATCGGCTGCATCTAGTATTCGTGCAGAAGTCAGTTAGTATACATCTCCCACAGAGAAAGCTTTCTGACAGGTGGACAGGCTTCTAACGCAGCACCCCCTGCTCTTGGCACCATAGAGCTACTATCGGAAATATGCGACGTAGTATCTACAAGGCCAGTAGCCAAAGTACCCGCTCAGGACGTAGATGGTTACAAAGGCTTTATCAGAATACTCGATTGGAGAATTAGAAGCATTTTACCAATAGTCAGTGATAATGCCGACACGGTATTGATGATGGAATTGTATCGAATGGCTATGCTGGTGTACCTTTATCGGGCGACCGGGAATTTGCTCAACCAGGTAACCAGGATCCAGCAACAAGTCGATGCGGCTTTTGATATGATAACTCAGCTTAGCTCTTGTGACCGGCAGTTTCCCGTCTTTGTTCTAGGTTGCGAGGCCCGAGGAGATGAGCAACGAGCAGCTGTTCTCGATCTCATCTCCAAAAGCGAGAGAAATGCGTCGTCTCGGTCGTTCAACTATGTCAAGGTCATATTGCAAGCAATTTGGGCCCAAGATGATCTCGCCGATGGGGATACCAATTATTGGGATAAGCTAAGCTATGTAATCAGCTGCTGCTCGGTTCTTCCGACCTTTGTCTAGTAGTGGCCATGTACATAGCTCTATGGTGTACCTTGCATAGGAGGTAGCTTTAGTACGTGGACGGCAGATAATGACGATATCGGTACTGGGTACCTAAGGTACCTAGACACATAGTACAGGGGTTTCCCGGCTGGATATTTCTTTGATTAATAATGCTACAGGTGCTTAGGTACCTCCAGGTACCTCCAGGTACCCTCCTAACTACAAACCAAGACAATGCTATTTCACCTCTCTCGAACACTCTTTTTTCTTCTTCTTAATCTGCCTAAGTAGTTTGTAATTTCTAACTCGCCTAGGGTCAGAGCCGCATTTGTAATGGCTACAAAATTTGATATCTCGCCTGAAAAAAGGGCAAGCCAATTCCAGTTCTTCTACCGCCAGCTTTTCGTCACTCCTCCACCAGTGTTACGTCGTGATGTAGACTTGGCCGGGAAGACGGCCATAATCACAGGAGCCAACGGAGGAATAGGACTGGAGACGGCGCGCCAACTTCTCGACCTGGGATGCGCAGTTATTCTAGCCGTACGCGACGAGCGCAAAGGCGACATAGCCTGTGAGGAGCTTAGCAATGGTCGCAATATTGCGCCTGAAATGATTCGGATCTGGAAGCTCGACCTTTCCTCGTACGATTCTATTCTTGCCTTTGCGGAGCGTGCCAAACACCTGGAGAGCCTTGATATTGCTATCCTCAACGCTGGTGTATACAAGGCCACAGAATCCTTCAGTCCGACCGGCTACGAGGAGGGAATACAAATAAATTTCCTATCCAATATGCTCCTCACAGTATTACTATTACCCATCATCAAAGAGAAGAGAGTTGGGAATTCCCCTGGGCACATTTGCGTCGTATCATCGGACACTGCCGCGTGGTCTAGGTTGGAGGAAAGAAGCTCAGATCCCCTTCTGTCTGCCTTCAAGCACAAAATGCCCACATGGGACATGGCAGACCGCTATGGAACAACAAAATTGCTGGGGCAGCTCTTTCTGGTAGAGCTGGCGAAGCGGATCTCTCCATCGGTGGTCACCCTCTTTTGCGCCAATCCCGGGTTCTGTCACGGTTCAGAACTTGCTCGCGAAACTCATGGTCTCGTCCGATTTATTTACAAGATCCAATCCTACTTTCTCAGCCGATCAAGCTCTGTTGGTGCGCGCACCTTGATAACAGCGGTGACTACTCTCGGTGATCAAGCGCACGGGCAGTACGTCGAGGATGCGAAGATCCAGCCGTGAGTAACCGTTGCGAATGACCCCGTTGAAAGTTTAAGATAACTGACATAAACGAACTAGGATGACGCCTATCGTATATAAGCCTGAAGGCCTGGGCCTTGCGAAGCGACTATATAACGAAACTCTAGATGAACTTTCCTTCGCTGGCGTTGGTGATATCATTTCCCGGGTATCCCAAGGAGCACGGTAATGTCACTAGATGTCGGGGTTCTCACCGGAAGCTAGTAGGTTCCACGGACGGGGACATGGCGGTCATTACTAGACTTACTCCTAGGTAGCATTCATACATTGAGGACATTCCTAGTATTTTGTGTAACACGTATTTCTTGATTATGGGTTACATTGAAATCCTGCAATCAGCTCAGCGACATGCTTATCGCATTAGTGCTCACATCCCGCAGCACACCCCATGATTGGGATCATAGCCTGCCTACATTTATGCATCTACCTCCTTGTCAAAGGATCTAGCCGAAAGCTTGATTCGGATGACGTGTGGTTGCCAGATATGTACTCACAGCACAGTTGCGCTTTTAGCGGATAGGAACCGGCATAACATAAGGCACAAGCCCCCCAAGCTTATGTTCTAGCATTGTAAAAATCATGTTTGTTCGGATTGTTCTAGCTGATAGATCGTTTTCTTCATGATGGCTGGTTGGCAACTCTGGCTTTCGCCACGCCCCTTGAGGCGCACGAACACCCCCCTTGAGCCTCGCATGTTTTCTCCTAGTGACGCTGCGCTCTACGAGTTTTTGTACGATGATATCGGTCGGTTCGCTGTGAGGGAAACACACTATGCAGATAACAAGGTCGTACAAAATGGACTCTCCGGCCCGCCACTGTATGTTCCGCTTATTCACTATGACCGTCACGTTCTATTGCCATTAGTAGTACGATTGTTACAAGGGCCCATCTTTATATAATCCGTATGACAACGATCCTAACTTGCGGCTTAAATAGGCATATTCATTTGAAACAAACGGAGTACTTTGAAATCCAGCAGGGCACCTTGGCAGTTATCAAGAATGAGAAACAAGTTATGCTGACCAAGGATGACGGAATTCTCAAAATCACGCCTGGCACTCGGTGAGTCCTCGTAGTCTAAGTCTCAGTTACCTATTCTATATTAGGGTACATGCACACTTTGAAACTAACAGAGGCAGCCACCGATTCTGGGCGCATTCGCCAGCCCGGGAGGATCTGATCTTTAAAGTATGGGCTGAGCCTCAAGATGGTCAACACAGCTTTGACGAAAACTATCTTCGCAATGCTTTGGGATATCTTCGCGACTGTCAAATGCAAAACATCAATCCTTCGATTTTTCAGATGGCTTTGTTTGGATGGAGCAGTGACACTCTCTTCATTACTCCCTCCTTCTGGGTGCCCCTTTGGATTCTCAGGGCAATTCAATTCGTGGCCGGTCACCTAATAGGAGTATTCTTGCTAGGGTAAATCGCTAGGTTCCTGCATGTCTTGATAACATCTAAGCTGACTTTCGACAATTTGCAGGTATCAGGCAACCTACCCTGAGTACGACACAAAGAATCTAGACGATTGAAATCCGTGTCAACCTCGTGGGGGTCTTGTTACATTGGTGGCGTTCATAGCTCACTCAGCTCGGCTGCATCACATCTCATAATAGTGCCGTTGCGTGATTTATCTAAGCTCGTACCACATAAGGAAATGTGACAGAGGCCAAGCTTGTACTTTTTCTTTTAATAGTAGCTATCCTATCAGCTTCCATGTGGCTTATGTGGCCCCCCCTAGTCGCCTCATCGTTGCATGGTATTTACCTAGGTACTTTAAGTAGGTTAGGTAGCTAGGATAGCACATGTTCCGTCTTCGCGTGGAAGGATTCAAGACTCCGAAAAAGGGGGAGGAGTTGGTAATCCGGCCCTAGCTTTAGTATCTGAGTAAAATGACCACTATTTACATGCTGTAACGGCCAGAAGGATCATAAGCTCTAACTGCCTATATATGATAACTTTCTTAGATGGTCTTCCAAGTTATAGGCTGTTTTCCTTTTGAACTATTAGATCTTCGAGGTTGTAGGACAACAGATCTTCACTTGAAATAGCTCTTACCATGTACGCCAGCGGAAGCCTTGCAGTCCTGACCTCCACCATATGGATTGCGCTGCTGTGGTGCTCCTATGGAGTAGATATCGCCGCTGCCACCGCTGCTTCAAGTGTCGATCTCGCCCCTATTTTGACCAATCAACAGTGGTCGTCGAATACGACCATTTCATTCGTTGGCTCTCCTGAGTTTTTCAGCGTCACGGAGCGATGGACTACATTCAGTGCCCCGACCTATGTCGCTGCCGTTAGTCCGGACACGGAAGAGGACCTTATCAAAGTGGTATGCGAATATATCTACTCCGTACGACTATCACTTCCGATCATTGACCGCATTGCAGGTGAAACTTGCGACATCGCACAAGATTCCATTCCTCGCTACTGGGGGTCGTCATGGATATACCACTACCCTCGGAAATCTCCAAAACGGGTTGGCTATTGATCTCAGTCGCCTAAATTCGCTTGCTTTGGATACCACCGCTCAGACTCTTACCGTTGGGCCAGGAGTAACTGTCGGCGAGGTCTTCGACCCCTTATACAATGCCGGTTTTGATATTCGTAAGTTGACAACTTGGATACCCTATTGTTGCCTGTGAACTCTAACGAGAAATAGAAACCGGCAGTGCCCCTTGTCCCAGTTTGATTGGCGTCACACTCGGCGGTGGAGTCGGGCAATATCAAGGGATTTACGGCCTGATCGCAGATGCATTGATTTCCGTGCGCATGGTCACTGCCAATGGAGAACATATTGACGTGTCAAGGGACTCACATCCCGACTTATTCTGGGCAGTCCGGGGTGCAGGCACAAATTTCGGCATCGTCACGTCCGCGACCTATAAAGTTCATCCGCTCGCCGATGACGGGGATGTTTTCGTTGCGGAATTCCTCGTTGCAGCAGAAAAGAGTTCCGAATACTTCGAGACTTTGGAGTCCATGAGTCCTCTTCCCGCTGGGTTATCTTCAATCATGCTCGTCAACTTCAACACTACTACAAATCAAGTACGTCAGCTGAGATCTTTATTTTGAACTAGTATTTAAATGCTAATGGCAACTTTTAGACGCAGGTACAAGTGCATTGGGCATACAAGGGACATGAAAATGAAGGGCGTGCCGCCTTGGCGCCCATTCTCGACCTTGATATTGAAGCCACTTCAATAGCTGTCGTGCCATGGAACAAACTCATAGGAAGTGCGTTTGGAGGCGTCATTGATTCCATCTGCAGAGATAACATCACCCGTGACCTGTACAGCTGGAACATGAAGAATTACTCAGCTTCTACATACACGACATCGTTTAGTAAAATGGATGACTACTTCGCCAAACATCCCGGCGGACGCAGCAGCGTCCTCCAGTTTGAGTTCTTCCCCAACCAAGCCATGGCGGCCGTCCCTGCAGATGAGACGGCGTTTCCCTGGCGGGATACAACAGGATATATGTTAGAACTCCCTCTCCTTTTCACAATTTTCAAGCATTCATCGCCCATCTTTCATTTTTACTTACCATCTCATAGAAACTTCAATATGCTATTTGACGGCGGAGACAATGCTACGGAGGCTGCCTCCATCGCGCTCGGGCTAGAGCTCCGCGACGACCTTGTGGCCACCTCGGGGTACCCGGAGCTCACTGTATTCATCAATTACGCCCACGGCGATGAGAAAATAGAGCAAATCTACGGAAGGGAAAAACTGCCCCGCCTCGCCTCTCTGAAAAATATTTGGGATCCGAATCATTTTTTCAGTTATAACAATGGATTACCAAACCAGTATCCATAAAAGGGGGGAGGGGGGATCGCCAAGACATATCTTTGCTTGCATATAGGAGATACCTACCTAGGTAGACATATAGAAACGTTCTACTTCCTACAGGTATTGGTATGTGGTTACACAGCTTTCTCTGACTCGGGTGTGCCAAAATCCATGCATCTTGCAGCTTACGGAGATAAAAGGAATCGGATGTACCCCTCTGCGCTACCTTGGTACAAGATAACATCACAACCCCACAGTCTATGCCTACATGCGTTGAATATGTATAGATATCGCCTAGATGCCTCTAAATCTTATGATGTCTTGGATATTTAATAATCTACGGAACTAATACAACATCTCTTCATTACTCCACTTAGCTCATGACCTTGAGTGGTTTTCGACTACTTCTCAACTGACCATGTCATCAAAACTCGAAGCTAAGGCTGCGTTCGAAGCCACACTGGCCGGCTTCTTTTACCGGCAGTTCACAAAGCCTTTGCCCTTGCCTACAAACATTAAACTTACGGATCAGGTCGCCATTGTCACGGGAAGCAACACAGGGCTTGGATTTGAATCCTGTCGACAACTCCTCAAGCTCGGGCTGTCCCATCTAATCATGGGCGTGCGCTCACCAGCGAAGGGCGACGAAGCAGCTGATCTGTTGCGCAGAGAGTTCCCGGACGCTATGATCTCTGTCTGGATCGTCGACATGCAATCTTACGATTCAATTCAAGCCTTTGCGGGCCAATGTGCGACTTTACCACGCATCGACATTACTATACTTAACGCTGCGCTGATGAAGATTTCGTACACGTCAGTCCCCGACACAGGACATGAGCTGACGGTGCAAGTGAACTACATCTCCACAGTCCTTCTAGCCATTCTACTGTTGCCAATCCTTAAGTCTAAGAAGACTTCGAGCGCTCAAAGGCCACCGGTACTCAGCATCGTAGGATCGGACTTAGCATATCGGGTAAACATTGACACCAAGGGCCCTGTATTTCAGCAGTTTGACGAGTCAAAGTCTTACAGCCAGTTCCTATGGTATGGCAGATCTAAGCTGCTGCTCGCCTTGTTTTTCTCCAAACTGTGCGACTTCGTTGACGCTGATGATGTTATCATAAATATGCCCAATCCAGGCACCACCAAGGGCACGGCGTTCTTCCGTGAGTTCTCCACATTCGCAGGGAAAATGGTGGGTGTGCTCCAGTTCCTATTTGCGAGGCCAGTGGACGTTGGAGCTACTACGTATATCGATGCTGCTGTTTCGCGAGGCAAGGAGAGCCATGGGAGCTTCCTTAGCGATTGGGCTATCAAGCCGTATGTACGACCCCGCCCTCTATAATCAGATATCGCACTGGCTAGCATTCTAACGTCGCTAGATATCCACTAATCTGGTACACGACAGAGGGTATAGAGTTCATGGAAAAGCTTTGGGAGGAAACATTGGAGGAGTTGAGTTTCGTGGACGCCTTAAAGACCATTGGGGACATAAGGACTCTACAATGATCAACGCCAACCACCTAGTACACCATGAGTTCGTAGAAATTGCAGACAAGATTCTTACATGACACGCGTTGATGTGTAAAAAATAATGTGAATATCTCGAAACTAATTTCAAATGAATAATAATGGCATACACGCGTGCTCCTGTTTCTCAACACGGCCTGGCCGTCGTGAACCGCGGGGGGGAAGAAGCATCAATCTCACTAGCTCTGCTTGACGAACACGGGGATGTCAAGCAGTGTTGGTACCTAGGTAGGTATTTTCGGCTCGTCTAGCCGGTAGCTTGATCCATCCTTTAACCACACCATCCGTGTTTTCCGCGGACATAATGCGTATTCCCGTTAAACCCTTTTTTCTTGTTTTTAGGTATGCCCCTCTTGCGTAACGGTGGGGAAAAAGTGCAATCTTCCGGGGGTCTTGGGTGGATGGGATGCCTTACTTGTGTAACTTACCAGAGATCCTTCGCGGAGCCTTACTTGCATACCAGATAGGCAACTTGTGGCAACACCTGTTTACTTGCCTAGCTTAGATTATTAAAGCTTACTTGCATGATCCTCTTGTACCATGACATGCATACAAGTCTCAAAATGGTTTCATTCAAAAATACCCTCAGTCTAGAGCGTCAAGGCATGCATACATCAGGTGCTTATGCAAGCCTAAACATTGATTCGTATCTCGCGTAACAACCCAATTTTTCCTGTGGCTTAAGCGATCATATTCGGCTTCTGTCTATACGAGGTATAGATGAGTTTATAGACCAGTTATCTTTGGGTCAATTACCATTCCACATTTTCGAAGCTTTGACGGGTCCCAAGGATTCAATTCTGTCGAACACTCCATTTCACCAATTTTCCAGGTATTCCGGGATGTCTCGTAGCAGATTCGCCCTTGTGACCGGGTGACTATTCAAAAATTATATTACTTATGTGCCTGCTAATGTTAACATAGGTGCGGCCAAGGGGGAATCGGCGAAGCGCTTGTTACTGAATACACGCGCCGAGGTATTCATGCCATCGCTACAGTGCTTCCGCAGGAAGCGAGTGACCACCTGTCCGAGGCTGGGATAACCTTCTTCCCCCTGGACGTGACAATCGAGAAGTCTGTCACGGACTTGAAGGCCAGCGTGCAGAAACTGACTGGGGGGCATCTTGACATCCTCATAAACTGCGCGTATGCCAAAAATCTATCTTAGTCCTATGTTTTGTTAGCTGTATTCAAACAACGACGTGCGGCACTGACAAGTTTCCCGACAGCGGTATAGCTTATACTATGACGGCTATCGACACGGACGTTGTTGCCGCACAGCGCATGTTCGATGTCAATGTGTTTGGGCCCATGCGCATGGTGTATCACTTCCATGACATGATCATCAGAAGCACAGGGACTATAGTTAACATTGGATCTATCGGTGGAATTATACCCTATCTATATGGATGTGGGTAAACATGACACACAAGCATTTATACTCCGTAGTAGCCCCTTTACTAACATACTGACTAGCATCGTACAACGCTACCAAGGCAGCACTTCAGCACTGGTCGAACACTTTACGTGTTGAGATGGCACCGTTCGAGTAAGTCCTTTCATCGTCCTACTTGACATATCTGTAGCTCTGACAAGCATTTCCATCTCAGTGTTAAAGTTATTACGGTAAGCCTTCTTGTTGCTATAGAGTAAGTTTTCTATCGTTAGCTAATAAAAACTGCCGCAGGTTATCTCCGGAGAAGTTAGTACAAATATTCTGAAAAATGATGCCCACAGGCAAATCCCAGAAGGTCTGACACTTGCAAAAAAAAACCTTGCTTGTAGATAGATATTCTCTAACATGGGAGCGACCAGGATCCTACTATTCTCCCCTTGCAGAGAATTTCAAACAACACGTCACGAGAACCCCGCGTAAGCACATGAAACCCCAGTGATCAATTTAGCAAAAATGACTAACTCTACATGCTCCAATAGAGGGTGCCACCGATCGGTTTCAATACGCAGCGAACGTTGTCGCACAAAGTCTGAAGCCACGTCCACCGGCGTGGTTCTGGTATGGTAGCTTCACCGGCATGATTCGGTTCCTAGATACCTTTGGCTGGCGGACTGTCTGGGTACGTGTGATTCATTGCTCCCTCCAAATTTTCGATATCTCTGATATTTCCTTAGGATTCCATGTTATGGAGGATGTTCGATTTAGGGAAGCTAAAGCAGGAGCATTGCACCCGTATAACTGATTCAGGGTCATGAGTTGAGAATACGTGGCCGGGCCGGTGGTAGACAAGATGCTTACGTCTTTAGGTAATAGTCAACATAATCAGAATCTGCCATCTACCGTCTATCTCTCACTTAGGTAGCCAAGAGATCGAGATATAACGTGCTTAATTTTCTATATATTTACTCGATTTAGATTTTGGGATAGGGTTAGGGTTGGGGATATTGAGTTGTAACATCATATCTAATTCGAATTGCTTGGGTACTTAGCTTGGTACTAGGTACATAGATAATGCTGTTCCACTAGTTACGGTCATTGGAAGTAATAGGAATAAGTGTACCGGATCAGGAGATGTAGGTCAGATGTGTGGTACCGAAATAGGGGGTTAAAGTGGGGCGAGAGTAAGAGAGCGGCTATCGACTAAGGCACGGTGGCGCAAGCAGGGCTGATTATCATGGGTGGTGCGCCTAGGGATGTGTAGATGACATGTATATACTAAGTAGGTAGGCAAGTAAGAGCGTAGTAGGATTGTCGTGCATTAAAGCCTCAGATAGCCCTTATCTCAATGCTGTCAACGTCGTCCCACCGTCGATGATGAACCCACAGCCCGTCACATAGCTTGACCTTGGGCTACACAAGAATATAACAGCATCAGCCACCTCCTCAGGCATCGCAATCCGACCAATGGGCACTGCAGCCTCAATGAACTTGGCCAAGCCCTCCACGCCATCCATGGCGGCCCGAACCATTGGTGTATCCGTCCACGAAGGACAGACGCAGTTAACCCTGATTCCGTAAGACGCATTGTCGAGGGCTAAAGAATTGATGCATATCAGCACGCCATCTCGCTTGGTGACGCCCTCGTGGGGCGTGGATAATTGCACTCACCGCTATTCTTACTCAACCCAAGCGCTGCATGTTTGGACGTCGTGTAGGGGAGGACACCCGGAGTGGCAATCATGGAAGACCCTGAGCCAAGATTGACAATGACGCCACGTGTGGTCCCTCGGCCGGGAGAGGAATCTGAGACAGCGCGGGGCTCCTGGGCCCGCATCGCGATGGATGCTTCCCGCGTCACTAGGAACATGCCCGCCGTGTTGACATCGAGGAATCGCTGAAACTCGGCTAGCGACAACCCTGCGATATCAGCCGCCTTTTCGACCCCGATCTGGACAGTTTAGCATAAGTCCTCGCCACATCCATCGTGAATGCGGCAAGGAAATCTTACTCACCCCCACGCAGTTGACGCAGTAATCCATGCGACTGAATACCTGTGTCATTCGGTCAAAGAGCCTGCGGACTGAATCCTCTTTTGTGATATCGACCTGGACCGCTTCGACGTGGAACTTGCTGTTGCTCGCTACGGCTTTACACTCGGCAGCGACGCTAGTTGCGGCACCGACAGCAATGTCGGCGATCATGACTCCCGCGGCCCCCTCTTTGGCAAACAACAGAGCACATGCCTTCCCAATCCCACTGCCTGCAGTTGTGTCTATCAGTAAGGGCTAGCTACCGTAAGGAGTGTCATCGGTTGCAAGAAACAATAGGGGCACCGGAATGCGCATTTACTCACCCCCACCAACTACTAAAGCGTATCCGGAGATGTCCATTGTTTGCGAGGTTCGGGTTTCTAGTTTTAGAAGTCGTATACACGAGAAGTACGTTGCAGACGCCTAGAGCGCGGAAGTCTGCGAGATTTTATAGTTCGAGGCATCCAATCATAGCTAGACAACGTCTTCGATAGAAGGGTTGTCGGTTACATGAGTCCTGTGACAACCCGGCACCATATAGTCAGTATTGCACAAGTCTTATAGTCTCTATGAGATCCTTGTGTGGACTATATGAGTTATTAACTACAATTTTGCCACCATGGAGAACCCGCATATCTGCATGATCTCGATGACTTGGTCCAAAGCTAACTTGCAAGCACCTATAGGCCTAGGCCCACGACATCTTCATGTAAGATAAGCATGGCATGCAGCTCTCCTATTGGTTCCTCTTATACTCATTTCGCTATCTCCATGTCTCTTGTGCAATAAGCACGTATGAAACTCATGCGGCTCTTGCGTCTGGACCGGGTATCTCCTTGTCGCTTAGTTCGTGAAGACCGCCAAAACATCGTGATAGCGATGATTGAGAATATCATACGGTGCATGGTGTATTGAAAAGGTGTGCATTGGCTAGATATCTGCTAGAAAAGGCTGAGAAGGGAGTCGTTGTCACGTATCTATGTTGTATCACTGTAAGATGTGCACTTCCTAAAAAGTGATTATGCCGAGTTTGTATGCAGGTGCTGTACGATATTTCAGTGTCACTCAAGGAAACGGGAAGGCGTTGGACAATGTATGGGGTAAGCAGCTAGGAAATACAGACTCGACAGCATAAACATATTTAGGCCAGTTTCCCCCTTTTTTCCGCCAGCATAGAGTCTATAACACGACTGAAACTGGATCATAAACTCAATAATCATTTACTCACTCAGTCCGTATTGATTTCTAGTTTGTATGTCTAGCGAAACAGGCAAACGCGGCACGTCCAACATCAGTCTTCTTACTTCGCACCCTCACCAGGCAACAATAGCCACCATGTCCGACTCGGATGTTGTCGTGGTAGGCTCGCCTGCCGCATCCAGCGGTGGAGACTCCAGTCTGGTTCTTATGAATTTAGAAGATAAGGGCATTAGTAGCGGTATTGACTTATCGTCCATCAATGGCGATCCTCCATGCATCGTGGGGATGGGTACGTTCCCTTCGTCCATACCTACCTAGGTATACATTGTGTCAGACGCCAGTCTAAATAACAGCCAGCATGCCGTCTTCCCGGGGACATTCGTAGCCCAGCTGGTCTCTGGGACTTCGTGGCCGAGCAGAAATCGGCGCAAGGACCCGTGCCGCGCGAGCGCTACAATATCGGCGGCTTCTATGACCCTCAGGGGAGCCGTAGCGGCACTACGAACGTGCCCGGTGGGTATTTTATCAACGAGGACGTGCGCCACTTCGATAACGCTTTCTTTGGCATAAACAACCTGGAGGCTACGTATATGGACCCGCAGCAGCGCAAGCTCCTCGAGGTCGTATACGAGTGCCTTGCAAGTTCCGGGACGTCTATGGATAGCGTGTCGGGCTCCACTACGGGCGTTTACGTCGCCAACTTTTCGGTTGACTACCAGCCGATCCAGACTCGTGACCCTGACTACCTACACAGATATATCGCAACTGGCTCGGGAGCTACCATAATGTCAAATAGAATCAGCCACGTATTTAATCTTCACGGGCCCAGGTATTCCCCAACTCCCTCTCCTATAATATGTACTTTGAAGATAGGGGTGTATTGACCGTTAGGAACTATTTAGCTTTACTATAGACACGGCGTGTTCTTCTTCCCTCTATGCCCTCCACCAGGCTTTGAACGCAATGAAGATGGGTGACTGTGACAGTGTCATCGTGGCTAGCTCCAACTTGATCATGTCTCCTGAGCTTCATATTGCCGCTGCCAAAAGCGGAGTTCTATCGCCAACTGGCACTTGTCACACTTTCGATGCATCGGCCGACGGATATGGCCGTGCCGAAGGTATCAACGCCATATATGTGAAGCGTCTATCTGAAGCACTAAAAGATGGGAATCCTATCAGAGCAATCATTCGTGGGAGTGCTGTGAACGCGTGAGTAGCTACCACATCTACTCCTCCGTCTACACCGGCCTACCTACCTCCTATCTAATGTAATTCGTACTGGAGACTTAAATGACACTAATACAGGAGCGGGAGGACCCCCGGAATTTCGCAGCCTGGCGCTAAGCTACAAGAGGTAGTCATGCGTAAGGCGTATCAAAATGCCGGTCTAGATTTTGCCGGCACGGACTACGTCGAGTGTCATGGCACCGGTACTCCCGTCGGAGATCCCATAGAGGTGGATGCGATCGGCAGATGCTTTTCTCCGCGTGAAGGGCCTGCGCTTCTCATTGGCTCAGTAAGTATCCTTGGAGATATTTACCTTGTGTCCATGTTTCACACGAACACTTATTTTCGTTTGCAAAAGACTAACATCAGAGCACACGTAAAAACAAACGTCGGTCACAGCGAGGGAGCAAGCGGCCTTACCTCGATCCTGAAGGTTGTCCAAGCTTTCGAAAATGGCAAGATACCTCCGTCACGAGGGATAGTCAAACTGAACCCTAAGTGTAAGTCCCTTAGTTCCCCGATGTGGCATGTCCTGCGGGGCCTATGATTTACGCAGCTGGCTGACAATCTGGTGCTTCTGCGAAGTGATTCTCAAAGCACGCAACTTGAAAGTCGCCGATAAGCTAGAGGAGTGGCCGCGAGAGCTCCGGCGCGCTAGCATCAACTCGTTCGGCTACGGCGGTGCCAATGCCCACGTGATCCTCGAGTCTGCTGAAAGCTTCCTCGGTCAGGATTATCTAGCCAAATACAGCCGCCTAAGCGATGACTTAGATTCGCGAAACGAGCAGAAGCTTCTTGTGCTGCCTATATCGGCGGAGTCGTCCAACTCGCTTCGGGCGCTCGTCCCACAAGTCTCCCAAGCCGTGAGTCAATGCCGCGATTGGGAGACGATCCAGAACTTGGCGCACACCATCATCAACGGCAGGGATCGTCTACGCCAAAGAAGCTTTATCCTAGCTAAATATGAAGGTGGTAGCGGGAAAGTTGTCTATGAAATGGCGGAGGGAGAAATCTCGAAACGAACAGCAAACCCACTGCCGTTCGGCTTTGTCTTTACGGGCCAAGGGGCACAATATTCCAACATGGCTAAAGAGTTGATACTCGAGAACCAAAACTTCTGTAACACGATACGCCGCCTCGACGCCGTGCTTCAGGCGCTTCCTACGCCTCATACCCCACACTGGACGCTGGAACAGCTGTTACTAGGAGGCGATAGCAGTCAGATCAATGAAGCGACGTGCAGTCAGCCAATCTGTACTGCCGTCCAAGTCGGGCTTATCGACCTACTAAAGAGCTGGGGTGTCCGGCCCACGTCTGTGGTCGGGCACTCTTCGGGCGAAATTGCCGCTGCATACGCCGCCAATCTCCTTACCTTCTCGCAAGCCATACTAGTCGCCTACTTTCGTGGGTACGTCGTGGGAGAGACACCTCCTGCGGGCGCTATGATGGCGGTTGGTTTAGACTACGAGGAAGCCAAGCTCGTCATCGAGAGCAAGGGGCTCGAGGCACAGGTCAATGTAGCCTGTATTAACGCGCCCCAAAGCGTGACCCTGAGCGGATCTTCAGCTGGCATCGACGTACTCATGCAAGAGCTACAAAGTAAAAACAAGTTTGCTCGCAGGTTAGAAACGGGTGGGCGTGCCTACCACTCCCATCTGATGAAGGAAATTGGGCCGTCTTATGAAGAGCTGCTCACGCCGTTCTTTGACAACAATAACGATAAATCGGCTTCGCTGGTGAATGCGGCGAAAATGTATTCTTCCGTTGGTCACAGCTCTGACAAACTCGTCGTCCTGGACCACCGAACCAATATGCCAGCATACTGGAGAAAGAATCTGGAGCAGCCAGTCCAATTCGCGGCCGCTCTCGCAAACTTGGTGGAGGGCGGAAGTAACACCGCTCACTTGATAGAGATAGGCCCACACGCGGCACTAAAGGGGCCTATCAAGCAGATTCGGACGGGACTTAGTTTAGACGAAAAGGCGCTCCCCTACTCATCAACACTAAGCAGAAATCAGGACGCCGACTTCTGCATGAAGGTGCTTGCCGGTGAGCTTTTCACGCAGGGCCACCAGACGCTGAACTGGGACAATATCAACAGTTTTCCGGAGTCGGGCTTGAGGATACTCCACAGCCTCACACCGTATCCGTGGGACTATTCAGGAGGGCTTCTCTGGAGCGAGCCTAGGGCCAGCGTCGAAATGCGAAACCGGATACACCTGCGCCACGAGCTCCTTGGAACTCTAGCGCTCACAGGCAACGGCATCGACTTTACCTGGCGCAACCTGCTGCGCCTGAGTGAAATACCGTGGCTCCGTGACCACAAGCTAGAAGACCAGATAGTCTTTCCCGCCGCGGGATACATAGCGCTAGCCATCGAGGCTGTGTCGCAAATTTCAGGAGTCAAGGACAAGCTACCGGCTCAACTTGCCTTCGAGTTCCGTAATGTCAATATCAACACTGCTTTAAACATTCCCGACGATGAGAGGGACGTGTATTCCACGGCTAAGGACCTGGAGTTACACACCACGATGTCCGCACGCAAGATATCGAATGCCAACAGCTCGGCCGACTGGCACGACTTTTCGGTCTCGTCATGGTTGACTGGTCGTGCTACTACACATTGCACGGGGAGCGTTCGGTTGACTGAACCTCGTAAAGATGGAACTGCCGACAAACATAGTAGTGTTATGTTACGGAACACAGATGATTTCGACGTTTGGTCGACGAGTAGGTGGTACACCAAATGGCACCAAGAAGGGCTTTGCTTTGGCCCCCACTTCCAGTCCCTGAGTAGCCTGCGAACCGACGGTGGACGGCGTCGACGTGAGGCTATCGGAGTAACACGATTACAACCCTCCATTCCCAAAACAGGCAGCGCGAATTATCCGGTGCACCCCGTTACCATAGACGCAGCTCTCCAAGCAGCCATCCTCAGTACGACGGCAGGGCGCGTGTCCGCGTTGAAAACCTGGCTCCCCGTCTTCATTGCGGAATGTAGAATACAGCCGACTCAGGAGACATTAGCCTCGCGTGTCGATGGCGATTCCGAAGCTGATGGTGTGATCCACTCGCTCTCGGAGGAAACGGGTGTATCTAGTAGGAGAATTGACGGTACGTTGTGGGATCCGCGGGGGATACCCGTGGTCGACTTCAAAGGCGGGCGCATTTCACTATATACGGGCAAGAAAGAAGCTACAACACAACAGTCTGAGCAACTTTATAATAACGATGGCACTAGTAGCGCGTCTGTTATTTCATACATCCAGCGCCAGCCGACTCTGAGAATCCACTGGAAGCCCGATGTGCTGCGCCTGCGTCCGGAAGCCGAAGCTCAGCTAAGGGACTATGTAGCGGTGTTTATAGATCAGCAGCACGACGACCTACGGGATGACGAGAGTCTGGCCGCCATTGGCGCTCTTTTAGATCTTGCCGGACACAAAAACCCAAGCATTCGTGTCCTAGAGCTCGGTGGGGATGTGTTCGGATATAAGGGTAAGCAGTGGCAGTCCATGCTGGATAAGGACACAGCCTTCCCGCGTTACCATTCCTGGCATTCCGGAAATGTGACCGACGATGGAGACATTAAGGTGGAAAGGGAAGTCTATGATGGCCCCTTCGATGTTATCCTGATACCCAGAGTAAGTAGATTCGCCATATGATATGTGACAGCATCCCCTTCCGATTTATGAATCTTGTGACTAAGACCCGGTCATATAGCACGCGGTTTCGAAACAGATCTGGAACCAAGCACCTGAACAAATTGCAGAATTGGCCTCTGGCAAGGGAACTATCGTTACACGAACATCAAAAGCTGCCATCACAGGACTGAAAGCTGCCGGTTTCGACGTGTGGGATGCTGGGAAGCAAGTTCTCTTGGCTGTGCGGCCACTTGTGAGGACAAGTCTAACAGGCCGCAACGCTCTCTTGATCGTGGTAAGTGTAATACCCTAGAGATGTAACTTAGGCACCGTATATCGTATGATGACCAACTCTTTTAGGGCCGGACTGAAGACCCGTCATCCACCGTAAAGGAGTTCGCGAACGGCTTAGTGAAATACTTGCAACAGAAAGCCGGTGTATCCAGCGTGAACATGATCGGGCTCCATCAGGTTGACAGTACGCAGATTGTCGAAACGGACATTTGCATTTCGCTGCTAGAGATGGAGGATGAGTTCTTAGCGACGATGAGTCCGCAGAACATGAATCGACTCCGCGCCGTGACAGACACAGTAACCGATTTACTTTGGCTCACGGGCGCCAACATGCTAGGAAGCACGCCGGACCCAAACCTGACTCTTTCCAGCGGTCTTTCGCGAGCATTGATGCTAGAGCAGCCAACATTGCGATACTCAGTCATCGATGTCGGGCCCCTACAACAGCTCGACTTCGCCGCGACCTATAGCAATATGCTGACAGCCTTAGTGGCTAGGTACGACAAGGATGATTGCGAGTTCATCGAGAGAAACGGCCTCCTGCACATTAGCAGATATGGTCCCGATTTCCGACTCAATACCGCTTTCCGGCGACGCCTAGAGCTTGAAAGTGAGAAGAAAATGCAAACCCTCGCGGAAACAGAGCTTGCCCAGTTGTCCATTGGCCGAGTCGGGGTCATGAACACATTATACTTCCAGCAACTGACCGAGCTAGAGTTGCAGCCGGGGCAATCCAGGACGCCACCGGCCGGCTACGTTGATATCGAAGTCAAGGCAGTGAGTCTCAACGCCAAGGATGTGTACGCTATGAGCGGCGCGTAGACACGCGTGACAAGACGACAGCGTTTGAATTTGCCGGCGTGGTAACTGCCATCGGCCACGACGTCGAGAACGTGGAAGTAGGAGACCGTGCCGCCGCGTGCGCGCCTCACCACCTCGGAACAGCAGTGCGCGTGCCAGCAAGGTCTGTGCATAAAATGCTGGACGATGAGGAATTTACCGCGGTGCCGCCCTTGCTCCTTGTCTATGGCACCGCATTGTACGCCATCAACGAGGCCGCGCGTCTACGCCCGGGTGAATCGGTCCTGGTGCACGCCGGTTCCGGCGGCCTGGGAATTGCAACCATTTCGCTGGCCCGGAGGATAGGCGCCGTGGTCTACACCACCGTAGGTTCGCAGACCAAACGCGACTATCTGATCAAGGAGTTGGGCATTCCGGCATCACACATTTTTAGCTCCCGCGACCCGTCCTTTGTCCAGGCTATTATGCAGGCCACGGGCGGTCGCGGGGTCGACGTCGTCATCAACTCCCTAGTTGGCGATTTAATGCATGAGAGCTGGCAATGTCTCTCTGAGTTTGGGCGCTTCGTTGAAGTCGGTAAGCGCGAACTCGTCGACGCCGGCAAGCTGGACATGCGCGTGTTCCTCCGCAATGCGACCTTTACCGCCTTCGATCTATCAGAGTTATTCTACGCTCGAGACCCCTTCCATCGCGCCATTTGGGATAGAGTCATGGCGGAGACGTTACAGCTGTACCGTGCCGGAGATCTTTTGCCGCTTCCCATGAAGGTCTTCGATGTAAATCAGGTTGCGCAGGCGTATCGGTATTTTGCCAGCAAGGACCGTGTAGGCAAGATTGTAATTTCTATGGAAGACCCACGAGCCCGTATTCCGGTGAGTCGCTCTTCGTTTGATAGTAGAGAAACTATACGACCTGAGTAATGAATACTAACGTTGATTTGTTACAGGTTGTGCCAGCTACATACGCCAGTGTGTTTGACGCTGAGAAGGTCTACCTCCTCGTGGGATGTTTAGGTGGCTTAGGTCGTAGTCTAAGTAAATGGATGATGACAAGGGGAGCTCGCCGCTTCGTCTTTCTGGGCCGTTCTGGTGCTGATAAGCCTAGCGCGCAGCAGCTTGTATCTCGACTGGAGAATGCAGGGGCTAACGTGGAAGTGATTAGAGGTGATGTCAGCAAGGCCGCCGATGTGACCGCAGCCGTCACGGCCTGCTTAACTACGGGACGGCGTATCGGTGGTGTTGTCCAGGCTGCCATGGGCCTTCACGAAGCCCTCTTCACCCGCATGCCTAACGAAGCTTGGCATACGGGTATTGATCCAAAATGGCGAGGAACGTGGAACTTGCATAATGCGCTGCAAGTGCACGTCGAGAAGGACTGGCAGAATGAGCCCGACTTCTTCTTACTCACATCATCAGTTTCAGGAACCGTGGGAACGGCAACGGAGAGCAATTACTGCTCAGCAAACGGCTTCCTCGACGCCTTCGCCCGCTGGCGCCGGTCGCGCGGCCAAGCCTGCGTTTCGGTTGGTCTAGGGATGATATCCGAGGTCGGATATCTACATGAGAACCCCGAGATAGAAGCACTTCTGCTCCGTAAGGGAATTCAACCACTCAACGAAGACGAGTTCCTTCAGATAGTTGACCTAGCGCTGGCCAGCGAGGTAGCCCGCAGTCCCGAGGAAGCGCACCTCCTCACCGGTCTCGAGCCGGCTGCTATTCGCGAGCTCAGTGCCCGCGGCTTCGACGTAACCAGCCATGGGGTTTTGGTCGAGGCACGCGCGGCCGTCTTGCTAGCTTCTTTACTGGCCGAGAAAGAGGCTACTTCGATGGCCCAGGGCGGGCAGGCTAACGCTGTTGCCGCTGCAGCACCGTGGTTTAAAGATGTGCCTGTGGCTTTATCGGCGGCGTTTGCTCCAGAGGCCGACGCTGACAGCATACAAGAAGCACTTCTACGGCTGATTAAGAAACGGTTCTCCAACCTTATATTGATGCCTTCGGACCAAATCGGCGAGAGTAGGTCGCTGCCCGATTTTGGCGTCGACAGCATGATCGCGTCCGAATTCCGCTCATGGTTTTGGTCTGTTTTTCGCGTCGATATCCCTTTCTTAGATATTATGAATGCGCAAACTTCTCTAATGGTCTTAGCCCAATTTGTTGAAGAGAAATTACCTAGGTATTTACCATAGCGGCAAATAGTGAGTTTTTTACGAATGGTATGACCGGATGAATTTCGTATGAATAAAACTTGTTTTATAAATTTCATTCATAACGTTATCGGTGAAATCAAAAAACGCAATAAGCAAGTTGTTAGAGGGGGTTGTTAACCGACCACGACCACAACCACCACCAATTTACAGGAGTCTGATAGGGAGCCTGGAAGCCGGCGATGGTGTTGTTCCGGGGGGCGGGGGTGGGGGGGGGAGGAGCGCAAGGACCACCTGGGAGCTGGGCGATTTAGCCATCAGAACGCCTCGTAAAACTCATGTTTTTGTGTTCCCCGATACGCCCGGGGGGCCGCGATTTTCGAATTTGGGGGCTAAAATTGAGAAATAAGTGGATACCGTCAAAATCGGGTAATCCAGCTGCCAAAATAAATACAGATTACTGCTTTCGAGCAATTTAAATACTCCGGAACTCCGAGTGGTCATTTCGAAAATCGTCGACACAACACGTACCATTCGTAAAAACTCATGCATCATCGTAGCTTCTCGGCTTATTCAAACTTTACAACAATCTATTAGCATTAAATTTCATCTTTCACCCGTATCCCGAAAACATTCCATTCGTTGCAGTCTTTCTTCGGAATTATAGTCAAGTTTTCAGATTTCTCGATCCCATTCGCCCCGCCACAAGTCCCGCAATGAGCACCAGCGACTCCACAACGGCATCAATCCCTCCGGAAGCGATTGAATTCGCCGGCCGCATGTACAATGCCGCCCGAGAAGGACAGAAGGACATTTTTGAGCAGGCATTGCCGGCCGGCCTCCCGGCTAACTTGACTAACGAGAAGGGAGATACTCTCGTACGCCACTGCTGACTAACTTTCGTCAAACCTACGTAATGTGGACGACGCTAATGATCAAATTCTTCATCGCAGCTTATGCTTGCGGCGTATCACGGACACGCCGATCTCGTCAAGTTGTTGATTCAGCATGGGGCCGACCCAAACCGTATCAACGACAGAGGCCAGAGCCCCTTGGCTGGCGCAGTCTTCAAGAATGAAGACGCTGTAATTGAGGTGCGATTCCGTCACCATATGATACTATCACCATTTCTAACAAGTTTGCCATGCTTTAGGCTTTGCTAGAGGGCGGCGCAGACCCTGATCACGGCTCTCCCTCCGCCCTCAGCTGCTTAGCCATGTTCAAACAGGAGGACAAATGGGGAGCAAAGTTTGCGGCCGCCCCAGGGAAGGGCAAGGCTGGGGAACCCGCTTCTTCGTAGACCTCCTTCCCTGATTCATTGAGCTCAGCTGTCCGAATGTCGAATCTCGCATGTCTGACAGCATGGGATTATTAGGGAGGAGACTTTCATGAGCTTGTGATGGTTGGGAATATTTTCAATAATATCTTCCAGGTCTCCTTCTAACACAATCTATCGTGAGCTATCGTACTGTTCTGCGCATTAGTATCCTGAAACCCTGACTCAAATTCACATATACTATACCCGTCACTTATAACTGATAAAGGGAATTGAAATTCTACAGGTGATCCATGATTCTGACGAGACCTCTTTTTTTATATAAAAAAGACACGCAGAGATGTGACGCACAAACCACATATGCAGAAAGGGAGATAGAAAACAAGCGTCGCAAGTTCGCCATCCCTTACCTCGCTCGGCCTACCTTGTCTACGTCTCTACGGCACGAAACTTAGGTGCCTCACTTTTTGACCCTGAACATTTCAATAATGCTCATTTGAAGGCCTTCGGTACTGAACGCGTACATACCAAAATGGAAGAGCCGCCAATCCTTTGTCTAGTGGGCGAATGTGACAAACTTTTTAACCAAAGCCTCGAAGCTTTCGACAGTGGCAATAGTCCTCTCAGAATTGTCTTAGAAGAGTACAGACATCGCTTCGATGCCTGGGTATCATACCTAGATATGGTCACTAAGGATGATATCAGTCTGGATGCCCGAATCAAGAACCATCAGGCGACTAAGGATTTGGTGATGCGTTCCCTTGATCTTCTAAGAAGAAATCTTTTTCTAGGTTAGTTCACAATATGATTTACTAGACAGATATACCAGGTTGATGTTAACTAATGCGTGTTCAAGCGACATCCTCCCAACGCCATGAGCCAGCTAAGTCTGTGGATCAATCTATGAATGATGGAGTGGCTGAAGAATCCGACGTCAACTGTCCACAACTTGAAATCAACCCAATACTTACATGCATCGCCGAGTCTATCACAAGGCTTAATAGACTCGCAATAGCGATCAAGCAATCTTCCCGGCCTACTGTGCTGGCGCGGGCTAGAAAGTACGCTAATGATCATTTGGACTTGAGCGCATATGAATCTACTGCATCCCTTTTCGTGGACCATCTATACCCGAATGCACCGAAGACACTTCGGCGACATTTAAGTGGTACGATGACTGATAGATATGCCAAGATTGTATATGAGTCGCGTTGCATGGGGAGCCTCATTGGCAACCAATTGTACCGAGAAGATACGGCAGCTAAGCCGAAAACAACAGCAGAATCTCCAGAGTCTGATAACAGACGTGACAGTATGCCGGCCCAAACTAATATACCGACTACTCTTCGTGGAGGCACATCCTCGTTTCAGCCGTCTTCTATCGACCCCAGCAAGGCTGACTCCAATATTGTGAAAGCGATGGTACCAAACCCAACTATCCACAAATCAGAAACGACATATAGACGAGTCAACGAATGTCCAGTCGAACCAAGGCCACCGATATTCGGGCCAAACGAAAGTTCAGTTACATGTCAATGGTGTTCACGGAAAATCGATCGATCATCAGTGAAGGAGCTCTCCTGGTCAGCGAAGGGGAGGTATGTGGCTTCCTTGATTTCCGAACTTATGACGTCTCTATTCTAACTTTACTGCTCTAGAGAGCATTATAAACAGAATTTACAGCCTTACGTATGCGTTAATGAAGAATGCGCTCTAAGACCAATGTTTGCATCTTCGCAACTTTGGATAGAACATATGAGATTGGGCCCTAAATATATATCAGGACAGTCTTAAGATGTGCAACTTAATCAAACAAGATAATTCTGGGGCGGATCAAAATAGCGAAGCCAACTTGCATGAAGGCAATATTCCATACTTACTTTCAACACCTCGCGAGATACAGAGACATTTCTACCTACATCATGGAGCTCTATCAAAGGAAGCAGGAGCTTCGCACTATTTCGATGATAATGATTCACCCCAGGATCATCTTACCTCTACTTATCGCCAGGCATCAGTTTGTGTACTTTGTTCGTGTGAAGTAACTATTAGCCCAACAGAAAAGAATAATCTCAAACAAGCCTCGGGCGACACACGGAAAGCGAAAAGACATCAAGAGGTTCCCGAATTCTCCAGGAAAAGGGTTAGATTCATCGAACCGGCTATGGATGAGGCTGATGACGATGATGGTGAGCCTCCAATAGTTCCAGACTCAGGAGCTTCGCAAAACCAGGACCCTCAAAACTTTAAAAGTGGACGAAGGAACGCCATGGAGAGGCACATAGCTGGTCACCTGCTTTTTCTTACGGTGCTTTCAACCCGGTTGAATTTGGATTCCATCAACTCGGATTGCGAGGATCATGAAATTCAGTTAACGACGAATACCACACCGTCTTTATCATCACAGGTGAACGATGAAGAACTCCAGCTCCGCCTTAACGATCCAACCTTGCCAGATGCTACACATTGGGCTGACGACATACATGGTACTCCAAGAGAAACTCATCTAACTGTGGACAACGACATACCAGACTCCCCATTAAATAGTTTTGACCGAGACCGATATCTTGATTACGTAAGAGGGGGTAACCCCTTATTGTAAATTGCAGTGCGCTCATGTAGTTCTCTGATCCCGAAAGCGGATACGAGTCGTATGTGGAATAGGTGTTTACTAAACTACCTAAAGCACTGTAATTAATGGGTAATATTCTTAGGCCCCCAGGTTGATACAAATTAGCATTATGTTAACCTTGAACTCTCCCTTTTATTTATTTTCCTACTTCGGCGACTGAGCTTCCGAGTTCAGCTGGACAGCAAGGTATCGGTGATTCTATTCAGAGTAGTGATCATTCTATTATTTAATACTAAGTCTTACAAATATTTTCGTCTTGTGACTCTTACTAAAGTTTCATCCAGTAACAATTACCATTTCGGCTGGTCTTTAGGCATATAATTTCCTTTGTCATACGCGCCATCTTTGGCAGCTTTCAATCCGTTAGCTACCTAGCGTACCTGAGTAATATATACCTAGGTACGTACCAGGTAGGCAGGTAGGTAACCTCCCAACGCACCGGGAAATTCTGGTGTGTTACACAGCAAAAAAGGGATGGCTCGTCTCTATTTGAGATCCAACGACCAACATCAACCATACTCCTCCATCGATCTTTCACTATCTCTCTTACGAGACCAATCCCAGACAATGTTGAATCAACTTATTTAGTGATTACATAGGTATTGAAGATGCCGTCTGCAATCATCTTATTCGTAGCTGGCATTGCGGCCAGTTATGTCTTCTTACATACTTTGGCTTTCTTCTCGCAAGATCCAAGGGAACCAAAAGCGATTGCTGGTAACATCCCTTTCATCAGCCCTCTTGTGGGCATGCTTTATGAGAAGGGCGGCTACTATATTCGAATGCGGTATGCTTTCTCGCTGAAAGTCAAGTTCAATTCTAGTATCCTGACGACATGCTTAGTGACCGACACAACCTTCCAATATACACTCTACGAGTACCCGGGCCACCTCTATATGTTGTCAACTCTCTCTCCTTGGTTCAGCGCATCGACCGCCATATCATGACTGTTTCCTTTTCCCCAATCCAGGTTCGGGCCTGCGACAAAGCCATGGCCGTGGGCGATAGCGGCATGAAAAAGATTGCTGGAGAGAAGCGACTGGCTGAAGATGGGTACCTACGGAGCTTTCCCAGAGCTACTGCCCCAGCCACCGCACCTGGGCCTGGCCTAGATGCCCTTAACAGAGCAGCTGTAAGGAACTTCGCGAAATCCTTCGACCAATTAGCCGCTCAAGGTCAGACTACTATTAAATTGTTCCATTGGGTTCGCCACGAACTTTTCGCTGCTACTATGGATGCCACCTACGGACCTTCTAACCCTTTCCGCCATGCCAAGAACGAAGAGGAATGGTTTGCCTACGAGTCTGGCATCATGCCGCTCCTGATGGACTTCATGCCCCCCATGTGGGATTTTGGATGCAATACTAATTGGATTGCTTAAAGAACCCTTCAGAGCCTCTAGAAGACCTGATTATAAGAAGATTTCAAGGTCGCATCCAAACTGGGAATTACCCTATAATAGATCGATTACTTATTAAATCTTATATTAATAATCGGTTAATTAGTTATTATCATTATATATTACTAAGTATTTTAATATAATATATTTATAAATTTATAATTTTATTATAATTTATTTATTAATAAAAATAAAATAATTTTAAATTAAAATTTAATAATTTATAATAAAATTTTCGCGATTTTTAAAAAT
>JAOXNQ010004441.1:0-26882 GCA_028571165.1 Hypoxylon perforatum
AGGTTTCTCTGTAAATAATGCAACATTAAATAGATTTTTCGCATTACATTTTGTATTACCTTTTGTATTAGCTGCATTAGCTCTAATGCATTTAATAGCACTTCATGATACAGCAGGATCTAGTAATCCTTTAGGTGTATCAGGTAATTATGATAGATTACCTTTTGCTCCTTACTTTTTATTTAAAGATTTAATAACTATATTTATATTTATATTTGTTTTAAGTCTATTCGTGTTCTTCATGCCTAATGTATTAGGAGATAGTGAAAATTATATAATGGCTAATCCTATGCAAACTCCTCCTGCTATAGTACCAGAATGATATCTTTTACCTTTCTATGCTATATTAAGATCTATCCCTAATAAATTATTAGGAGTTATTGCAATGTTTAGTGCATTATTAGTTATAATGTTATTACCCGTTGCAGACCTAGGAAGATCAAAAGGTCTACAATTCAGACCTTTGAACAAAATAGCTTTTTATATTTTTGTAGCTAATTTCTTAGTATTAATGCAATTAGGAGCTAAACATGTTGAATCACCATTTATTGAATTTGGACAAATAAGTACAGTTTTATATTTTGCGCATTTTATTGTTATAGTACCTGCATTAAGTATAATAGAAAATACTCTTATAGATATTAATTTTAATACACATAAAACAGGTAATAAAAACTAGAATTATAAATTTACACTTATGTTAATAACATTCTCATAGTATAGATAAAAAAATAAGTAAATTTTATTAAAAAGTATTTAAATTTTGGTTAAATTTTTATACTTAATATAAACGTGTTAAATATTATTATATAATAATTATATTATAATTCTTTATGTATTATTAACAATAATAATTATTTTGAATTCATAATAATTATAGAGATTATGATGTAGTTGGTCTACACTTTGATTGCAGATCTTAAGTTCGAGGTTCAATTCCTCCATAATCTTGTAAAATATTCGAAAAATAATCTAGCTTCTTTTTATTAAATTATAATTTAAGTATTTATTTATATTATAAATAAAGAATGTTTATGCCTATATATATAGTTCAATCAAAGGAAGAAAATAGGCACATGGTGCATGATTACTATAAGGCAAATAACTTAAAATCTTCCATTAGTGTTTGATTAGAACGTTGATTCTTGTCAACAAATGCTAAAGATATAGGTACATTGTATTTAATGTTTGCACTATTTTCAGGGTTACTAGGTACAGCCTTTTCTGTTCTTATAAGAATGGAACTTAGCGGTCCTGGTGTACAATATATTGCTGATAATCAATTATATAACAGTATCATAACAGCTCATGCTATATTAATGATATTTTTTATGGTTATGCCTGCTTTAATAGGAGGTTTCGGTAATTTCTTATTACCTTTACTAGTAGGTGGTCCTGATATGGCTTTCCCTAGACTTAATAATATAAGTTTCTGATTATTAATACCTAGTTTACTTTTATTAGTTTTCTCTGCTGTAATAGAAGGTGGAGCAGGAACAGGGTGAACTATATATCCTCCTTTATCAGGAGTGCAAAGTCACAGTGGACCTAGTGTAGATTTAGCTATATTCGCTTTACATCTTTCAGGTGTAAGTAGTTTATTAGGTGCTATTAATTTTATAACTACAATAGTTAATATGAGAACTCCAGGTATAAGACTACATAAATTAGCTCTGTTTGGTTGAGCTGTAGTTATAACAGCTGTTTTATTATTATTATCTTTACCTGTCTTAGCAGGTGGAATTACTATGGTGTTAACAGATAGAAACTTTAATACATCATTCTTTGAAACAGCAGGTGGAGGTGATCCTATTCTATTTCAACATCTTTTCTGATTCTTCGGTCACCCTGAAGTTTATATATTAATTGTACCTGCGTTCGGTATAATAAGTACTACTATTTCTGCTAATTCAAATAAATCTATATTTGGGTATATAGGAATGGTATATGCTATGATGTCTATTGGAATATTAGGGTTCATTGTTTGAAGTCATCATATGTATACAGTTGGTTTAGACGTTGATACTAGAGCTTATTTCACAGCAGCTACTTTAATTATAGCTGTACCTACAGGAATTAAAATTTTCTCTTGATTAGCTACATGTTATGGAGGATCTATTAAATTAACACCTGCTATGTTATTTGCATTAGGTTTTGTATTCATGTTTACAATAGGAGGATTAAGTGGTGTAGTTTTAGCTAATGCTTCACTTGATATAGCATTTCATGATACTTATTATGTAGTAGCTCATTTCCATTATGTTTTAAGTATGGGTGCTGTCTTTGCAATGTTTAGTGGATGATATTATTGAGTACCTAAAATATTAGGTTTAAATTATAACATGTTATTATCTAAAGTTCATTTCTGACTTTTATTTATAGGAGTTAATTTAACATTCTTCCCTCAACATTTCTTAGGTTTACAAGGAATGCCTAGAAGAATTAGTGATTATCCTGATGCTTTTGCAGGATGAAATTTAATAAGTAGTTTTGGATCTATTGTTAGTGTGATAGCTACTTGATTATTCTTATATATAGTATATGCACAATTAGTTGAAGGAAAATCTGCAAGCAGACATCCTTGAATGACACCACAATTCTATACTGATACATTACAAGCTTTATTAAATAGAAGTTATCCTAGTTTAGAATGAGCTTTAAATAGTCCACCTAAACCTCACGCATTTGTAAGTCTACCTTTACAAAGTAAGGTATTTAAATAGTATAATGAAAATAGAAATATAAGGACTTATGAGATTATATCTAAATTTAAGTATCTATATATTACAAACTAGTATAGTAAATAAGATATAAACTTTTAGTTATATCATTTTCTTCTAGTAAAAAATTAATATCCCTGGAGTAAAAATTAGTATACTTCCTAGATTTATATGGTTTATTATATACATTCTCATTAGCTCAAGGGTAGAGCCGAATACTTCTAATATTCAGATTTTAGTTCGAATCTAAAATGAGAATATTTACAATAAGTAGTTACAAATTTGTAATTATTTTTTATTTATATATTCTCTACATTATTTATGAAGAAGGATATATTATTAGAAATACAAAAATAAATGTTTTATTTACCTCCAACTTTAATATCGGTAATTGAAGTTCTTTTAGTTATAGTTCCAGCATTGCTAAGTGTAGCTTATGTAACAGTAGCCGAAAGAAAAACAATGGCTAGTATGCAAAGAAGATTAGGTCCTAATGCTGTAGGGTATTATGGATTATTACAAGCTTTTGCGGATGCTTTAAAGCTATTATTAAAAGAATATGTAGCACCTACACAAGCTAATATAATATTATTCTTTTTAGGTCCTGTAATAACTTTGGTTTTTGCATTATTAGGTTACGGTGTTATTCCATATGGGCCTGGTTTAGCTATTAGTGATTTTAATTTAGGTATATTATATATGCTAGCTGTATCATCTTTAGCTACTTACGGTATATTATTAGCAGGTTGAAGTGCTAATAGTAAATATGCATTTTTAGGGTCTCTTAGAAGTACAGCTCAATTAATAAGTTATGAGTTAATACTAAGTTCTGCTTTATTACTGGTTATTATGCTTACAGGTAGTTTAAACCTAACTGTAAATGTAGAAGCACAAAGAGCTGTTTGATTTATATTACCTTTATTTCCTATATTTATAATATTTTTCATAGGATCTATAGCAGAAACTAATAGACCTCCTTTTGATTTAGCAGAAGCTGAATCAGAATTAGTTAGTGGATTTATGACAGAACATGCTGCGGTTGTTTTTGTGTTTTTCTTCTTAGCTGAATACGGTAGTATTGTATTGATGTGTATATTAACAAGTATATTATTTTTAGGGGGTTATTTAATTTTAGATATTGTTTATTTATTAACTTATTTAGATTATATTGTTTGAGAGTTCTTTTTTATAGATTGAATACTAGTTTTAGATTATCTTATAGAAGATATAATGAATACACCAGCTTTAGAAGGATTAATATACGGATTTAGTTTAGGATTAAAAAGTTCTCTTATGATATTTACTTTTATTTGAGCCAGAGCTTCTTTCCCTAGAATACGTTTTGATCAATTAATGTCCTTTTGTTGAACAGTTTTATTACCTATAGTATTTGCTTTTATAATATTAGTACCATGTATTTTATATAGTTTTGATATATTCCCTATTAACATTAATTTATTTTAAGTTTTATCTTTTAAGGTATTATCTTTAATTAATATGTAATTTATTTTTACATAATATAATCATGTAATTGTTTACTTATGATGTAATTTTAATTTAATTGCGAGGGAAGTTGTATTTTTATTTATTTAAATAATAAATGTTATTATCATCTTTATTATTAATTCCTTTATTAGGGATATTTATTATATCTAGTAATATATCATATGAGGATAGAGAACTAAAAATAAAATTTGAAAAGATAACAGCTTTTGTAACATCTATTATAAATTTAGTGATATCTTTAATTATATTTATATTATTTGATTTTAGTAGTAATCAATTTCAATTTGTACAAGAACATTATGATATTAGTTTCTTTGACATTTATTTAGGAGTAGATGGTATATCAATATATTTTGTATTATTAACTACTATAATAATGCCTATTGCTATATTATCGAATTGAAATTCGATAACTGAAAATATTAAATCATATTTAATAATAATATTATTACTAGAAACATTGCTATTGGCAGTTTTTTTAGTTTTAGATATATTATTATTTTATATATTTTTTGAAAGTATATTACCTCCTTTATTTTTATTAATAGGTTTATTTGGATCTAGTAATAAAGTAAGAGCTAGTTTTTATTTGTTTTTATATACATTATTAAGTTCTTTATTTTTGTTATTATCAATTTTAACAATGTCATCTATAATGGGTACTACCGATTTTGATGCTTTATTTAAAACTAATTTTGATTATACTACTCAGATATTTTTATTTTGTGGTATATTTATAGCGTTTGCAGTTAAAACACCTACTATATTTTTAAATAATTGATTATTGAAAGCTCATGTAGAATCACCGTTAGGTGGAAGTATAATATTGGCAGGTATTGTATTAAAATTAAGTTTATATGGAATATTTAGATTAATATTACCTATATTACCTAAAGCTTCTATAGATTATACATTTGTAGTATTTGTTATAGGTGTTATAACAATAATATATGCAAGTTTTAGTACGTTAAGAACTACAGATGTTAAAGAGTTAATTGCGTATAGTTCAGTATCTCACGCTGCCGTATACTTAATAGGGGTTTTTAGTAATACAATACAAGGAATAGAAGGTGGAATAATTTTAGGTTTAGCTCATGGATTTGTATCTAGTGGTTTATTTATATGTGCAGGAGGTGTGTTATATGATAGATCTGGTACTAGATTAATACACTATTACAAAGGTATAACTCAAATGATGCCTTTATTTTCTATATTATTCTTTATTTTATCTTTAGGAAATTGTGGAGCTCCTTTAACTTTAAATTTTGTAGGAGAATTTATGTCATTATATGGAACTTTTGAAAGATTACCTATTTTAGGTGCTTTTGCTAGTACTTCTATTGTATTTTCAGCGGCTTATACTATTTATATGTTTAATAGAATATCTTTTGGGGGTTCATTTAGTAAATTTTTTGAAGTAAATATAAGTGATGTAACTAAGAGAGAATTCTTTATATTATTAACTCTAGTAGCTTTCACTGTAATATTAGGTATATATCCTAGTATTATATTAGATGGTTTACATTATAATGCTTCTAGTCTTATTTATAATATAGGAGGATATACTAGTTAATTTTGTTTTATTTTTAGTTAAGTATTCACCTTTTAGATTTTTCAATATTTTGCTTTTGTATTACTTACTCTTAAAAGTTACGTAACAATATTTTTTTAGCTAGAGTAATACTTAAAATAATAATACATAATTCTTTTCGTTTTATAATAAACGCTAATACTACTCATAGTATTCGATAATAATTATTTTTTCTATTATGCCTCAATTAACTCCTTTTTATTTTTTAAATGAAGTAACTTTTGCTTTTGCAATTCTTCTAATAACAATATATATGTTATCTAAATATATATTACCTAGATTTGTTCGTTTATTTTTAGCTCGTACTTTTATATCTAAATTATTTAATTAATATTTGTTTTACGTTAAGTTTATTTTTAAAATATTATATTAAATAACTTTAATTTCTCAAGATTTACATTTCGATTAATATCTCTACCTTTATTTTAAGATATATAGTACAAATTAGTACTTATTCATTAAAAATAAAGGATAATAAAATTATTGTAATGTTATTATTTTACATTCTAGATTTTTTTTGATTAACTATTGAATACAATAATAATTATACAATGCAAGAATTCACTAAATTTTTTAACTTAACAAGGGAGATAGTTAGCCCTTTAGATCAATTTGAAATTAGAGATCTATTGAGTATAGATGCTCCTGTTTTAGGAAATTTACATATATCAATCACTAATATAGGATTATACTTAATGATAGGACTTACATTTATCTTGGCTCTTAATCTTCTTAGTACAAATTATAATAGACTAGTAGGTAATAACTGATCAATAAGTCAAGAATCTTTATATGCAACAATACATAGTATAGTTGCAAACCAAATAAATCCTAGAAATGGACAAATTTACTTTCCATTTATATATGCTTTATTTATATTCATATTAATTAATAATTTAATAGGAATGGTTCCTTACAGTTTTGCTTCTACAAGTCATTTTGTATTAACATTTGCTTTAAGTTTTACTATAGTTTTAGGTGCAACAATATTAGGTTTCCAAAAACACGGTTTAGTATTTTTTTCTCTTTTAGTTCCCGCAGGTTGCCCTTTACCTTTATTACCTTTATTAGTTTTAATTGAGTTTATTTCTTACTTAGCTAGAAATATTTCATTAGGTTTAAGATTGGCTGCTAATATATTATCAGGTCATATGTTGTTAAATATTTTAGCAGGTTTTACATACAATATAATGACTAGTGGTATAATATTCTTCTTTTTAGGATTAGTTCCATTATCATTTATTATAGCCTTTTCAGGATTAGAATTAGGTATTGCGTTTATTCAAGCACAAGTATTTGTGGTTTTATCATCTGGTTATATAAAAGACGGATTAGATCTTCATTAATTTATATTTATAATGGTATAAAGTATCTTTGAGTTTACTAGTACATATTTTAATCTTTCTATAAAAAGATTATTAATTATATATTTTCATTAGCTCAAAGATAGAGCAGGGATACTTATAATATCCAGATTTTAGTTCAAATCTAGAATGAAAATTATAAAAAGCATAGTATATTTAAAATTTTAATATTTAAATTACCTTGGTTTTTAGTTATCTTAAGTTATGTATTATAAGATACTAAAATATACTAATAATCTTAATATAGGTTTAGAAATAAGATAAATGTAATTTAGGATATTTATTAAAGTCTTAAAATTAACTTTAATTACATTAACATAAATACTATATAAATTAAATCTTATATATTATTTTAGAGATAATAATAAACTAAATTAAATTAAATTTAAGGAAAGTTATAGTAAACAATATGTCTGTATATGTAATTATTTTAAGTGAAAGGTTTAGGTTTATAATAGAAAATATAATAAATTAAGAGATAGCATTATCATAATATATAATTTATAAGCGAGCTTTGCAAAGCCTACATAAAACTATACTTTAGTGAGAAATAATTAACTAGAAATAGCTTAATATTATTCAAAATAATAATAAAAATTATACATAACCAAAAATTTATAGTGATGGATTTTACCATCAATAAATATATAGGGTGAGTTTGGTGATGGCTCTGATTGAACGCTGTCAAAATGCTTGACACATGCTAATCGAACGTTTAATTTAATGAATAATTTTATTAAAAGTGGTGTACAGGTGAGTATAGATATCCAGCCTACCTTAAAGAGATGGGAATAGATCCCTCATAATAATAAAATGGTGTATTAATCACCGCTTTAAGAGGACTTAAGGAAATATCGTCGGGATAGGTAGTTGTTAAGGTTATTACTTAACAAGCCTTAATTCTCGTAGTCGAAGCTGAAAGGTTGATCGACCACATTGGGTCTGAAAAAACCCCAAGGCAAGTGAGTACAGCAGTGAGGAATTTTGGTCAATGGCCTAACGGCTGAACTGGCAACTTTGAGGAATGTAGTCCTAAAAGGAACTATAAATTGATATATCGAATGAAATTCTAAATGTATTATTGATAATGACGATATACAGATTGATGCCTTGACTAATTACGTGCCAGCAGTCGCGGTAATACGTAAGAGGCTAGTGTTATTCATCTTAAATAGGTTTAAAGGGTACTTAGATGGTAAATTTTTATCCTTAATAAAGGGACACTTTTACTAGAGTTTTATGCGAGGAGGTAGTACTTAAGGTGTAGAGATGAAATTCGTTGATACCTCGGGGACTGATAAAGGCGAAGGCAACCTCTTATGTAAAAACTGACATTGAAGGACGAAGGCACAGAGAACTAACAGGATTAGATACCCCAGTAGTCTTTGCAGAGAATGATGAATGCCATAGGTTAGGTAAAAAGAACTTGGTCTATAAATGAAAGTGTAAGCATTTCACCTCAAGAGTAGTGTGGCAACACAGGAACTGAAATCACTAGACCGTTTCTGACACCAGCAGTGAAGTATGTTATTTAATTCGATGATCCACGAAAAACCTTACCACAATTTGAATATAATTTGTTTTATAGCAAATTAGTCAGACTAAGAAATTAGTTGAACAAGCGTTGCACGGCTGTTTTCAGTTAATGTTGTGAAACTGCGGATCCGTCCGTGTAATTAACGAATACCCCGGCTTTATTTATAAATAAAATAATAGAGCATTTTCTAGCCCGGCCACAATGGCTAGGACAAAAGGGAATAAGACAAGTCATCATGGCCTTAATATTGTGGGCTATAGACGTGCCACAATTCTCCTAGACAAAGAGAAGCAAAAATGCGAATTAGAGCTAATCTCAAAAAATAGGATAAAATATGGGAAATGGATTGTAGCCTGAAATTCGGCTGCATGAATAAGAAATTGCTAGTAATCGTGAATCACCATGTCACGGTGAATAATACTTTGGATTGGTACTAACCACTCGTCACATGCTGAAAGGAGTTGGTGCAATAAGTTTGCTCTTTTATTATAATTAAGTAAATAATAGGATTTAGATATTATAGTAGAATTCTTCGTATGCGCGGTTCTGATTAGTGTTAAGTCGAAATACGGTTCGTGTAGTGGAAGTTGCACGGGATTCATAAACTTTAACAAATAATAAAAAGGAAGGTTCCGTTTGTTGGTACGACGGGCTGAGCTGTAAACTCAGTAGCTTATAGCTGTCGAAGGTTCGAGTCCTTTTCTTCCTAAAGTCTCTATAGCTCAATGGTAGAGCAGGATACTGTTAATATCATGATAGATGTTCGATTCATCTTAGGGGCGTATAATGCCATATAGAAGAATCATTAATAATGATTGAAAGGATATTAGCATAAGGGTAATGCATATGACTTTTAATCATCATTATGTGAGTTCGAATCTCGTATATCCTGAATTAATTTAAAGCAACTATCATTTAATTGGTAAGATGACCGTCTTCCAAACGGAATTTATGGGTTCGAGTCCCATTAGTTGTATTATTTATAATATATATAAAAGGCAAATAATTTAATTTTTTAAGAATTAGTAGCTTAATTGGTAAAGGACCCTCCTGTCACGAGGGAAGATATCGGTTCGAGACCGTTCTAATTCGTTAAGATAATTTAAGGAAAAGTATCCATGGGTAAGGTAAGATATTTGCTAAATATTGTGTTTTCTGACATTTGTGGGTTCGATTCCCTCCTTTTCCGTATTATATATACTTTTAGAAGAGTATAGTTTAAAGGTAAAATAGGAAGCTTCAACCTTCAAATTCTCAGTTCAAGTCTGAGTACTCTTGATATTTATCCTTTACGAAGGTAATAAAATTATATAACAACTATGAATATGAATAATTTATTTATTATATATGAAACTTATACAGATGGTTATAGAGCAGATATATTAGATATTATATCTTTATCTGCTATTTTATGTGGTATACTAGTAATTATTAGTAAAAATCCTATTGTATCAGTATTATTTTTAATAGGTTTGTTTGCTAGTATATCTTGTTATCTAATAATGTTAGGTTTAAGTTTTATAGGTCTATCTTATTTAATAGTTTACATAGGTGCTGTTTCTATATTATTTTTATTTATTTTAATGTTAATAAATATTAGAATAAGTGAGTTACAAAGTAATACTAGTAATAGTATACCTTTAGCGATAGCTATTGCCATATCTTTTAATTATCCTTTATTCCAATTATTACCCTACAATATTGCTATATTTAATAATTATTCTAATTTAAATAATATTTTATATAATATTTCTTTAAATCAAAATAATAAGAAAATAGATATGAATTTATATAGCGATGATATACAATTTGTAACAAGTAATATATGAGATGGTAATTTAATAGAAAATAGTCATATAACTAGTATAGGTAATATTATGTATACAAATTATAATATCTGACTTATATTAGCCAGTTTTATATTACTATTAGCAATGGTAGGTGCTATAGTTATAACAATAAAACCCAAAAATTAAATATAAAAGAAATTAGCTCAACGGTAGAGCAACCGTTTTACACACGGAAGGTTGGGTGTTCGAATCACCTATTTCTTAAAGAGGGTAAAATTATTCTTTCTTTAAAAATTTTTTAATTATATACTACGTATGCTTTTAACTTATTAATTAATAAAGGTAAATGACTCAAATAGTAAGGAGTAATTTTCAAAATCATCCTTTTCACTTAGTATCTCCTTCACCTTGACCATTTAATACTAGTTTTAGTTTATTTATTTTAACAATTAGTGGTGCATTATCAATGCATAGTTTTAGTAATGCCTATAATGTATTTTATATAGCTTTAATATTAGTGGTTTTTTCTATGTCATTTTGATTTAGAGATATAATTAGTGAAGGTACTTTTTTAGGTAACCATACTTTAGCTGTACAAAAAGGGTTAAATTTAGGTGTTATTTTATTTATAGTTTCTGAGGCTTTATTTTTTATGGCTATTTTCTGAGCATTCTTTCATAGTGCTTTAACTCCTACTGTGGAATTAGGTGCTCAATGACCTCCTATAGGTATTGAACCAGTTAATCCTTTCGAACTACCTTTACTTAATACAGTTATATTATTATCAAGTGGTGCAACAGTTACATATGCTCATCATTCTTTAATACAAGGTAAAAGAAATGGAGCTTTGTATGGTTCTATTGCTACTGTATTATTAGCTGTTATTTTTACAGGATTCCAAGGGGTAGAATATAGTGTTTCATCTTTCACTATTAGTGATGGTGCTTTTGGTACTTGTTTTTTCTTTGGAACAGGATTCCATGGTTTACATGTAATTATTGGAACAGCTTTTCTAGCTGTAGCTTTATGAAGAATATATGCTTATCATTTAACAGATAATCATCATTTAGGTTTTGAGGGAGGAATACTTTACTGACATTTTGTAGATGTTGTATGATTATTTCTTTATGTTTCAGTTTATTACTGAGGTTCTTAAATAAAATATAATTACAGTACTTAATAATCTAGTATTTAGTTATTAAGTATTAATGAACTATATAAGGAAATAATTAAAAACAAATGTTAAATTAAATGACATATTATTATAAATACTTTTAGATAAATTTGTCTTATAATATTTCTTATCATTTTTTTTTATGATAATATATGTTATATATAAAGAATATATATGATTTTTATTCCTATATATCTAATAAATATAAGATTCTTTAGCTTAACAGGTAAAGCGCATTTTTGATAAGAATGATATTCAAGTTCAAGTCTTGAGAGAATTAAGGTTTATTTATTAAAAATATTATGAAAGTTATAATAATATATACTTAGCTTAAATGTTATATAATTCCTATATATTATTTATAAACAATATACTAGTAGAAATATAATTAATAGAATTATAGTTTAATATATTTTAATTAGGATATCCCATTAAATTTATTATCATTTTAGATGCCAAGTCGTCGTATTTAAATTTACATATAAATAATATTTTCTTCCTAGTTATGTTTTTCTGCTTAGCTAAGTAAGTTTCACCTAGTAAATATTACCAGTAATTGCTTATTTCTTAGAGATGAAGCGAAAAATCCTTCTGTTGATTAATACTATAGTATATATGAGAGAAAAAAGGTTGGAAACTATAGGAGGATGAAAATGGTGTTTTTTCTAAAGAGCAAAAAGTATTTGGATGATGAAGAGGTAAAGAGCAAAAAGTATTTGGAAGATGAAGGGGTAAAGAGCAAAAAGTATTTGGTCAAAGAAAATGATGTTTCTTCTAAAGAGCAAAAAGTATTTGGTCAAAGAAAAAGAAAGAAAAAAAAAGAAAAAGAAAACGGTGTTTCTTCTAAAGAGCAAAAAGTATTTGGAGGTATCAAATAAGAGAGTTGATCGAGTGGTTTAAGATGGTAAGCTTGAGTCTTATTTGGCCTAAACAGGTCACATCCGTTCGAATCGGATATTCTCTGTACTCAATTATATAAAAGATAAATACGGATTAGGGCCGGGTAGGTTAGGCATCTCATTTGGGTTGGGAACTAGTTACGTTCGAATCGTAATAATCCGATACAAAAATTTTATAGTAATATAATGTACTAGATATAGAAAAATATTTATATATAATATAAATAAGTATACAAAGAGACTATTAAGGATCCCTATAAAGAGCTATGTATTAAAGAGTGACATGAAAAAAGTTATGTATATATACATATAAACTCTTAGAGAAATTAAATAATAAACGAAAGTGAATTGAAATATCTTAGTAGCTTCAGGAAAAGAAATCAAACGAGATTCTACGATTAGTGTGAATGAAAGTAGAGTAGCCTATATACTATAATAAGTATATTAATAAGTAAAATGGACGCAAATCTGTTTAAATATTAAGGGGAACCTTCCTCTAAGGCTAAATATAATACATAAGCGACAGTGAATAAGTACCGTGAGGGAACGGGTTGAAATAGTAGTTTTATAAGCAGCTCGAGCTAATAAAAGCGAGAGCGTACCTTTTGCATAATGGGTCACCAAGTTAACATTAGATGCGAGCAATTTGCGTAGTTAAACCGATGATCAAAAATGAATTAGTGTCTAAAGTTAGACCCGAAGCTAGGTGATCTTACTATAGTCAGGATTATAAAAGTCCGAACGGGTTATCGTAGCATAGATATCCGAAGAACTATGGTAAGTATAGTGAAAGACAAAACTGACCTAGATAGCTGGTTTTCTGCGAAACCTATAATAGTAGGCAATTTAAGTTACATCTTAGCAGGTACAGAACTTAATCTCAGGCAAGATGTCATAAATTTTATAATAAGTTATAACAGATTTATTTTAAAATCGACATTTTACTTTGTACATATCGGGGGGTCGTAGAGACTTTATCGGTGAGTATGTAGACTCGGAATGGCAAAGATGAATCTTGAATTATCAGACATAGAATGATAAGGTTGTATGTCGAAAGGGAAACAGCCCAGAACAAGAGTTAAGGTTCCGAAATTATTATTAAGTGAAATTAAGAATGTTTTTATTTAAGTCGACAAGGAGATGGGCTTAGAAGCAGCCATAATTTGAAGAACTCGTAACAGAGCGCTGGTTAATTTTTAAAAAGCGTCTAAAATTTAACGGATCTAAATAATATACCGATACCTTGTCCATAATTGATTATAATATATATTATTGTCATTACTGGGGTAGCAGAACATTGAGTAAACCTGCAGCATTTTTATTATTAATTTAATAGATGTGATTAACAGTATACTCAAGAGATAATGGTGACATGAGTAACAAAAAAGAAGTTCGATCAATTTTTGGTCGAGCGCTCGCCTAAAGCTTATGGTTATTTAAAGTAACGGCCTCTAAGTTTACAATCCCAAAGGTTGAAACGATGAGAAAAATCTTATTACTTAAATGACAACATTTTCAAAGTGAAAAGTGTGCTGGAAAAAATAAGTAATATATCAATGTAATACAATAAACTAAAAAGATGAGTAATGTTGATGAAAAATAACCGTACCTAAAAACTGTGACAAGTAAGCTAGTGTAGAATACGAAGGCGTAAATGAGCTAACAATCATAAAGGAACTCGGCAAATTAACTACCGTAACTTAGGGATAAGGAGGGCTCATTTGTCCCGTGAATCACGGGTAAGAAGGAAGAAGCATGAAATAGTGTTGTACGACTGTTTAATTAAAACAAAGCACTTTGCATAAAGACTTAAAGTCTAAGTATAGAGTGTGATTTCTGCCCGGTGCCGGCTGGCTAACGAAAATAACTAACTTTAAAAAGTTTGGTACTGTAGGAACCCCCGGTTAATGGCGGCCTTAACGTGAGGGTCCTAAGGTAGCGGAATACCTTGACTGTTAAATGCAGTCTTTGCATGAATGATGTAACGATACAACAGCTGTCTCTATGATTGACTCAGTGAAATTGGCATAACTGTGCAGATACAGTTTACCTCTAGTTAGACGAGAAGACCCTATGCAGCTTTACTGTTACTAATTATTAGGTATGGTTGGGGACAAATTTTAGTAAATAAGGTAATTGATAAGATAGAAATGTAATACCTTTATTTGGGGATCGTATTGTATGGGTTAATTAACCATCTTCTTGTAAAAAAGAAAGTAACCTTAGAAAGGAAAAATTGCTAGGAGACAGTTTATGCGGGGCACAGACCCCACAAAGAGTAAATGGGAGTGTCCAACTATGTTTTATGTCTGTTTTTTATATACGGATGTATCACTAAATATAATTTTTAATGTAATTATTTGTTTGTAATAGTAGATAGCAGTGCTATATTCTATCTTATATATGTATAGATGTACAAGCTTAGACACATTGTGTTTAATAATGATTACTTGTTTGTATCTACCATTAATATGGATTTACAAAACTATAATGAGGAGCATTTTTTTATTTATCAGGTAGGATTTTGATTATAGTGAAATTAGTTGTAGTTAAAATATTACGAAATGTTCTAATATTTTATTAGCTATTATATATTTGTGTAATGGTTATGTATAATACTTATCAAGTTTAATGGCTAAATCTTGCCTTACTGTTTGACCACCAACAAGTCTTACAGTCGCGTAAGCGGGGCATAGGATCACGAGACACCTAAAGGAAAGGTCTTGGATTATTGGAAAAGCTACGCTAGGGATGTTTGTCCTTCAATGTTTAAATATGATTAATCTAAAAAACATTGTTAAATAAAATTGGGTTAATTTCAAGAATTACTTATTTAATTTAAGTAAATTTGAAGCGAAATTTATTTATATCTTTAAATAAAAACGTTCAACGACTAAAAGGATTATTAAATACACAATAATTCTTATTTAACGCCCAACATTTTCGATTATGTATAATAAATTAAATTGTATAGAGCAAAATATTAATATTTGTTTAGAATAAATAAAACTAATATAAGTCCTTATATTTTCACTAAAAAAATAAATAATGGTTATAAATTAGTACCTTTTAATATATCATCTAATGATGTAGGTAAAACTAAATATCTTCCTCCTGTAGCTAAAGAGTGAAAAAATAGTGTTTATAACTATAATTCTAACAATACTATTAATTACCCTGTTTATGATTTAAATATAAACTCTTTAATTAAAAGTTATTTTAATTTATATTTTAATCATAGCTATTTAGAACATAAATATATATCACGTAAAAAAAAACGTAGATCTCTTAATAAAATATTTGTAAGTAAAGCAGAAATTAAACATACTAATACTAAAGCAATAATCACGATTTATATTTATAATAGAGAAAAATTAAGTTTATTAAAAAAAATAAGAAAATTAAGAAATATATTTCTTAAATTTATGTTATTATTAATAAATAAGAATAAATTAATAAAGTTTATGTCTCTACCTTGAATAATAAATAATAAAAAATTAACTAATAATTCTAATATCTTGTGAAGATTAGCAAATTATGAAGTAAAAGATGATTTTAAGAAAGTAGATAATATGCTATCAATTCGTATGAAACGTTTAGTAAAAAATTTATACAAAATATTAACAACTATTAGAAGATATAGATTAAGATTAAGTTTAAATAGTTACAAATTAGAAGAGCAGTTTTTATATAAATTAAGTCAATTAATAAGTAAATATTATGATAAAAAAGTAGAATTTAATATAGTAAATTTAAAATCTATAGCTTATAATGGAGATATATTTACTGAAATATTAACTTCAAAAGTAAAAAAAGAAAAAAGTAGTTCTATTATGAGAATAAACACTTTATTAAGTAAAATAGTGTTACCTAAAGTTAACACTATTATAGAAAGAGGTAGACTTGAAAAAAATGTAGATTTAGAATTAATAGAAAATAAATTTAAAAATCTTAATGTAAGTTCAATAATGAATAATAATAAGATATATAAAAATAATTTAAATAAATTATTATATGATTTGTACTATAAAATTACTTTTGCGAATGATAATATATTAGGAGATAAAGCTTATTATTTAAAAATACGAGATATTATATTAGATAATATAAAATATAAAAATATGGGAGGAGCTAGATTAATAGTTAAAGGTAGATTAACTAAACGTTATAGAGCAGATAGAGCTGTTTATAAATTAAAATGAAAAGGAGGTCTAAAAAATTTGGATTCTGCATTTAAAGGATTATCTACAGTTGTGTTTAGAGGACATCTTGACTCAAATGTAGAAAAAACCATTTTAACTTCAAAACGTCGTATAGGATCTTTTGCAGTAAGAGGTTGATTTAGCGGTAAGTAATTTAGGGTTATAGAATAGCGGGTAATATACATAAAAGAAAAATGATGAAATAGTCTGAGCCATTTTGTAAAAGATGGAAATTTTTAAATGATAACATTTTGAACAGGCTAATTTGCGCAAGAGTGTGCAAAATGAGTGCGCGGTTTGGCACCTCGATGTCGGCTTAACTTATCCTCATGGATGCAGAAACTATGTAGGGTACGACTGTTCGTCGATTAAAAAGTTACATGAGCTGGGTTAAATACGTCGTGAGACAGTATGGTTTCTATCTTCTAGAGGGAATTAGAATATAATAAGGAATAACCTATGTACGAAAGGAACTTGGTATATTAATATATTAATATTGAAATAGCATAATTATTAATCTCTGGTTTACCTGTTGTTTATATGTCCAAATATTAAATTATTAATGTATAATAATAATTATACAGGACTATCCTACTTTCACTTGAGTAGTTATATAGTATAGGCACGGCAGGAAAGCTAAGTTAGTCAAAGATAAGTGCTGAAAGCATCTAGGCACGAAGCTTACCTTAAGATATTTCTTAAATATACGTAATATAATATTACGAACAACTATAATTATCAAGAATAATGGTGTATACTATTATTTTATTATAGATATAGGCTTTATTTGTAATAATCTAGAGATTTTAAGGAATGAAGTACTAATTTTATAAATGACTAAATATTTTATTTATATCTTACATTATTTGGCCTGGTTAGCATAAAAGTAATGCAATTGTTTTGTAATCAATTGAAGCAAGTGCGATACTTGCACTGGGCTATTTTTATTACATAAGGATTAGTAGTCAAGTGGTAAGACATAGCTCTTTCGATGCTACCATCGCGGGTTCGAATCCCGCCTAATCTATATTAAATTTTGTAAATTAAAAAGATTAATCCACGATAATTTAACCTATCGAATTAAGTATTATATTAGTACAAAAAATAACTATTTTTATGTAGTTTATGCGGATTAGTGTAATAGTAACATATTTGACTCATGATCAAATGATATAGGTGCGAATCCTTTGTCCGCATATAATAAAATTAAGGTTAGTTTTAATTTATTATAATATTTAATCTAATAGATTAAATCCTTAAAATATATAATCGTAAACAACTAAGCAAAGTAATGATGTTTACTCTAAGATGCTTATAGAAATTATCTTAATAAGTATTTTTTATTTAAATAGTTATAAGGCTTATAAGAGGCTGTAACTTAATAGGTAAAGTATGCTGCTCATAACAGTATTTATAAGTGTTCAAGTCACTTTAGCCTTAATCCGAGTGGTGAAATGGAAGACACAACAAATTTAAGCTTTGTAGGCTAACTGCCGTAAAGGTTCAAGTCCTTTCTCGGATATTCTTTAAACTAATAATATAAATAGACAAATTTTACCTTACTATTTATAAAAGGGGGTATGGTTTAATGGTAAAACTGTAACTTTGCAAGTTATTAATTTGAGTTCGATTCTCAATATCTCCACTATAGTTCATTAGTGTTTACAAAAAATGGATAAGATACAGCTTTTTATTATTAAAATAGATTTATTTATAATACTTAAATGTAATAGATAAATTATTAAATATTTAGGTATATATTATGAGATTAATTTTTTAACCTCGTGTGTACACTAGGAAACGAAAGATCTTAGGTTATGAACTCTATAGGCATAGTCAACAATTTTTTGTTCTCTATGTCTGAAAAATCTTGATTCCATATTAAAATGTTTGTAACGGTTGAACGCTTTTTTGAATCATTTTTTTTACTCTAAAATAAACCGTTTTGTACACATATACTTAAACTATTTAATTAATATTCAAAAATATTATTTAAAATAATATTTTCTCAAGATTTACTTTTCGTTTAATATCTTTTTTTTTTAGATGTACTAATGAATACAATTATTTTATTAACGTCCCCAGCTTTACCTGAGCCGTTAATAGATAAACATACTAAATCAAAAGCCTAGGTAACTCAATAGGTAGAGTGAAATATTGAAGCTATTTTTGTTGTAGGTTCAAGTCCTATCTTAGGCAAATCACATAGGTATGTTGGAATTGGTAGACAAGTTCCACTTAGGATGGAAAGGTTAAAACCGTACAAGTTCAAGTCTTGTTACCTATATAAATATATATCTCGTGGACTAATGGGTAAGTCATAAATTTTTGGTATTTACTATTAGGTGTTCGAATCACCTCGAGATAATAGGTAAGTATAACTCAAAGGTAGAGTGACTGTATGTGGCTCAGGATGTTCTTGGTTCAAGTCCAGGTATTTACCCTTATATAATTTATAAATTTAATTAAGATAATAATTTTAATTTATAAGATAAAAACTATAAACATTATTACACAAAAATAATCTCTATATTAAAATTAATTTTTAATAAAAAATCAGGGTAGTTTAATAGGTTAAAACCTTAATTTCATGCATTAAAGATGAGAATTCGAATTTCTCTCCTGGTTAGTTTATAATATCATTCTTCGGGTTATGAACTATATTTTAATTATATTATGATAACTTTATCTATATTATTTTTATTATTTTCTAATGCCGTCACTTTAAGACGAGATATGTCAATACTTTTTAACAGAATAGCCATTATTGCTTTAATTTACTGTGTTTTACACGATACAGTAAGTTTATCTCTTATAAATAAAGGGATAGGTTTACATGGGGGTTTACTTCATGTTACTAATATAACTCAAGTATTTCATATATTTGTCTTTATAATTAGTATATTAATATTACAATTAACTAGTTTTCATCCTAGAAAGGTTTGAGTTAAAGAACATTCTTCTTTAAATAATTTATTATTTAATAATTTAGTTTATTATAGAACAAAAATTATTAATAAAATGGGAGAACATTTAAAAATTATAGAATACCCTTTAATTTTATTATTTGTAGTTAGTGGAGCAATATTTTTAATGTCTACTAATGATTTAGTTTCTATTTTTCTATCAATAGAATTACAAAGTTATGGGTTGTATTTATTAAGTACAATATACAGAAATTCAGAATTGGCTACTACAGGAGGTTTAATTTACTTCTTATTAGGAGGTTTAAGTTCATGTTTTATTTTATTAGGTACAAGTTTATTATATGCGAATTCTGGAACTACTAATTTGGATGGTATATACATTATTACTAGTATAAGTGATAATATTGATTCTTGATATAAACCATATTATATAAATTTTTCTTTACTTATTTTTAGTATAGGATTCTTATTTAAAGTTAGTGCTGCACCATTTCATTTTTGATCTCCGGACGTTTATGACGCTATTCCTACAATCGTTACTACATTTGTAGCTATAATAGCTAAAATATCTATTTTTATATTACTTTTAGAAATAGTTTACTTTACAAGTAATTATTTTTCTGATTTTAATTGAACTTCTGGTTTGTTAATGAGTTCATTATTATCATTAATAATTGGAACAGTAGTAGGTTTAACACAATTTAGAATAAAAAGATTATTTGCTTATAGTACTATAAGTCATGTAGGTTTTATATTATTAGCTTTAAGTATAACTAGTATAGAATCTATACAAGCTTTTGTATTTTATTTAATGCAATATTCAATAAGTAATTTAAATGCTTTTATTATATTAGTAACTATAGGTTTTTCTTTCTATTTTTATGTAACAGATAATAAGGAACATAAAGAATTATTAGATAAAAATAATTCTCCTGTCCAATTAATTAGTCAATTAAGAGGATATTTTTACGTAAATCCTTTCTTAGCTTTAAGTTTGGCTATTACAATATTTTCTTTTGCAGGGGTGCCACCTCTTATAGGATTTTTTGCCAAACAGATGGTTTTAAGCGCTGCTTTAGATAGTGGTTATGTATTCTTATCTTTAGTTGCTATATTAACTAGTGTAATAGGTGGAGTATATTATCTTAACATTGTAAAAGAGATTTTCTTTTATAAACCTGAGTATAAAATAAATTCTTTACTAAAGGACAGAAAATTATCTAGTTATATTTATAATAATAATGTTTTAGTAAAAAACTTAGAATTCAAATATAATAATATAGTTATGACTAGCCCTATATCTATTACAATATCTAGTATAACTCTAGTAATTTTATTATTTATATTAATGAATAAAGAATGATTAAGTATGGGTACTATATTGGTACAAATTTTATTTAATAATTAAATGAGTAGTATGACTTTTTTCTTTTTATTTGTATCTATATTAGCTTTAGTTTTTTTAATAGTTAATTTGATTCTTGCTCCTCATAATCCTTATCAAGAAAAATATAGTATATTTGAATGTGGATTTCACAGTTTTTTAGGTCAAAATAGAACACAATTTGGTGTTAAATTTTTCATATTTGCATTAGTTTATTTATTATTAGATTTAGAAATCTTACTAACTTTCCCTTTTGCATTAAGTGAATATGTTAATGATATTTACGGATTAAGTGTAGCTTTATTATTTATAATTATAATAACTATAGGGTTTGTATTTGAATTAGGAAAAAGTGCATTAAAAATTGATAGTAGACAAGTTATAGCTCTTTTTAATGTAAAATCTTCTAACGTTACTGAACTTATTAGTAAAAGTAATGATAGTTAATTATACATTTGTAAGTATATTTCTAAAAAGTAAATTGTTCTTGATGTAAAACAATTTTTTATATTAAGCACCATGAAAAGTTTTTAGTGTAACTGAATAGAGTAATAAGTAGTTTATTTAAAGGTAACTTATATACAAAGTTATTAATGAGTAAAGCGAAAAATAGAATAAACTTTAAGATCAATTAATAATAATTGGTCTAGAAATAAAGAGTGATTAATGAAGTTTAACCTTCTTCATTAAAGAAATTTAAAGATTTATTAATCTAAATTTGTAAAAAGCAAATGTTTATATAATTATATATTAAATATAATGAGTTAATTAAAAAAAAATATGATACAAGCAGCAAGAATAATAGGTACAGGTTTAGCTACTACAGGTTTAATAGGAGCAGGTGTTGGAATAGGTGTAGTATTTGGTGCTTTAATTTTAGGTGTTGCTAGAAACCCTTCATTAAGAGGTCAATTATTCTCATACGCTATATTAGGTTTTGCTTTCTCAGAAGCTACAGGATTATTTGCTTTAATGATGGCTTTCCTTTTACTATACGTTGCTTAATTTATTAAGGTAATAATATTACTATAAGTTACAGTATATTTTTGGTTTATTTTATTGTGCTAATGGATTAAAAATCCTAAAATAATTTAATATAACTTAAGTTATATTAATAAATACTTTACCTTTACTCTATATTCTTAATTTAAGTGTATTATATTTACAAAATCGTTCAATAGATATAGAGATATTTTTGATACATTATTTATGTTACTTTTAAAAAATATTCTAAAAATAAATTTTGATGTACCCAGTCCTTGGGGTATATATTTTCAAGATAGTGCTACTCCTCAAATGGAAGGATTAGTTGAATTACATGATAATATCATGTATTACTTAGTTATGATTTTATTTGCTGTAGCATGAATACTGTTATCTATAATAAGAAATTACGTTGAAACTAAATCACCTATATCTCATAAATATTTAAATCACGGTACTTTAATAGAATTAATATGAACTATTACTCCTGCAGTAATATTAATATTAATTGCATTCCCTTCATTCAAATTATTATACTTAATGGATGAAGTTAATGATTCTTCGATGTCAGTTTTAGCAGAAGGTCATCAATGATATTGAAGCTATCAATACCCTGATTTTTTAAACTTAGAAGATGAGTTTATAGAATTTGATTCATACTTAGTGCCAGAATCTGATTTAGAAGACGGAGCTTTAAGAATGCTGGAAGTAGATAATAGAGTTATTCTTCCAGAATTAACACATGTTAGATTTATAATTACTTCTGGTGATGTAATACATTCTTTTGCTGCACCTGCTTTAGGAATAAAATGTGATGCATATCCTGGTAGATTAAACCAAGTTTCTGTTTTTATTAACAGAGAAGGTGTATTCTATGGACAATGTTCAGAAATTTGCGGAATTTTACATAGTTCAATGCCGATCGTAATCGAATCTGTAAGCCTAGAAAAATTTTTAACATGACTTGAAGAACAATAATTCTTTCTTTTATATTAATGTTTCATTAAATATTATTTATTAAAGGATGCTGATAATACATAGTGTTCTCTTATAATAATTAAGGTAGCTAAATAAATAGCTAAAATAATTATTAATAAGTATAAATAATATTTATTAAAAACATACAAGTGTGTTAATTTAATGGTAGAATATAGTAGTACGGTTACTATCGCATAAGTTCGAATCTTATACACACGTTTATCTTACAATAATTTAAATTTATATATATATACAATGAATATTACACTAATACTTTTTTTAATCGGAATCTTAGGTTTCGTATTAAATAGAAAAAATATTATATTAATGCTTATTTCTATAGAAATAATGCTTTTAGCTATAACATTTTTAATATTGGTAAGTTCACTTAACATTGATGACATAATCGGCCAAACTTATGCTATATATATAATAGCAGTAGCAGGTGCAGAATCTGCTATAGGTTTAGGTATATTAGTTGCTTTCTATAGATTAAGAGGAAGTATTGCTATAGAATATAAATAATGTATTTAAGTATAATAATCTTACCTTTGTTAGGATCTATAGTATCTGGCTTTTTCGGTAGAAAAGTTGGAGTTAGCGGTGCACAATTTATTACATGTTTTAATGTGATAATCACTACAATTTTAGCTATATTAGCTTTTTTTGAAGTAGGATTTAATAATATCCCAGTTTCAATTGAATTGTTCAGATGAATTGACAGTGAGTGATTTAACATTATATGAGGTTTTGAATTTGATAGTTTAACAGTATCTATGTTAATACCTGTTTTAATTATAAGTTCTTTAGTACATATATACTCAATAAGTTATATGAGTAATGATCCTCATATACAAAGATTTTTTAGTTATTTAAGTTTATTTACTTTCATGATGATTATCTTAGTAACAGGTAATAATTATCTGTTAATGTTTGTAGGATGAGAAGGTGTAGGTGTTTGTTCATATCTTTTAGTAAGTTTCTGATTTACTAGAATAGCCGCAAATCAAAGTTCTCTATCTGCATTTTTAACTAATAGAGTAGGGGATTGCTTTTTAACTATAGGTATGTTTGCTATTTTATGATCTATAGGTAATTTAGATTATGCTTCAGTTTTTTCAGTAGCTCCTTATCTTAATGAAAACGTGATTACTATAATAGGTATTTGTTTATTAATAGGTGCTATGGCTAAAAGTTCTCAAGTTGGTCTTCACGTATGATTACCTATGGCTATGGAAGGACCTACTCCTGTTTCTGCATTAATACACGCAGCCACAATGGTAACCGCAGGTGTATATCTATTAATTCGTTCATCTCCTTTAATAGAATATAGTTCACTTGTTTTATTATTAACTTTATGACTAGGTGCTATTACTACTGTATTTAGTTCTCTTGTTGGATTATTTCAACAAGATATTAAAAAAGTTATAGCTTATTCTACTATGAGTCAATTAGGTATGATGGTTATAGCTATAGGTTTATCTTCATATAATTTAGCATTATTTCATTTAGTTAATCATGCTTTTTATAAAGGATTATTATTTTTAGGGGCTGGTGCTGTAATTCACGCGGTAGCTGATAACCAGGATTTTAGAAAATATGGAGGATTAAGATCATTTTTACCTTTAACATATTCTGTTATATTAATAGCTAGTCTTAGTTTGGTAGCTTTCCCTTTTATGACAGGATTTTATAGTAAAGATTTTATCTTAGAATCAGCATATGGTCAGTATTATTTTAGTAGTATAGCTGTTTATGTAATAGCAGTAATAGGTGCAGTATTTACTACTTTATACTCAGTTAAAGTTTTATATTTAACTTTTTTAGCTAACCCTAATGGATCTATGACTTATTATAAACATGCCCATGAGGGTGATTTATTTTTAAGTTTACCTTTAGTAGTATTAGCTGTGTTTTCAATATTTTTTGGTTATGTAACTAAAGATATTTTTATAGGTTTAGGTTCAAGTTTTTTCATTGATAATAGTATTTATATACATCCTCTTCATGAAATTATGTTGGACACTGAATTTGCAGTTCCTGTATTATTTAAATTATTACCTTTAGTTTTTACTATATTATTTAGTATTTTTGCTATTGTTTTTTCAGAATTTTTACCTGAATCCTTAATTAATTTCAAATTTACTAAGTTAGGTTATAATATCTTTGGTTTCTTTAATCAAAGATTTTTAGTAGAAATGTTTTATAACAAATATATAACTAATTTAGTTCTAAATTTAGGAGGACAAACTACTAAAGTATTAGATAAAGGAAGTGTAGAGTTATTAGGACCTTTTGGATTAGAAGTAGGTTTAATAAAATTAAGTAAAAATATAGCATCTTTAAGTACAGGAATTGTAACTAGTTATGCATTATATATTTTAATGGGTTTTGTTATATATTTATTAATTGCTTATTTAACATTATTAAATTTTGATTTAATATTGTTATTTGTACTTACTGTTATTTTATTAGGTGCAGCTAATTTTTACTATAATTCAAATAATAAGGTTTTAGAATCTAGTTTTTTTAATTCTTTGCCATTGTTATTTTTAGGTTAAGGGATATTTTTTTTTACCATAAACATTTTTTTTTATTAATTTATTTATTATTAATAATTCTAAATTTTATATACCAATATATTTATCCTGAATTACCTAATTTATATATTGTGGAAGATAACCACAAGCCAAGTAGTTCTAGTAATGTAGATAGTTCTAGTAACGTAGAAACTAATAATGCTAAACATGAATATAAAGGAGTAGCTGAAAATATACATAATCGTATAACTGAAATAGATAAAGAGCTTAATGAACTTAAACCTAATTCTGAAAATTATAATAAAGAAAAAGAAGCACTATTAGATGAAAGAGAATCTCTTACAGAACATATGACTTTACTTAATCAATATAAAAGTACAAGAGCTATGGATAATAATTACATTCCTCAATCTTCTGATAATAAAAGAGCGGGAGATTCTAGTTTAACTGACACTAGTTCATCTAAACGTAGTAGAGATTAATGTACTAGTATTTATTGTTAAGTTTTGAGTATATAAAGTCTCTTTAGTATATATTCTAATAAATATAATTATAGATATTTTACTTTAAATAAAGTTTTTAGATTACTTATATAAAATAAGACTAATTAATTTTGCAATATATAAAAATTTCCTTTGTTAATTGTATGAAATACACAAATAGAGTTAAACAAATTCTAAAAAAAAATAATATTAATAATAAAAATCAAATGAGAATATTAAAAAGTCATCCTTTATTAAGATTGGTTAATGCATATCTTATCGATTCATCAGAACCTAGTAACATTAGCTATTTATGAAATTTTGGGTCTTTATTAGCTGTTTGTTTAGTTATACAAATTATAACTGGTGTTACATTAGCTATGCATTATAGCCCTAACGTATTAGAAGCATTTAATTCTATAGAACATATAATGCGTGATGTAAATAACGGATGATTAGTTCGTTACTTACATAGTAATACTGCTTCAGCCTTTTTCTTCTTAGTATACTTACATATAGGTAGAGGTATATACTACGGGTCTTATAGATCACCAAGAACATTAGTTTGAGCTTTAGGTACAGTTATACTTATACTTATGATTGGTACAGCTTTCTTGGGTTATGTTCTTCCTTATGGGCAAATGAGTTTATGAGGTGCTACTGTTATTACTAATCTTATAAGTGCTATACCTTGAATTGGACAAGATATAGTTGAGTTTATTTGAGGAGGTTTCTCTGTAAATAATGCAACATTAAATAGATTTTTCGCATTACATTTTGTATTACCTTTTGTATTAGCTGCAT